>JANRMJ010000026.1:17555167-17603586 GCA_025584955.1 Alethe diademata
TAAGATTCCTCAGAGATTTTTGTGAAGCATTTTGCCTTGGGCTGCTCCTGCAAACAGGGACTCAGTGTTTTTAACAAGCTGGGAAAAGGTATAGATTTTTCTATCTTGTGTTGCTCTGCCTGTCTCATAGATGGCTGAAAGAATAATGCTAGAGGACTACAGAATCTGCAATATCTTACATTTCCTTCTAGGGAGGTAAACTACTTTTGGGTTATGTTCTGAAATCAGCCTGGAAGTGCAGTTTCTTTGTAAGTACAAGAGATTGTCAAAATTGTGTGAGGATCTGCAGGTACAGAACTGCCTCCAGCTACTTGCAGTGTCTCTCCTACCTGTTAAATGTGCTGCTTATCTCCAGTGGCTGCTGCAGCCGTGGAGCTGTGCACCAGAAGGATATCTGGGAGGAGTGCTTGCAGGCTCTGAAAAAATGCACTCTGCTATCTTGTTTTAGTGCTCTGTATTTTGCCCAGACGAGTTGGAGTGACAAATGCAATATAAGTGTAGAGATGAGGGAGATGATCCTGTTCCAGCTTCTGGCAGAGATTGACAGTACTTAAATGAGAAGGGGGAAAAATGTTCTTGTACAAGTAGCTCCTAAAATGCATATAGAGTTTCAGAACTTACTGCTTGCCTGGCTGCCTCTAGGTTAAAAACAGGGTTAGGCTTCACTTTATTTTTCTCTGAAATCTCAATTAAAATGTTTATTTACTGGAGTGGCAAGGGGACATGTTAGTTTTGATTTCAAGATGATGAATCCCATATTAAGTCCAGGTGAGGAGAATACAGAAGAGGTGTAAGGAAGGGCCTTGAGATGTGATGGTTTGGGAGATGAAAGGTTGGTGTCAACATCTGCATGTGCAGATGTCTGTACTGGTGGATTTGTTCAGAACAGCCCATTGGTGCTGTCCTAGATTTGTGACCAGGACAGCACTGACACAAAGATCCCCCTGTGCCTCAGCTTTGGCTGAACAGCCCTTCTCAGTGCCCAGGGTTTCTGCTGCTTGTGAGCTCCCACCCTGAGCTGGGTGGGTGGTCTGGAGGTGGGGACACAGCCAGGACAGCTCAGCCACAGTGACCAAAGACATTCCAAAAGTGTCACATCGTGCTGGGCAATAAAGGCAGGCCTGCAGGGTGGGGAGGAATATTTTCCAAATCAGCCTCAGAGACTGGGTAGGTATTGGCCTGCTGGTGCCAAATGATGGCTTTTTTATTTGTTTCTTTATTTTCTTTTTTTCCCAGCAGTTATTACACTGTGTTTATATCTCAACCATCAAGTTTTTCTTACTTTTGTACTTGTGATTGGCCACATGATGCTGCTGGGAGGGAATGAGCAAGTGGCTGTGTGGGGACTGACCTGTGAGCTGGGATCAGTCCTCTCCAAAGTCCCATGTACTTCTGAATACTTCTCAAATTCTGTTCCCCATGGGTTCTAGACCTTAACTCCTGTTCATGACTGCTTTGTGTCAATTGAGCAAAGTTCATGAACCAAATGCTTCCTTTATAATAATGGTTGATACTGGTGTGCAATATGGGTGGTTTTTTTGGCCAGGAATAAAAATGTAACGTTGGTGATTGCTGTCAGCAGGATTTTCCTGCTTAGGAAGAAGTGAGGAGGCCAAAGGGAGGGAGGGTGGTTTGTGCATCATCAGTTCAGATTGCAGCCAGTTCATGTGCAGGCTGACCTGGCTCAGAGTGCAGCTGGCAGGGGCACAGGGCAGTGCTGGCAGTGCCCAGCTCTGAGCTCACAGCCCTGGAGTGTTTGCTTTGGAAACCTTCGGAGAGAGCTGGCTGCTCCTCTGGGCAGCAGCACTGCAGCATTCTGCTTTTCCACAGAAAAGGCAGGAGACCCCATGTCCATTTGCCTGCAGTTTTTTTAGAACACTCAGTGAACTTTCAGATGCTTTTTAATGTTCAAATAAATAAAATAGACTTCTTTATTCTGAAGCAGTAGGTAACACTGTCTTTTTTTCTTTGATTTGTGTGTGTTGTTTTTTTGTTTTTTTTAATAGAATATTCAAATAAAAACTTTGGCAGATGATGTGGTAAGGTCTTTGTAGCATCTTAATTTGCAATGGTAACTCCACGCTGCATGCTACTTTACTCAGTGTTGTGGACAAAATAACATTCTTATAAGGATATTGAGCATTAGAGTCCAGAAAATTAAGTGACTGTTCCTAAAGATCTTAATTTGTGACTTCAGTTGAAGATGATTAATCATGATTTCTATTTGGAGAAACTTCCTTAAGCACATTGTAAATACTTTAGTAATGCTGTGGCTGTGTTGAAACTGTTACTCAACAGTTGAAATGTTATTTCTCTTGACCTTCTCTTTACCAGTAAATGATCTGCAGTGGTTCTTCAAAGCTGGTTGCCACATGATTCAAGTGGAACCCTTTTGGGTAATAAATGTGTACTGAATGCCAAAGAACAAGTCTGTATTCAGTAGCACTAACTTGATAAAGCTGAATACTTTGAAACTGGTTCCAAAGTATTTTTTCAGAAACTTATATCAAAACTGATTTCATTACAATTACAGCCTTGTATTATATATAGATATATAATATATTATGATATATATATATTTTATGTATGGAGTAAAGCCAGTCTGGTTCTTTAGTTAATGATTGTCTGCACATCTGAAATGAGGAAATGATGCCTGGTAATCACACAGAAGATTCCTTTGTGTCTTTCAGGTGATCTCACCAGTGCAATCTCATTGAACAAATTTATTCTTAATAAGTTATACTTGAACCAGATGACAGTGTGGTGCAATTGGGTCTAAATGACTTTTTGTGACTGTTGAATGGTCAACATAAAACTGCATTTGTCTAAATTTGGATATTGCCTTTCAGGCATTATCTTATCCTTGGCCTTTTCACCAGGCAATGCCCTAATTTTAGTTTCTAAAAATGTAGTTTAAACTATTCTAATAAGGTAGAAAATAAATTAAAGTAATATTCTTGTTTTGTCAAAGACATTAACAGTATCCTTGTAGGTATTGTGCTTCTGTCCACAAATGTAAAAAATATGTAAGGAAGAAGAAAACCCCCCTACCACCCCTCCCTTGAAAACAAAACAAAAAAAAGCTCAAAAAGAAATTCAAAGCGAATGCAGCTTATCTGGGGACACCTTCCTTCAGAAATTTAAGATAATCTTGTAGGATCTCAAAAATAATGATAAAAACAATGAAGAACAAAAAAGAATAAAAAGAAACAAAACAACAGAAAAATAATCTTTCTTCTCCATATTCCACATTTCTTGCTCTAGTGTCTCCACTCTGGGCTCACTAATCCAAAATTAATCAAAATTTTTGCAAACAAAGTAGTCCATCAGACATTTCACACCTCTGAGAGGTCATTTAATTGTCACCAATATAAATTTCAGTTTGCATGTTTTGGTGGAGATGACAGGAACTGCTCTGAATGATCCTGGTGACCCTACATAAGCTGCTGTTAGGTGAAAGCCCATCTTCATAAGGCTGTTAAGTGCCTGAAACAAATACAGGAGTATTTGTGGATGCAAAGAGTTCTTGGAAGAAAAATTGCTGTATTCATGTTGTTCTCAAAATGAACGTATGTATGTGTGTATAAAAAATAATGACAGTTATTAAATTTTAGACTCTATCCAGGATAGAGTTCTATATTATGAATACAATAAAAATGGCCTTATAAGGAAGGTGCTGGTTGTTTCCAGTATTAACCCAGTAGCTGAGCATGCTTGCAGCCCAGGAGGTGGGAGTGGGGCAGCCCTAACAGAGAGCCCTGGCAGTGTCTGGTGCTTCCCCCACGTGTGGCTGTGTTTAACCATGGGGGGCTGCTTCTGTGTGAGCCAGCATCACCTGCCTTTCTGCAGCTCAGCACTAATTCCAGGACTTCCTACTCAAAAACTCTTCAGGGAGTTATGAACTATGCTTGGGGCATTAATTCCTCTACCAACTTGATTTTACTTTAGCAGGATTGTTTTATAAGCCTGATGAACCTGTGAGTACCTCCTTCCCCACGCTGCCTTTTTCAGTTGTCCTTCAAAGATTTAGAGCCCCTCAGTGAAAGAACATTGGCCATTACCTTTGTGGTACCATATTTATTCACTCTCAGGATAATTAGTGTCATGAGAGAAGATGAGCTGAAGATTTTGGAGTGCTAAGAATTTAACCTAGCTGGTGCAATTTTAGATCAGTGAGAAATATTTAAATCCCTTTTGCATGTGACCAGTCATGAGTTTACCTTAAATGTTATTGTCTCTCTGTGCAAAGTAATCTTTGAATATTAGAGTTTTTTTACTTACAGTTCAGTTTAACTCTGCTGCTTGAATTAACTGAAAACATGTGCACTGCTGCCATGTAATTGGCTGCTTTTCTCTCTTTCTATTTCTGCTTATTTTTGAATGTCTTTGCAGCGTGACAGAATCACAAGCTTCAGAAAGTCAGCAGTGAAAAAAGAGAAGCCTCTCATTCAGCATCCTATTGACTCTCAGCCTTCCATCAGTGAGATCCCACATGCCCAGGCACTTGTTGATGAGCGCTGCATGAACTTATCAGAAAAAGAAGTTATGGATCTCTTTGAAAAAATGATGGTAAGATGGGGGTATGGGGGAGAGCTGTCCTGTTCCACTGGGTAGCTCTGCTCTGTTCAGTGGAGCTGTTAATGTCTTTTGAGGGATTGGATAAGTGTTAATTAACTCTTGCTTGATTTGCTTGTTAAGGGATTAGTTTTAAACTTTTCCAAGTAATGTTAATTGAAGCAGACAGTAGGTCTGTCTCACAGAGACCAAGAGCTCTGTGGCAAGGCTGCTCACCAGGAGTTACTGCAGGAGCATTGACTGCTCCTAGGTGCCAGTCTGAAGTGGCTTTGACTTAATGGCAAGCCTAGTCATGACTAGTAATGACTGCACTGTATTTAATCAGTTAAGTTAAAAGAAGTGTCTTAATAGATTTAATCTGGCAGAGCATTCAGACTTTTAGGATTGTTTTAAGTACATCAGTTGGAACAGTTTCACCTCTACCCCTTCCACAAGCTAATACTCCATGTAATAACAGCCTTCTGCAGGAATGGTGTCCACTCGGATAACACTTCACTAAAAACACAGGAACATCACAAGGGTTGACACTTAAGTATCAACTTGAAATGCACAATTGTTGTGCTTGCCCTCTAGTTTTACTTCTTGAGCCAAATTTCACAAATCTTAATTACTCCTCATGCAATTTAAATTTTGGCTAAGTCTCAAAAACAGTTAACACTTGAGGTGACAGAATCAAATGAGAATCACATAGGACAAAAACACACACAGATAAACTGGAAAAAGTCGCTTTGGTTTGTTTGAAAATTAACTGTTTAACAAAAATAGCTTAAAAAGAACAAAGACTAATACGAATGCTGAGCTGTGTTCCTGGTGTTTCTGGCCTGTGTGTTTGCAGGAAGACATGAACCTGAACGAGGAACGGAAAGCTCCTTTGCGAGACAAGGACCTGAGCACCAAACGGGAGATGGTTGTGCAGTACATCTCTGCCACTGCCAAATCTGTAAGTGCTCCCCTCTCCAGGGCATGCCTGAGCAAGGAGATTTGAGTCTCACACTTCTCAGCCTTGAAAACTGGAATTTTTTGTCTGGATTTACTTAAGAGTAGTAGGAAAAAAATAAATACATACGTAGTGTCACACTTCTAAATGCTTGCAGCTGCATCTGAGCAGGTAGTTTGCATTCCCCTTGCTGGGCAATGTAAAAATTGATTATTTCTTGGAAACTATAAGAAATTGCAAATCCCATGGTGTAGAGTCATGGCTGGAACCTGAGCATATTTGTGCAATTCATCTTAAGAATTTTTGGTACCCAAAGTTTCTGACTTTGTGGTTTCAGTAGTGATGGATGTATTAGACTCCTTTAGTGAAAAGGTGGTCTTAAAACTAGTTTCAAATAGAAAAAAAATGTTTTGACTTTTCATTGATGTTGATTATTCTCTGTAATTTAATCAATTGATTAACCCTTTGTGCAGAATTTTTGAAGTCTGTCTTCTTTGGGATGCAAGAAGTGTAAGGAAATGACTGGATACCCCAACATTTTTGGGATGGAGAAATACAATTTCAATTAGTCAAAAGCTGCAGTTTATTTTCTGGAGTTGAGCTGTTTGTACTAATTGGCTGTAAAATACACCAACAATGCTTTGTGTGTGTTAAAAGTTGACTATGGCAAATATTGAAATAAGAAAAGATTGTTGATGTCTGCCTAAGGAATCCTTAAGCATGGACTTCAAGCAGTACAGTTGACTTGTCCCTTGTTAACCTTGAAAATCACCTCTGCAGAGTTAAATTTCAAAAACTAAGATGACAATGACATGCAATTATTATGCAAATGCCTTGCATGGAACATTATAAAGTTCAGTGAGGAAAAGCCTGTGTTATAATGGTGATGAAATGGTAATGAAAATGGTGATTTAAGTTCTGAGAGGAGTGGTGTTCCTGCATGAGTTCAGCTTAAGCAAAATCCACAGTCCTTGAGTGTGTGCTGGAAGGAATCCAGTGCTTTAGGCATGGTCTAGCTAAATGTACAAATTACTGGAGAGTTATTCAAGCTTGTGCAGTGAATGTTATGAACTGTGAACTAGACTGTCTTTGGGAACTGTTAATTATGCTTTGTAAGGTTTTTATCTTCACTTGATGATCAATATTAAATCTGGATTTTTTCTTAGTATGCAAAAATACTTTCTTGAAGCAGTAGAAAGTGGAAGCAGAAGTATTTGCGTTTTTTCCCAAAAAGTAGTTGAACAATGGTGATGTCTCAAGTACACTGTGATTGAGATGCAGCTGCCTCAAGCCCCAGAGCTGTGCAGCTGAGTGAGGAAAGCATGGCTCCATTGCATGGCTCACTGCTGGAATGTGAACGCACTGCATTGCTCCAGACGGCGCAGAGCTGGGAACAGGCTTCTGCACACGTACTAACAACTTAAAACCAAGTCATCCTTAAAGGTCCTGGTACATAAATGTGCACTTTGGGCTTAAGTCAGCACCAGTGTGGATGTTTTACACGTTGCAAAGTGTTTTTCCTGGAGGAGAAACAGCTCATGTTGAAGTTTGTGTGCTTCAGTCCGTCCTCCTTGCAGTTGAATCACAGCATTTGAATGGAATCTTTCAGAAATGTGCATTACCTTTCTGTAGTGTGTAATCCTAATTGAACTTTTAAATAGCTAGCATCTTGATTTGAAAAAAATCAAAAATACAGAGCTTAATTTAAAGATGTTGATTGGGGTCTTACAGTGGTACCGAACCTCATTTTCACTTGTAATTTCATCTTCTGTTTAGTGCAACTACTATTCTGCTCAATGAATTCAAGCCCTAATCAATCTTTACTGCATCATAAATTGTCAAACTTTCTTTTCTTCAGGATAGTCTTCCATGAAAATGCTGGTTGCATTCAAAATGATCTGTCTTTAAATTTTCTACCTTTTTCTTTTGCCACAGATAATTATCTGTCTTCCTTTTTTACACTGAAAATACTTGGACTTTCTGCTTAGAGCTCACAAAACATTTAACAGTTGATGTACTTTTCTTGCAGTTCATTTCATGTTTGTTTTAATTAGGCTTTTGAGCTCCCTCCCTTCATGTGAAAATATCACTTTCATTTGCTTTTGTCTTGACCAAATTATTTTAAATTTGGTGCTTCATTTTCTCTGCCTGTGTGCTGTCTGCAGCATGTTGACCATGCTTTTCTGAAAAAACTCATCTTCAGACATCTGAGAAAGGAACTTTGGGTTTCACTGGGTGAAGAAGGTTTTCCTTGGGGCTGCAGGACATGCAGAAGCTGATGAGCTGGATGCTTTCATGGGAAGTGATTTTCTGTGCTTCTCATTCCTTCTCTCACTTGGAGAGAAAGATTGACCATGGAAATTGTACCTGAGAACTGGTGAAGGATTGGAGTTCTGTTTCAGAACTGAACCTGGTGACATTTTGTGCTGTACTGAATAGCTGAACATTGATGAGAGGAGAAGATAAATTAGGAGAAGAGATTGTCTAGTGATGGCAATCGCTTCTAGAGAAAACTTCTTCAGGAAGTGTTGATTGTGAAGGACTGGCAGGGACTTTAGTTTCCAGAAGAGTTCCTAAAGGAATGACAGCAGAGATCAGAGTAGAAAAGGAAGCAGGTAGAGGCTGAACAGATGCAGATTGAGAAGTCAGAGCCAAAGCAGCTGTGAGCAGGTAGAAGTGGGTGTGCAGTGAGCTGGCCCTGCCAGGCTCAGCAGGTGAACAGGCAGATTGCATTGCCCTGGTGTCGCAGAGCAGGGCATTGGTGCAGGGGGCAGAGCAGGGCACAGATGTGCTGCCTGCCTGCAGTTTCCTCTGGGGAAAGTCAACTTTTTGCTCATGAATATAGAGAGATGCTGTTCCATGGTAAAGAGGAGATGGCATTCTGAAAATCACTGTTTAATTATCCATGTAATTAAAAGCATCCATACCGAGCAGTTGAATAAAAATGTCATGTGAGATTTTCTGAAATGCAAGTTGGAGTTATAACTGTAGGCTATGTTTTTGATTACGAAAACTTAATTAAATTCAGTGGTGACATCATCTAAACAGATCAAAAGCTCCATAATAAAAGCAGTTGTTAAACATACAAGGAAGTCAGTGTGCCATTATATATAAAGTATCTGACCTGATAATTTTAACAAATGGCATATTTAATCTTTCAAGATGTAGCTGTCACGACAGACATTTAATTTTTTGTTGGTGAATGTGTCAAATACTGGTGATTCAGCAGCAGAACATAAGAATTTGAAACTGTTGCTTCTGCTGTAGAGCTGCTATTTTCCTGTTGAGAAGCTCTAACCCCTAAACAGGTGATAAAGCAATAAAAGAATGTAACTACTACTAATGATTAAACACTGAAAAATGTGTGTGCAACTGCATCCTACTAAGTACTGTGCTGTTGATTCATGTGTTATTGTTATCTCTTTCACACAATAACCTCTCTTGGCTGGCCACTGCATGCAGATAGTCGGAAGTAAAGTTCCGGTGAGTACGACATGAGAGTTTTGTTTTCTCTTATGAACTTCCCTTTTTAGAGATTAGGCTGCAATATTTTGGACTTTTATCTGGGTTTTAAAAGTTCAGTGGGCACAACTGAATCTTTGTTTTGTCAAAATAATTGTTAACCAGCTCAATCATGTTTATCTTACCAGGATGAGATCATTGCTTACATTTTTGAGGGATCTATTCAAGTTTTCAGGAGTCTATTTCCAAATATTCACTCAGCTCATCTCTTCATTGTGAGCAACAAATATAGTTTAAGCTTGTCTTGCTTTTTATTGAAGGCAGGCACTTGAAATTTTAAATTGACAGTATTTGGCTTACTTCATTCTGTTTAGATGTGGATTTTTTATGTCCTAATTGTTATTATTCATAGTTTGTCTTGGAAATGCCAACTTCCACAGATCAATGCAAGAATAAGATGAATTTAGAGGATTCAGGAGGTCAATAAGTTTGAGATCACTGACAGCATATTCTCCCTTGTTAAGGACTCATCTACATTTTATGTTGTCTTGATTGAATTCAAATATTTGGGATTTAATTTGGTGGAACAAGTTCAGCAAGTTTTTGTTTCCTGGAAAAAAAGGATTTTTTTTGGGAATAATTACATATGGATTTGAAATAATGGTTGAAAGCAAAGATGTTCTTTTAAATTATGGATGGACTTTTTTTGATTGCAGCCAAAACAGACTTTTCAGGTACAGCAAGGCTTTCTACTTAGGTCATATTCAGTAATTAAATCCTGTGGTAAAAATAATAGAGAACAATCTATGACTTAAAAGTGTCTAACCATCACCTCAGATGTAGCTAGGTTTATATCCTACACTCTATATTTTTATATATTTTTATCTTGGCTTTGCTTTATTCTGAATGGCCTTTGAAGAGACTCTTATGTTCACCAGTACTTTTTAGTTCTGTACACACTATTGGTTCTTCCCCTGATCGAGGAAAATACCTTCATTGTGCTTATGTGTTTAAAGGGGACAGATTATTACTTTTCCAGTTCAGTGTGTTAAAAGCAGTTTCAAATAATCCCTGCTGCTGGCTAATTTCCTTATGGTGTGAATTAGCCTGAGCAGCTGCTTTGTGAAGAGGTTATTTAAAAAGCAAGCTGATATTCCCACAATGGGTAGGGAGAAATTCTGAGATGTTTTCTTCCCCATGCCTTGGAGTTCAGAGTGTGATAGAGAGCAAGAACTGCTCTGCATTAAAAGCATGTTTTTGTGCGAATAACTTACTAAATACTAAAAGAAGAGATGCTGTGCCTGGAGTATGCTGGCTTCTGCATATTATTGCTTAATGAGTGCTTGCACCTCCGTGTGCTTCTCCCAGGATCCATCCTTGAGGAACTCTTTGCTTCTGCCTGCACATGGAGCTATTTCCTTGGAGAGTCACAGATTCACTGGGTCAGGGAGCAGAGGAATTTTTCCTGGTAGTGCTGTTGGGCTGTAGAGATTGCAGAGAAGAGGTTTCCCTGTTCATGGGAACTTGAGAGCTTGAACTGATGTGCATTATGGAATCCTCAGCACTGCTGGGACTGCTGTGAGGTGCAGCCTCATTGGGGTTGGCATCAGTGAATCATCCTCTGCCTTAATTGTAACTCTGAAAGTGCCCAGTCATGAAATAATTTCTGAGGTTTTCATTCTTTAAGCATTGATTTAATCTCTGAATGTTCTGATGTGGGACCCAACCCTCATCAGTTTCTTTCTGCTTTAGTTTTGCTTTCATCTTTATAAGATGTTCTCCTGTAAAACATTTTTCACTGAGACCTTACACCTCAAAGTAAATGAGAAATTTTTGTAGTAAAATCTGATCCATATAAAGGTATAGCAATACTTAAAAATAGTATTCCAATCAAACTCTCTTCAAGGGAAATAAAAGAAGTAGCAGCTGGTTCAGCACTCCAGTTAGCATGGCTAGAGGTAAGAGTGGATTGAGACTGAGACATTGATTGCAGGGAATAACAGAAAGTAATCCTGGTAAGATGAAAATTGTCAGAACTATTTCAAGAATGGATTTTTCTGAGCTGTCATAAGTGACCATCCTTTGTGGAGAGGGAGGAAAATAAGGAAGAGGAGTTGGTTCCTTATTGCTGTGCAGTTATTGCTGTGCTTTTTCCAAGATTCAGTGAAGAGATGTGCCTGTCCTGCAAGCCATGGGAAGGAGCCTTAGCAGAGCACACTGCCAGCTCTTTGAACTATTGATCTGTTTTTGAGGGAGTCATGGGGCTTCTGGAAATAAGGGACTAGGCAGAGCAGAGGTGCTTCACTAATGGCCTGGGTGGCCCAGAAAAAGGAGGCAGCAAGATCCCACCTTGGTTTAAATATGAAACAAGAAGTAGCAAAGACTTCAGGTTGGCCCAGTCTGAGCTGGAATCTCCTTTGGAGCTTGCAGCAGACTGCAGTGGGAGGACAAACTCATTTCTTGGGGAAATCCAGTGTCTTGCATTCCAGAGTGCCTTTCAGGGCCTAGATGAACAGGCAGTGGCATTGACTGGAGTTGCCATTGTCTCATCTCTGTACATTTTGTGGCTCTTAGCAGCATTTCTGTTCTCTTACCATTTGGGGAATGGCTGAAATGACAAAATTAGTGCCCAGTTAGGTCTACATTGTGTAGATGATGTGCATTAGTTACACACAAAATCTTCTCTGATTCCCATCCATCCAATGGATAAAGCTGTTCCTTATTCCTAGTTCTTTACCTTATGGTCCCTCAGAGTGATGAATTTTCTGAATTTTGATTTTTGATATATTAACCTGATTTACAATCAGCTCCTACTCTTATAAAGAAAATCCCCAGTCATTTCTTCTTTTTTCTTCCAGTGGAAGAACATCTCTTTGTTTAGGATGTTGGTGACTGATTCCAGTCCCTTTTATCCTTCTTCCTCATCTTTGCCTTGGTCCTTGGATGTGTAGCTGGCATGTGATGCTCAGCTGAAGGTGCTTTGCACAAGGAGCATCCTCAAAACTGACACAGTGCAGAGGAGACCCAGCTGTCTCACTGCAGTCACAGTCTGGTTTTGTTCTGAATCTCTCAGTATATTGTGAACTCCCTTCTGTTTTGTGCCTTGAGTCTGGCTAGGTCAAAGTCATTCACTTAAATTTAGCCAAGTCATTTTGTCATCAGCCATGCTTAGTGTATTTTTGGAAAATGAATGGTAAGAATTTGAAGAAAGCAAACCAGAAACTTCATAAGAAGTGGAGCTTTGTGAAAGAGAGACAGTTTGAATATTTGTAGTCGTAGTGATGGAATTAAAAGCAAATGCATAAAAAATCCTCTTCTAGGACAGGCACTTGATATTGCCTTAACACCCATGACATCTTTATCAGGTTCTCTTCAACAGACCCTTCAGAGCTAAGGAGCTTTAAGAGCTGCAAATGAATCAAAACCACTCTTCTGAGATAAGCCTACTGCAACTTGTCAGAGCTGTACAAAAGATTAGTTGCACCTTTTGGAAAAAGGTTTTGTCTTGTTCATGGGGTTGAATACTACAGCTCTAAAACTGGTATTCAGGTATTTTAATAGTGAAATACTCTGTGAGTAGTTATTCTTCTGTAGTGGCACTTCAGCAGGAGAGAGCTCTTTGTCAAATTTCCTGTATGATTTTTTTTGCAGCAAACAAGATCCTCTAGAGATCTCTATGAGAGACCAAACATGGACTATGGTATACAGCCAAAAATAGCTCCTGAAGTTGCATGAACTGGGTTTTTTCTGTGTTTTTGATTGTTCCCAATACAGTGTTGTGAAATAGATGTTTAACACACTCTCATTAAATATGTTAATACAGCTGAATGATGGAATTAAGTTTTTATATTCCATTTGTACTACATGCACTTTTACTCAAGGAAGTGGAAAAGATTCCAGCAAGAATAGTTATCCTTGCCATGTAAAACCAAAAGTATTAAACACTGATGACAAATCCAAGTCAAGTCAGATGTCTTGAATGCTTGTACTATGGTTTGAAAATTCATATGGAAATATTAGTCTTTTATTTTATCATCTAAACACTGTTTGATCACTAGAACACTCAGCAGCATTCTGCCTTCTGTGATAGGGTGGACTAAAAAACAGCAAGCACGAATGTACCCTGTCCTCACAAGAGTATATCCATGAACTGAGATCTGGAATTTCAGATGAAAAACTTCTTAATTGCCTGGAGTCTTTGAGGGTGTCTCTAACCAGCAACCCAGTCAGGTAAGCAGAGCAATTTCTGCAGTAGTTTTCGTCATGCTGTTTTTGCTAAGCAGGAGAGTTGTGGGCTTTGGGGTTTTTTTTGAAAGCAGAGTGATTATGCTAATGCTTGTTGACAGGAGAGCAGTGTTCTCAGCAGCCTGGGTAAGGACAAGTGAAATGTTTGCAGCTGTCTGCAACATCTCACCTTTCTCTGTGGCTTTCAGCAGTTTGGACTTGTTGGAACTGTTTGCCTTCGTGGCTGATCAGGTCTTTTGGGAAGTGAGACCAAAAGTGGAACCTATGAAGGGATGCACAAGCAGTAACAGAGAAACAGCTTTGCAAGTTGTGCATTTGATTAAGAAATAATTAAAAACATTTTTCTTTTTTTTTTTTTTTTTTTTTTTCCAGCTGGGTTAACAATTTTGGACATGAAGGTCTTGGACTTCTGTTGGATGCATTGGAAAAGCTTCTGGACAAGAAACAGTAAGGGCCTGGATCATTTGAAAGGAGGGATGGGGAGGTTGTGAAGATTTTCCTTATGTGATTTTCCCAATTTTTTCCAAGGCAAGAAAGTATTGATAAGAAGAATCAACATAAACTTATCCAGTGCCTCAAAGCATTTATGAACAATAAAGTGAGTATTGTTCTAAATTCACATACTTCTAGCATGATTTGGTTTTGTTGAGTTCAAGATGCATATAACATGTTAAATATTGGAGAGGGAAGGGGAGTTTGTATATCCAGTATTTAACTCTTTGGAAATGCAGGTCTTAAACTTAGTCTAACTTCTCTTGAGAGTCTTCAGGAACCTTTCTGCATTTTTTCTTAATTTTGTTAAACACAGTTGATCTCTGGAAATAAAATACTGGATAAAGAGAGGATGATAATATAAATTTAAGGTGAATTTAGAAATTAATTACTTGGAAACTGAAGAAAAATGGCTTTCCAAATTTAGATTTCAGTACATGATTGTTAATATAATGTACTTTTCACTTGATTTAAATTGAGTGGGATTTGGTATCTTTTAACTGCAGTTTTTAAGTTGGTAGGTCACAGGTGAAGGCTTAGGTTAAGTTGCATCTGATTTGTTTCTAACACAGGCTACTCAGGTTTACAGGGTATGAGCACCTTCTAGAAGCTGATGTGTTGGACTTGTAATTTTGCTTCATTTGTAGCAAAATCTGAAGTCTTGTATTGATGTATCTTGCCCAGCAAATAAAACTGCATAAAAGTTACTTATAATTACTTTAACTCAGTTTAGAAAGAATTCACAGAAGGGCTTGTCTAATGAAGTGGGAGAAAAGCACATTTTTCATGCTGCTGAGGTGTTTCAGATATAGGTAGAAAATAAAACCTGATTTGTCTTCTGATGGACACTGATTTTACAAGGTCCTGGTGTCCTCCTGAGGAGCTGAATCTCTCTCTGTCAGGAGAAAGCCTCAAATGCAAGACTGGTGACACTGACCTGTGTCCCAAAATGCTGGCCAGGGTTTAGGTGGAGTTTTGGGAGGGAGGGGTTGGGGGAATCCCTCAGGATCAGGATCTGTACCCAAAGCAGGCACAGCCTTTTCACCACGAGCTTTGTTTCTCCCAGTACGGTTTGCAAAGGATTCTTGGAGATGAAAGAAGCCTCTTGCTGCTGTCAAGGGCAGTTGATCCAAAGCAGCCACACATGATGACTGAGACAGTGAAAATACTTTCTGCCATCTGCATTGTTGGAGAGGAAAACATGTGAGTGAGATACTGAAGCTTTTTGTTTTGTGCTCATGAGTTGTTAATTTGGACCCAGGTGAGAAAAGTTGTCAGTGAAACAAATGTAACCTATTAAATCTTTAATAATGTGGTTTAAAATTAGGGACTTCACCTGTTGTGTTGCCTTAATTCAGTGTTAAATCAGAGAAAAGCAAATGAGCAAACCTGCTCACTGTGGCTGAAGTGGAAGGTCTGAAATCACATCTCTACCACAGGAACAAGAAGTTTACATTTACAGCTGGGCTTTGGAACATTCAGCTTAGTTATTTAACACTTGCCCAAGAGATTTTTAAAACAAAGATAATCACTTGGCATAAATTTCCTGTAAATTCACCACTGTGTTTATTTGTTGAAGGTTAAAATGGGCAAACTTGGTGTCTTCTATGCAATAAATAGATTAGACCATTTTGATTTCTGAAAAGACAATTTTTTAGCATTTCCAAATGTTAAACCTGTCAGCTGTTATCAAGTACACAGTCTTGCAAAGATAGGCATTTTTCTCCCTTCATTGGTTGTTTCTTAGCTGAAATAATAATATAGAGATTTATTCACCCTTTTTTCTTATTTCAACATTATTCTTGTAGACATTTTTAACACTTGGTTCTTGGATTGTTTTCAACTTTCTGAAGATAAGTTCATTTAAACTCTGTCAGTGCACTGAAGTTGGGTTGTGTGAACAGTGGGCTGAGTATGTTTAAAATGAGCAAGTTGGCTGTGCTGTGCTCTTCTGACAGTTTGTCTTTCTCTTAGTCTGGACAAGCTTTTAGGTGCTATAACAACTGCTGCTGAGAGGCACAGCAGGGAGGAGCGTTTCTCTCAGATTGTTGAAGGCCTGGAGAACCACGAGTTTATCCAGCTGCAGGTGAGTTTGCCTTTCTGTGGCTGTCAGCTGAAACACTGTGTATTGCTTGGTGATCTTTCATCTACACAGAACATCTTTTAGTGCTGTTAATCCAGTGGTCAGTCACAGAGGAGAACTAAATTCCAGTACTAATACTGGTACTAATACTGGTACTAGATTTTCTACTTGTTAGTGCTGGGAGGCCAAGGAACTCACTTCGTGTGCCAAAAATAGGATTAAGAAATCTTGACCTTACTAGAGTAATTAGTGATATTTCTTTCTTTGGATTCCAGGTGTAATGTGCAGGTAATAAATCTGTTCTTAGGCACCAGTACCTGTTGCCCCTTAAATATTCAGATAAATGCTGATTATAGCAGGTGGAGCATGGGGTGAGCCCATTTTTGGCAGGGCTCCTTTTGGGGTGAGTGAAATGCAGCAGGATATTATTGGTACTTTTGTCAACAAGGACTCTGCACTCCTTGCTGTGTGCTCAACATGTGCCTTTCTCTGTGCTTCTCTGAGGGTAGTCCAGTGAGCTTTCAAAATTGTCTTTATAAAATAATAAAGTAATCTGTGTCAGTGGTTTTTACTAAGTCACACTTAGATCATGTTCATTGCTGCTTGTGTTCATGGACAGGGGTTTTTGTGCTCTGTGAGCACCAGAGTTTTGGTTGGTATTAAGATGCAAGCTTTTTTTTAATTGGGATTGGTTGGGGTTTTTTGGTACTGCCATTTTTGCATAGAGGCCAATAATATCCTAATAATGGATCACTTTGACTTATTGCCTTCTCATAATACCTTAGTCATGCACATTTTGTACTAAAATTTATTTTTCAGCTACCTTGGCTGAAAGATATGGTAAAGTACAGGCAGGGCAGGTATCCTTGGGATGCCTTTTTCCAGTCTTGGCTCAAATACACATCAGCTGTAGCTGCCTTAATGCTGTGTTTACCATCAGCACCTCTTGTTTCAGAGCTGATGGGTTAATGATGTCCAATAAGTTTCTATAAACGACATTCTAATCCTATTAGTGCTATCACTGAAGAATTCATTCTGGAGTTGTCTCCTACTCCATGACCTTGTTGATTTAAGGCAAACAACAACCAGCACCCACCATTCCTGCCAGCCTCCCCCCCCAAGCTCACTGAAACTCAGTGAAGGCACAATTGCAAGAGTCATTACCTTGTTTCTGACAAAGTGGTTCTTTGCTGGTAATGTATTAGCACAAGCCATTAAGGCAGAGTCTCTGGCAGAAGCAATCAGAGCAGATGGCACCTCTTCTCTCTATTAATTTCAGATTGGACATGTGCTTTGGCTTGTTAAGTCATGTCATAGTAGTAAAATAACAAGAATCATTCAAGCAAGCATGATGATACTGCATTATCTGAAGATGCAGCTCTATCAAGAGAGTGCCTTTGAAAGGGTGTTTTAATAGAAATTTGAGACTCCATAAGGTGCTCTATTAAAGCTAAATACTGAATGTAATTAAAACAGGAAGGTGCTTTTTATCTGATTTTTTTTCCTCTGCAGCTATTGATTTTTTTTTGTCCTACTCTAAAGCTACCTCTATTTGCAGTTAACATCTTTTACCAAACTTGGTATTTCCCTTGAGTCCCATTTTAGTCTTGTAATGTGGATCAGCACTTTTGGCATTGTGCTGTTGTCTACCTGTTTTCAAATAAATCAATTAAAGTGCACAGCTGTTCAATTAAAGCATTAGCCACCATCCTGAGACTTCAGGCACTTTGCAGCAGTGCTCTGCAGGAAAGGGAAAAACACCTGGTGATGTGACTAATTGGGGTATGGGTGTTTATTGGGTGGCTCTGGTGTGGGTGGTTCTGTGTTTTAGTTATTGTAGGAACAGTTTGTTTTCTAACTGGTGAACACTGAGGAGAAAGAGGAGGAGGTACAATGGGCAACTTCAGTTTGGGAGTAACTAGTGCATGATTTAGGGTGGGCAGGGCTGGCAGAGGTGCCCAGGGCAGCTGTGGCTGCCCCTGGATCCCTGGCAGTGCCCAAGGCCAGGCTGGACATTGGGCTTGGAGCAGTCTGGGACAGTGGGAGGTGTCCCTGCCATGGCAGGGGTGGCACTGGGTGAACTTCCAGCCCAAACCATTCCATGAGATTTTTCTGTGATCATCATTCACATAGTACTATTTTGACACGGCAGAAGCACCCTGATATGGAAACAGAACAGTATTTGATGTTGCTAAAATAAACCCAAGTGTTGCATGTGTGCTGCATAATAAATAATATCCATCTCTTTGGTTTAGGATTGAGCTGCAGCAGTGACTGAAAGCACTGCTTTTCATGCTGTATTTCTGATTACAGGTAGCATGTATGCAGCTCATCAATGCCCTTGTTACATCTCCTGAAGACCTGGATTTCAGGATACACTTGAGAAATGAGTTTTTACGTTGTGGCCTGAAGAAAATATTGCCTGTAAGTCATTTGTACCCAGGAGTTGATCTCTCCACTGTGAATATTGAGAATAACCAAACTGTTTAACCAGAACTGCAGATGGGAAGGATTGGGGGTGCAGAAGGTCAGATTATCAATCCAAATCTGCCCTCAGCCTTCAGAGTTACAAATCCAAGTTCTCATGAGCTATGTAAATCAAAACAGTAGTTGAAACAAGTCAGTATATTAGAAATTGAATGAGGGTAGCCAAATTCTGCACAAGCAGTGAATGTGAATCTGGCTGTGGAACCAATCTTGGATTAACTTTCTTTGTATCTGCTGTTCTTGTTGTTTTCTGTGAAGTCTGTTTTTCTTTAATCTGCATGCTGAGAATGCATTGGGACATTCTAAGGAAAAATCAAATCAGAAATTCATTCTGAGACTGCATGTCTGAATTCATGCAGCTGCACAGACAGGAATATTTCTGATTTGAGGAGAGATTTGGAACTCTGGCATTAACAAGCAGGAACTGCTATGTCACATTAAAAGAAATGGATTCAACTGGAAATCTTGTTTGTTCTGTAGGCCATACCTGCTCTGTGAGCTGATATTTTGCCTTTAATTTTTCTCAGTTGAATCATTATAATGAAAGAAGCCCAGGCACTGAGTTAAAACTTATTCTGTTCTAAAGGTCAATGTCTTCTATTTCATCATGATACAGTCCTTCAAGGGGGGGATTCTTGCTTTAAAAAAAGAAAAATTAAGATATACTCTACCTTGCAAAACAGGCCTTGAAAGATAAGGAAAATGAAGAGCTTGATATTCAGCTGAGGGTGTTTGATGAGAACAAAGATGAAGACCACTTTGAACTGTCACATCGTCTCAATGATATCAAAGCTGAAATGGAATATCCTTTAAGGAAGTGCTGTTAGAGCCTGTGTCGTCTCAGAACTTTATTAAATGGAAATTACAGTGCTCTATGTGCAGGTTATTTGTCTCAGTTGTGTGTCTTACCAGGGGCTTTGTCAAGCAGATTTCTCTCCAGTTGCTTTTTTTGTTAGAAAATATTTAGATAATTAGTGCTTAAATTTGCATGTCAAATGTGAGTCATTGGGAACTGAATTAATTTTTCATAAATAACATTTATTAAGCTAAACTGTCTCATAATACATGAAGAGATAAAATTATACCCATGGAAGATGATAAGTTTGAAGAAAGATGAGTTCTGATAATAAAAGGAAGAAAATTTCTCGTAGGTTCTGAAGCACTGCAGATTTGTGCCTTTCCTGGCTGTGAAGGAAATTCAGAGTTCCCTAAGTTCAGAATGGCTGCTTGCAGGTTTTGGGAGGAAGCAGAGGGAGGTGGAGGCAATCAATGGGAGGACTATAAAATCCCCTGTAATGTTGTTTTGCAGAACAGGTAATTACAAGTAAAGGTCATCTTGAGGAAATAAAATGAAAAATGATTGGCCAGTGTGTGTTTGCCAATGGCCTGGCGGAGCTCAGAGTGGAAACAAAGCTTTGTGTGAAATATTTTTACAGGATTCTAAAACGTTAAGTCTACAGTATGAGTGTTCTGATTGATAATGAAGCATGTCCTAATTGTTAAGCAGAAATTCTGTGCACAATCTGAGTGGAAAAGATAATATTTACTGCTAAGGATAGGGGTTCAAAGTGT
This sequence comes from Alethe diademata, assembly GCA_025584955.1. Taxonomy (NCBI): domain Eukaryota; kingdom Metazoa; phylum Chordata; class Aves; order Passeriformes; family Muscicapidae; genus Alethe; species Alethe diademata. The sequence continues at coordinate 17,575,021 of JANRMJ010000026.1, forward strand.
GGAGAGGTTTACTTGCCCAGTGTGGGCAGTGTTTGGGTGAGGTGGCTGTTCTGTGCTGCAGTGGGGTTTTTGGGTATTTTGTTTGTTTATTTAAGTTGTTGTTTTTTTAAGTACTTGTATTTTCTTAACAATGTTTGCACTGATGTGAGCGAAGTGTTCCATCTCCTGTACAATATGGTGAAAGACACTTCTTCTGAAAATTACTTCTTGTCAATTCTCCAACATTTCCTTCTGATCAGGAACGATTACTATGTCCGGTGAGTGCCAGCTGCCAGGCTGAGGTTTTGGGGGAGCTAGGGGCAAGAATAGTGATTAAGACCCTGGTAAACTGAGCAGCTCATGCCTAAAAAGTCACTCTGAGCCTTGTGTGTTACTTATCTTTTTCTCCATGTTAGTATTAGAAAGGTCTTGTTAAATATAATAGTGTTTATTTCAAAGACTGAAGCTTAGTCTAACACCCTCATCCTGAAATCCTCAACTCCTTGGGCAGTTTATTCAAGTTTTATTCATTGCTTCAAAGAACATGAAGTTGTAGAACTGATAATTGAAAATATTCCCACGTGCCTTGGATCTGATCTTTTCAGTGTCAGCTTCTCTAATGTGCAACACAGTGTCTTAGCAAGGCCAAGGCACCAAATCCAAAATAGTTACAAATAGGAGTTTGAACTTGCTACTTCTTCTGGCAGTTGTAGAATTCAGATATTAGGAGTCAGTTGCCCCCATCTCCCCAGTTGCATAAAGGCTTCATGTTCTAATTGTCTTGTAAATGTTCTAATTGTCTTGTAAATGTTCTAATTGTCTTGTAAATGTTTCCTGTTTTAGACCTCAGTATTACAAGATCATAGAGGAATGTGTGTCTCAGATAGTGCTGCACTGCAGTGGCATGGACCCAGATTTTAAATACAGAGGAAGGATGGACATCAATTTTACACATCTTGTTGGTTTGTACTCTGAGCAGTTTTACCTTGTTTTTCTTTGTATTCTTCTGTCTAGACTTACACTGACAGTGAATTTTTTCAGTGTTCTGGAAATATGCATGTAAGCTACAGGTGGATTGTGGAGTACCAGACCAAATGCTGTAGCCTTTAATGAAATGAAACAGGGACAAAAAATCAAAGTGCCTGTTGCTTTTGTGTCATGGGCTCACAGGGTAATTCTGGTTGGAAGCCCCTCAGAACTATGATATGTTTGATTGACTTGTGTGTAATATTTTGCTTAAATTCTAGATGCATGTGTGGACAAAGCTAAAGTAGAAGAGAGTGAAAAGAAAGCAGCAGAATTTTCCAGAAAGGTAAGTCCTACTCTTGGTTGTCTTGAAGGTGTGGAGCAGAATCCTGACAGGAGCACAGCTTGGTTCCCAGCTGAAACTGGGAAATAGTGCCTCTCACAGGGAGGATGGGATTTCATATTTCCAGCTCTGTGGTTCTGTGTGTGGGAAAAGCTCAGATGCAGCTGAGTCTGAAATCAGAAGCAGCTGAGTAGCATTGAGTGTACATCTCTTCACTTGTATTCCTCTGCTGTAGATAACTGATGGGAAAATTCCACTTGTTGCTCTTCTGTCTGAAATAGTCACAAGTAAATAACTTAAGTGTAGGTATAAGCTTTAAAAATGAATGAATGTGCTATATTAACTGCAGTAGTACTGAAGTTTGTGTATTATGAAGGTGTGTGATTGAAATAATTCAAAATTTTCATTTTTTCTGGTCTGTTGTAAGTAGCCATTTTCAGGCCAAATGGCAGAACATGTTCTTGAACGTGATGATTGCAGATTTAATTTTTAATTAATTTAAGCTTGCTGCAATAGATGTGTGCTTGAGTTTGGTTTGAGAAGTCTGCAGTGTTCTCTTGGAGGGAAAAACCTGTACTGAGTAGCTGGATCTGGGTGGGTCTGTCATTGACTTACTGATGGAAGAAATTGTGGTCCCAAAAGTGAACATGTTAGAAAAATGCAGCTGAAAGAGTTAAAAGTGCATCAATTGCTCCAGCTCAGGTATTGTTCCAAGAATTCTTGCCAATATAGGCTCTGGTGTGGCCAAGCCTGGACAAACTCTCCTGTACTGGTTAAATCCTTACAGTTTGATGAGGAGTTCACAGCTCGACAAGAGGCACAAGCAGAGCTGCAGAAACGAGAAGAGAAAATCAAAGAACTTGAAACAGAAGTCAAACAGCTCCGGACCCAGGTAATGAAAGTGTGTCACATGAAGTTCTACAGCTGAGTTGATTATTTTTTTGGTTTGTTTGTTTGTTTTTGGGTTTTTTTGTTTTTGTTTTTTGAGGAGGAGTTGAATAGAAATTGCCCCTGGAGTAACTTGTTTCTCTGGAGTTTGCAAAGTCTGCTCTAGGTGTATTGATTTGTTTTGCAGCCAGCATAAGTTACTAAGGATAGTTAATGGAGGTAACATTTTTCAAATAGTAGTATATTCAACCTGTCACAGGTACCTGCTTTATTGAGAAAAAGTGTTCCTTAGGCTATAAAAATCTTGCATCCAGCCTGATTTTTTTTTTTCCCCCTGCAGGTATTTGTTTATGCTTTCACATATCTGCTCCTGTATGTTTTGCAGAAAGTTTTTGTTTTGGAAGTGTTTATTTTTAAAGGCTTTTGGTTTTATATGTTTTTTTTACTCTTACACTTTATGTAAGCCTTTTTTATTTTTTACACCAGCTTTGGGTTTTAGACAGGTCATTTATACATCTTAGGAACTAACAGATATTATGATTTAGTTGGGCTTACTTTGTACTCCTTCAATGCTAGGCAAGGTCTGCCTGTTGCCTTTTTGTCTTTATTTTTGCTGTTTTAATGCCTGGGATCTCACTTCCTCTTTGGACACTAAGGTGGAGGCACAAACACTCCCATTCTCCCTTTTTGCTAATTTTCATGTTACACATTCCTACAAGCCAGTGTTACACTGAAATTTGACAGTCTGTTTTAATGAGTTCTCCAGCAATTGTTGCTTTATAACTTGTGGGCCAAGGAAACGTGTTTTTAGTCTAATTAATTGTTAATCCTGTTTTATTGGTCCTACCACTGTTCAGATTATCCAGACACGACAGGGCATTCACAGTAATGCTGACCATTGGTTAATTAACCATGTAATTCTAGTGTCTGTTCCCTTTTCTAGTGTTATACTCCCCACAGAATATGATGACACTTATTTTTAGCTGCACTCACCCCTCTGATGATTTGACCTACTGTTGTTTCTCATCCTTAATAATTAGTAAGAACTTACTGGAATGGATATTGTGATTGCTCTTTCTTTTTCTCACCAAAGAAGCACGCTCAGACAGATTTAAAAAACAGGTTGTTGCACACCCTTCACCCCTCCAGATGTCAGAGTAGTTATGAACAGCTGTGCTCCTGTGACCTCTTGCACTGCAATAGCTGCTCCTCTGATTGCTGGGGAAAATTTTCCAGCAGCAGATGAGTGTTGTTAAAATTCAGCATGGTTTTTCTCATCCCTGATGCCCCAGCTTGCTGGGGTGTCCTAAGTGGGATGAATGTTTTGTGCATTGGTAAGAAATAAAATGCTGTTCTGTTCACTTAAATGTTACTGCTACTATTAAATTTTCTTTTAAATTGAAACAATTTGTTTTTATAAAAATGCTAGGTTATTCAGTTTACTTGGCAGCTTTATGGTACGTGGTATAATCTATTGTTATTGTTTCTCATTTAAATAGGAGAACAATTGCATTTCTCACTTTCTTGAGGTGCAGTTGGCTAAAGCCCATCCTGGTTGGTTCAGCTTCATATCAAACTGCCTCCTGTCACTGATGAAAAGAATTCCTCTTTTCTGTTTCAGGGTCCAAGCCTGACAGAAGTCCCAGCAGTACCTCCAGCCCTCCCGAGTGAGAACGTTCCACCATCTCCAGCGCCTGCTGGAGCAATTCCTCCTCCTCCTCCTCTACCTGGTGGACTAACAATTCCTCCTCCTCCTCCTCTACCTGGTGCAACAATTCCTCCTCCTCCTCTACCTGGTGCAACAATTCCTCCTCCTCCTCCTCCTCCTCTACCTGGTGCAACAATTCCTCCTCCTCCTCCTCTACCTGGTGGACTAACAATTGCTCCACCACCTCCCTTGCCTGGTGTAGGAGTGATTCCTCCCCCTCCTCCACGCCCTGGTTCATCCTCATCCATTCCTCCACCTCCCCCTCCTCTGCCTGGTGTGCCCCCTCCTCCTCCTCTGCCTGGGCAAATGGGGCCTCCCCCTCCTCCTCCTCTGCCCGGGGGTGCCATCCCTCCACCGCCGCCTTTGGGGGGGCCCCCCCTGCCTCCCCCTCTGGGGGGGGCTCCCTTTGCTCCCTTCCCAGTGATCCCAGCATTGCCTCATGGCATGAAGGAGAAGAAGAAGTATAAGCTGGAGGTCTCAATGAAGAGAATCAACTGGTCAAAGGTATGACAGGAGGGGTGGGGATGATGTTCCTTCCCCTCCTTCCCTTCACAGATACCGTGTTGTGATGGATTTTTAAGTGGGATTCATCTTGGCAGAATTTGTTGTACTAATATCCCAGAAGCTAACTGACTTCCAATGCATTCTATCAGCTGCAGTGAACATCAAGTGCAGCTTTGCATCAAGTTGTATATAAATAAATATTTATCTCCAAATTGTTTTCAAGCAGCTTTCACACATACCTAGCAAAACAAACCAACTTAAACTTTCTAAATTCATGGTGTTTAATATAGCTGTGAGTTCAGAGATTGGTGATCAGACCCTAATGTGACTTGCTGATTATTTATCCCAGATATTTATTGGTTGTTCTCAATTAGTGATGTGCTGGAGCAGGGCTGTGGCCACTGGGAGGAGCCATGGGACTGCTCAAGGGAAAGGTTTGGACACCATGAGCTTCCAGTGTCTTAACATGGTTGTATTTAATTTCATTTTTCAAATCATCTTAAAACATAAGCATTACTTGAGCAGTAAAGTGCAAGCACAATCTGATTTGCAAGTGAAGCCTTAAAGCAGTTCCCAGTTATGACTTGCCTCTCAGTAGATCCAGTCCCTCTCTAACAGGAGAAGTTATGCAAACATCCAGGTGTGTGCTGGGCTGTGTTTGTTTTAAAACCCTTTCTGATCATTGTAGCCACTACTCCTCCCGTATAAAACAAATAAATGGGGGGTATTTGATAATTGCATCTGTTAGCAAGACTGAATCATTGCATTTGGAAGTTGTGGTTGGCAGTTTTTTAGTGATATAAAATACGTGGATCTTTGGTGTAGGAAAAAGTACCAAAAGTACCAAATCATCAAGGCAAATAAAAGGAGGACTTGTCCATATTCCAGATGTGGTTCCTCTAAATTCAGAGTGGTCAAAAGACTCTTTCTTTGAGGCAACAAAGCAGCAGAATAATCCCAGCAATCTTGGAAGAGGAATCCAGAAGGTTTAGAGAGCCTGTGTGGAAATGCATGGCATGCCAATTTATAGTTTCTTTTGGCAGAGGAATTAATGCTGCAATGATTTCAAATGATTTCAAAATATTTGGAGATGCACTAAAACAGTTTGAAAGTGTATCTAGCATGCTTGTTTAAAAACAGGCTTTTAGTATATTTAACTAGAATAATATAAAACAGCCAGCCATGTTTTTAGAGTATTAATTTAAATAATTTTTAAATCAGTTTGAAAATCTTTACTTTTTCTGTAGTACTTATAAAATAATCTGCATCAAAGGATAAATAATAATTTTCCTTCATTGTGAGAGGAGGAATTAAGTATCTTGGGGAGAAAGGAGTGAATCAGGATGCATTGCTGAAGTTTTGTAACTGTGGGACATAGGCTGCTGTCCTGTAAACACAGAGAAAAGCAAGTTTTATTTTATAATACATATTGGTAATTGCAGCCAATTTCATTGTGCTCAGTTCCACTGGGGAGGTTACAGGAATCATTTCTGGAGTCTCTGTGAGCACTGGCTGTGACAATGGGAAGGAACTGCAGATGGACGCTTTGCTTAAGTGCTCTGGGAACAGTGCCAGGCATCTCCTGCCTACTGAGAAAGTGGAAAGTCTGTTTGATCATCACTTTTAAGGAGCCATCATTTGAGAAATAAAATTCTTACTGTTTAATTTAGTCCCCTTTGCTGTAACTGTCTTTCCCATTAGTGTTGGATTAAGGTAGTTTTTTAAAATGTCTTCCCTGGAGCTGCTGGTAAAGCAGGGCTGAAGGGTGGAGGTGAAATTGGAGTGAGGCTGACAAATAGTGTTGCTAAATTCTCTGCATATCATCTTGAAGTGAAATAGCCCTTGGAAATTACTTTGCATTTAAACAAACTTACAAACAATAATCAATAATGTGTTCAAAGCTGTTAGAGGAATATATTTTCAAAAGAGAATAGCATTTCTGAGTCATATGAAGAGTCAAGTTGTCTTTCAGCTCCTATACTGCAGAATATTTTCTTCCTTTAATGTAGCCAGTAGAGAGCTCATCCTGAGTCTCTGCCAGGTCCCCAGGGACAGTTCATTTCCTGGGAAGTTCTTCCATACAGTTCTCAGGGAAGAAGTGCTGAAGAGTTGGGGAACTCTCTAGAAAGTTGACCAAGAGAGAGCTAGAGCACTCCAAAAGGCAGCTGCTGTTGTTGGCTGTGTTTGGAGCACTTGCAGGGTGGGAGGAGTGCAGTGAAGCCCCTCTGTGTGCAGAGGGCAGCTCAGCTCAGAGCTCAGCTCGTGGTGCTTGTGCAGGGAGCAGCAGGAGAGAACAGCCCAGGACGGGGCTGAACTTCCCTGAGCCCAGCTCTCACAGAAGTTCTGTAGCATTTGTTGAACTTGGCTGTTGCTAACACTCCTTATTCACTCTGGAGATGCTGTTTTTTCTTTCAGATTGAGCCTCAAGAAATAGGAGAAAACAGCTTTTGGGTAAAAGCTGAAGAAGGTAAATTCGAAGACCCGGAGCTGTTTGCAAAATTGGCACTTACCTTTGGAACCCAAATGAAAGGTACATTCTTACTTTACTCTTTATTGTGCTTTTATTAAGTTTAAAACTGCAATGGCAGTTTCTTTTATGCTTTGTGCAATACCATGGAATTCATGTGATGGTTTTATAGCAGGAAGATGATTTAAAACATATATTAAGCATAACAGTCTATTACAAGAATTGCTTCCCCTTCACTTTACAGCGTGAGGGGAGGAACCTTTTTGCAATAATACCTTTTGAAAGTGCACTGTATGTTGCAGACAGCTGTGAGTTGTCTTCTAATGAAATTATAATTAAATTTAAATTCTGATCCTAAAATCATGTTTATTTGCATTATTATTCCTAGCTGAGAATTTGTGGAATAGGAGCAGCAGTTTTTTTTAATACAGTGCTAAAAAAGATTAACTCAGGAAGGGCTCTCAGAGGACTGTAATGAACTATTTCTTGAGAAGTTTCCTTGAATTATTTCTGAATGTGTTTTTTTCTGTGTTCTTTTGAAACTTCTTCAAAGAGTTGGTCATGGCTGTATTTTTCATGAGACAGATTCATATTCCTTTCAGTAGCCAGTGCATTTAAACCATTAGAGTTCTCCTTTTGCAGCACACCTTGGAACCACTTTCTGATCTAAATGTTCAGCTGTTCCATGCAGTAGTTCAAATGCACTCTTTGCAGTAATTTAACATTCTTTTCCATGCCCAAGCTGGATTCACTCTTAATTCCTAGCACTTCAAGGGGGGGAGTAAAATGATGTGGAGTTGGTCTCTTCTTTTGGTGTGACAGGAAGACCTTTAAGGGAAAGAAGGCCCAGCAGCAGATGACAGAATGGCATGAGCCCCTTCTTAATGAAAAGGACAAGCTTCTGCCTTGAGCTGAATTCTATCACCAGAAATCTGAAGATATGTTTTGGAATTCCTGAAAAGCTTCTTCATTAAAAATCCTGAGAAAACCCTCTTGAAATGTTGACAGAGCTGACAGTTTCCAATAAGAAGAAATTCTTGTTGACACAGTTGCACAGTTGTAAAACTAGGAATAACAGAACCTCCTCAAATAGCTTAGTGTACTGATAGCCTTGCAGATATTTTTTGTTATGTAGGTCTCAGTTAATGGCTGTAGAAAATAAGATGCCATAAAAAAGGATGCATGCTGAAAATGCTGCTGCACAGTACTCAGGATATGAACATCTTACTTGGCTCTGCAGAAAGGCAGAGTTATCTGAGTTCAAGGGGTTTTTTTAAACTTGAAAACCTACTGGAAGTCAAAAAGACTCTTGGAGCATTTGGTTGCAGCACAGACCCAAAGAATTGCATGCCAGAAGCAGCTTTTTTCCTGCAGCTGCTATCTGCAAAGGCAAACATGGAATGATGCTCACTGTTCTTCCTCCCCTTTTACCTTAAGCTCCATAATGTCCCAAATACTTACTTCAGGCATCATCTGGGATCAGATTTCCCTCTTGCTTTAGTCCCATTTCATGAGGTGGTCTCCAGGTACATTATTGGAGAGGGATAAAAAGCCAAATAGAAATGCATGTGGTGTTCTCTCAAGAGCATAGTCAGCATGTAAAACAAACAAAGGGATGAGTGGAAGCAAACTGACAATTGCCAAAAGCAGTTTGGATGACTTAGTGTTTACTGTCTTGTATTCTGTGGAATTTTGGAATGCCAGTGGGAATAGTAACTGAAGCAAAAGAACTGGTAGTGTAGACATTTATTAAAAATCTGTGATTCTGTGTAAGTTGCAGCACTGAAATTTGATTAAACCTCTGAATTCTTTTCATGGTTCTTTGGTACAATGAGTAAAACATTGGTGAATTTTTCTCATTAAGTGTAGTTTAGGATGCTCCAAAAATGACTTAATGTGGCTGTCAGTAAGCTGTGAGCTGCCCTGCTGTTTGTGTGCTGTTTGTTTTAGAGGAATGCAGCCAGAGCTGAAGGGAAGTGGTACTTTTGGGGGAGAAACATTTTTATGAAGTTGAACAGTAATTTTTGATTACTGTATTAATCCAGTGTGGTTATACATCTTAGGAAACCTTCGCTACTGCTTTTTGATGGAGTTGGGGGTATGTATGATTTAATTCTGTAGAATGTCCTAAAAACTCCCAACAACAGAAATTAACAGTTGAAAATATGAGTGTTCTTGTCAAGAACCTACTTGAATCTTTGCAATCATTTGAGGCAGGTCATGTTACATCGAGCACTCTTTTACCAAACTTTGCTTTTGTCCCTTAACTGATATGAAACTTTCTCTCTGGCCACCAGTGGAAGGGAGAGCAGCAGCAGCACTGTCATGTCTTCAGTGCTTGGTGGAATATGATGTCCAAAAGCTCCTGTTTAATTTATGGAATGTTAAATCCATGCAGAATTGAGTGCTCAAGTGTCTCCTAGCAGGTCCAGGTAAAGGCTGCAGTGCTGGCACTCTGCACACAGGTTGTGACACATCCCATACCCAGGACTGTGACAATGCTCAGTGCTGGGCCTGCTATCACAATCATTTCTCACTGTTTGATTGATGGTCTAATTGCAAAACACTGCAAAGCAAGTTAATGCCTTCTCCCTAAAGGATCATGTTAATTTCTGGCTCTTGTAATTTAGGTTGTGTATTTTGCCAGTCAAGAATGATAGTGCTCTGAAGAAATTAATTATGTGTACAGTAGGTCTGTAAAGGTAGTAATTAGTACATAATAGTCTGTAACTACTGGGATTGTTCCAATACAGAATTCATTATCCATCCAAGTTGCCTCAAGGGAAAACTTCTCGATCAGGGTTCTGTTGCTTTACAATTAGACTTTTAAAATACAATTCCAACAATCATTTTCATATGTTTTCAAAACTGAAGGTCTTAATAGCTGAGTTGTGTTTTTCACATGATGGGAATTTGAGTGGGAAGGGACAAGAGAAAAGACAAATTTTCATGTAAGCTGTAATTGAACAAAACATGAACAAAATGTTCAGCTTTTGATTTTTATATGAGTAATGTATATAATGTGTAGAACATGTATATAAATAATAATGTGTATGATGCATATATAATGTATATAAATACTATATAATAGGTCAGTGCACCATTAAACTTGAAGGAAAACTCTTTGCATTCATTTGCAACTTGCAAATACAAGGAGCAGCAATTAGTACCTTTTAAAAATGGCTTTGAATTTGCTATGCTGAGAAGCCCAGATCTAATTCATCAGAGAACTTCAACATTTGCAAGCTTTCAGTGGATTCAGCTGTGGCCAGATTTCCTTTAAGACAGCTGTATTTGGAGGTGTGAGGCAGCAAGACTCAGTTTAATGCAGAAATCTCTGGTGTGAAGCACAGCTGTGTTGCTCTAGCTCAGCTACCTACGCTGCTTTGTCAACAGAAAAGGGAAGGAAATCCTCTGAACTCATCATGAATTTGCTTCAGGATTGCAAACTGCAGGTGGCTCCCTTGGTCTGCTGATTCTTCAGGCTGTGTTTGTTTGGTTCCTTCCTCTCCTTTGCAGAAGGGTGGGAATCCAAAGCAGAGCAGGATCAGCTTTGCAGTGCAGGGTCACCCAGTGCTGTGTGGCAGAGGAATTTCATTTCCTTGAATTGCACACGTAGGTCATCAGTCATCATATCTGTTCCACACAGAAGTGCAGCAGATTGGTTTGTTTTCAGCTTTGGATGTATTTGAAATTGTTGTTTTTCAGCAACAGAATAAATTCAAGTACCATAAAGGAGGAGTGAGTCATTAGTTTACTGTTTTTCACTTTCCTTTTCTTCCCCAGTGGATTTATCCAATAGGTAAACTCTCAAACTCAAGGGTGAAAAAAGGCTTTGTGTGGTTTAAATAAACTGCTGCCTGAAATTATTACCATCTAGCATAGATTTACATATGTATGTCTCTGTATTCTGATATATTTTATGTATTTTTTAATTCTGAAATGATCTTAGAGTTATGTTAGAATCCAAGTTTTATTTCAAGAGCATCAGGACCCTTTTCATTCATCATGGGACAAAAGGACTGATATGAGTATAGTGATCAGAAGGGTCTAAAAGAGAGCAAAAGCTCCAATTAGGAGGTAAAGACTGTAAATATTAATTCTTAATATTTTATTTCAAATAGTATTTTAATGCACTCACCTTTCAATAACTTAATTTCTGTGTCCAAGGTAGTTTGTAATATGGAGTCACTAAGCAAACATACATACTATGTAAAATGTATGGCCTGTTGGTGTGACCTACTAACTGGAGTTGTTTTCATCATGTGACAGTGACTGAAGAATATCCCAGATGAAAAAATAAAGTCTATTAAGGCTTTTTCAGAAGTTAGGCTCAGTGTCAGTTGTGCTATTGTTGTTTGTTGTCTTCTTTTCCTGTAGAATCTTATATAAGTAGCACTTTCAGAATGTTCATGCTTTAGGGCTGGACAGAGGCAGGAATTTCACTGCAGGTCTCAGGCTGTGGCACACTCTGATTGTGTCTCTTGGGACTCTGCTTTTAAAAGCTTTGTGGAAGATTCATAAGGAGAAAAACCAAGAGGGATGATCAGAGAAATGCAATTTTCCTCTCTCCAGTTTGGTATTCCTGGAGCTTGCTTGCTTTACATCTCCAGCAGAGCTGGTGTTTTTTCAGAGCATTGTTCTCCCATGAGAGGGTTCTGATAGAGAAGTTTGGCCATTATCCTAATCAGCATTACATGAAGAATTGCAATAGCTGCACCTTCAGAAATTCAAATACAAACAGCCTGTGTGCAAATTAAATTGCATTCAGATTAAGAGACAGGTGGGAAATGGTTGGAAGTCTGGGCTCTTTGAAGGCTGCTATCATTATTCCTGGATTGCTTGGAGGTACAGCATAATGTATTCCACACAATTCCTGTGGAAATGGAGCTCATTTTCAGAATCAGCATTGTCTGTTCTGAATCCAGGTCAGATGCTCTAATGTGGAGGCCATTCCTTCAGTTTTAGTTTAATTGGCAGTGGTTAACCCTTTGGAACATCACTGGGACAGGTGAGAGTTCCCTACTGGAGTCTTGAGGAGCAAGGATCTGAAATAAGGAATCCTGCTGGTTCCTGGGTGACTGGAGGAGTTCTACACTGATTATCTAGTAGATATAGCATATTACATAGCTATAATATCTATAATATAGGTATTATATAGTATTTCTAAACTGATTATCCACCTGCCTTTTCAATGCCACATGGCAAACTGAGATTGGAGATGGGTGTGTGCCTCCTTCAAGGCTCCTTCTTTTGGTGAAGAAATTGCTGGCACTGAAAAACTTCTGAAAAATATTAGTAACAAATTCCCTGCTGCTCAGATTTTCTGCAAGTTTCAGTTAGTAATTTTGTCAGAAAGCTTCACCAGAAGAATTTCAAGAGAATTTAAATAAAATTGGAGTGGGGACAGACAGGTATTGTCTAAAAAAACCTCTTCTATGTATTTATAACAATGTTGTGACTGAGTTGTCTTAGTTATAGTGTGCTCTATTTTGGGTGGTTGCTTACAGAATTCATGTATTAATTTGTTATACCTGAACTCTCAGAATATGAAAATGGAAATCTTGAAGAGAAGATGGAAGAGCAGTTGTGACTATAAAAAAAAGCCAAGGGAAGGGGAACTCTCAAAGGCATTAGGTTTTTCCCACAGAGGAAATTGGTTGTGGGTTTTTTCCAACATCTAAGGTGTTAGACGAGTGTAAGAATCTTATTTTTCATGTTTATTACCCACATATTCCAGAAGTCTGGAATTCCAGCCTGCTGTGTGTTAACTCTGGTGGTAGTTATTGCCTTCTGTACCTCCTCCATGCCTCGTTTTTCCTGAGGAGCTGGAGCTCCTGTGTCTGTGAGCTTGCTGAAATCCAGCTCTGCATTCCCAGCTGTCTGATGGGGTCAGTGATGCAGTGCTCAAATAAAGCCCAGCACGTTCAACGAGGAGCTGAGGACAGAGACACATGTACTGGCACTGCAGAGACAGGGATTGTGTACAAAGACTAATTAGCATGAAATATGAATACATTCATGAAGCAGTCTTGATCTATAATGCTCTTACAGGGAGTATCTTTTTCTATGAATTCGATGAAAAAGAAATTCAGACGTTGAATTGAAAAAAGAATCTGTGTTGAACTGCAAAAAGAAATGGGGTTTGTTTGTTTTTAAACAAATAGAAATCTATATTCCTGGAATAAAACCCCTTCTGTATGAATAAATAAAGAGATTAGACTGAGAAGAATGCTTTCTCTAATGTCAAAACAGAAAGAATAACCTGCAAAAGATGTTCCTCTTCAAGTATGCCACTGCATTTTTCATGGGAATTTAGGTTAGATATCCTAAAAATCTATTTAATATGAATCTAGTTACTCTCAACATGAAATGTTCAAGGCCAGGGTGGATGGAGCTCTGAGCAGCCCTAGTGGAAGGTTAAGATCCATTCCAAGCCAAACCATTCTGTGATCATATGGTTAAATCATTGTGGATTTGACAGCAATCCTTTTTTCAGTGAACTGTTTATCAGATTATCCACTGTGGCAATTTTCCTCAAGTGTGGCTTCTCTTTCAGGTGCAAGAATTGATATCTGTAAATGTAAATAAAATACACTGATGAGGAGCTGGAGGGCAGTTCTATGTCTGTGTTCAGTAGTTCTGTGCAGAATGGTTTTCAAACAATTCCTGCTGCCTTCTGATGTGTTTGTAGCTGTAGATACATTTTCTGGAAATTTCCTCAGTGTTGATAAAGGAAACTCCAGCTGAGTGTTCCAGTGCAGGTTCTTCAGCTGGGAATTTGTGACCCAAGTGAAGTAGGAGAAGAATAAAAAAGTCTAGAGGAGAGGATGGAGAGCAGCCCAGCTACTTTCCAGGACAGTTGGTGCTGACTATTAAATAGATTATGCACTGATATTTCACTCTCCTGAAGACTTCCAGCAGAGTTCTAGGAATAACAATGTATTTGCTTAAATAAATAAAACCCCATCGTAAACAAAGCCATGGTTATAAGCACAATTTATGGTCTTACTTGTAAAATAGCTCTTTCAAGGCTGTATTAAAGAGATGTCCCTGCATGTTTCAGCAGAACCACAGTTAGCACATCCTACACTTGCTCCTAAATCTACTTTCAATCAAAAGAAATAGGATGTGGGGTTTTTTTGGTTTTTTTTTCCCTGCAAAAGCATAACCTGACAAAATGTGTCTGATTCATAGCCTGGTCCCAGTTGCTTACTGTGCTGACCTGCAGTGTTTTTGTGTTTGTATAAAAATGATGCCCTCTCCATGGATTTTATGTTTTATGTGCAGAACTGTTTTTCCTTTCTTATTGCTGACCAAAAAATCCCCAAAAATGTGTCATCTGCTCTTGATCTTGACTTGGAACATTTCTTTGAGTGATAGTTGCTTCACCTGTAATGCTGTTCCAGGATGCTTTGGACAGAATATCTGCTACTGCAAGAATTTCTCCCATTTATATTAGAGAAAGGATAGTTCTGTTACCCACATGAATAAAGGTTCTTTGGAGAAAAAGATATTCAAAAGCTATCTAAAGGATTAAAAGTGAACAATCATGCTATTAAGTTTCTGAATTCATTGAGAAATTGAAAATACTAGGTGCATAGGCATTAGTACAGATAATAACTAAAGTATCAGCTTTTTGAGTTCCTTATTAATCATCTCCAATGGATGTAAAGCTGTAATTACAACTCTCTATATTGTGTGACTCTTGTGTGTCTTGTGCAACGTGACAAACTGAAATGTCTCTGAAACTTCTTCCTTTCAGGTGCTTTATTCTGCTCTGTAAGGTGGGAATGTAATTATTGTAGAATACTACTACAGAATAATTTCCCACTGTGAAAAGGCTGTGCCTTAAAGGCTTCCTAAAAGCAAAAAGTCCACATAGTAAAAGTCAGTGTGGAAGTATCATTAAGTTGCATATTTTGAATGAGAATACCTGTGGAGTAAATGTCCAAGTTTTCTTTGATCTTTTTTTTTGTTGTTGTTTCATTGAAGACTTGGATCATTAGCACAGACACACTACCTTAAAGAATCACTTTAGCCAAATTTTGCTTGTGTTGGTAATAGAAAAGGTAAGCAGAGCTCAGGTTCCAGCTGTTAAATTCAGAATGTCCAGTGGGTCCTGCCTGTGCAGAATGTGCTGAGGTGAACAGTGGGCCTGGCATTGCTGTGAAGGTGAGACTGGGAGCTCTGGGCTATTTTTAGTCTGCTCCAATGCAAGCAGCTTAATTTGGTACCCTGTAGGTCCCCTAAGACTAATGCTGGGATGTGGCAGTAATTTATCTTGTGTGTCTTGAAGGCAGATAATCATTGCCTGTGTGTTCTCTGAGCACCTGGGTGTGTTCAGAACACTTGGGGGCTCTTGGACCCCAAAAAAGGTTTCCCAAGGTAAATCTGAGGTGGTGGTAACACAAGAGCCATCCAAGGCTGACTGCAGGCTGGCTGAGCCCTGCATTTCATCTTCAGCAGGTGACTGAGAGCAGAGTAAATACATGTTAATATGTATTAACTGCCTGCTGCTTGGTGCACACGGGATCGATGAGACAGAAATACTTCTCAGCTGCCAGCAGTTGATGTTTTTTCAAAGCCAGAGGTCACATCTTTACATGTAGTGAAGTCTTCATTGTGTTTTGTCTTCAGTGAACTCAGGATCTTTCAGCATTTATAACCTGTGCCATTGCACTTCTCTCTATTTCAAACAGATGTGTTGTTTTGCAGAGTTTTAACCCTGCTGCTTCTGGTCATCCTGGTTTGCTGCCTTCTTTTTCTCTCATTGTGGAAGTCTCATTGATAGCTCATTTATATTTATTTCTCTGTGCTTCCAAAGACTGCCAAGAGGGGCAGACCCAAATTGTGCATGATCCCCAGAAGACACAGTAAAACATCCATCTGGCCATCACCCACAAATATCAGTGGGTCCACCCCACTTACTGAGGGGCACTCACAGATGTGGCTGTCACCCAATGCCTGCCTTGCTGTTTGTTTTTGAGTGACATTAGGATGCCAGAAACCTTCCAGTGTCCCAGGAATTTGAAACTACTGGGATGACCTGGTTTAAAGTGCTGGGGAGAATGGGCAATGCATCCTCCTCTTCCAAGCCAGCCACTGCCCCCTGGTGTGGCTGCTTAACCCAAGGAATTCCTGCACTCCAGGGGTGCAGGAGCCTGCTCCCAGCACTCCTGGGACATGTGGGAAGGGTGAAAGGTAATGTGCAGCTTCCATGCAGCTCATTAGTTTACTTGGTACCATCCACCACAAAGCCAGTTTAAACATTTATTTATGGAAGACTAATTTCCCAACATTTATCTTTTTATCCTTTTTTTCTATTGATCAACTATCAAAGCTGTGCTTACCAGTCAACCTCATGGGGTACTGACTTTTACTGCTGAAATTAATGGAATCTATTAAGACAGGTCATTTCCCAATTATTTTTAATGTGATCCTTTTACCCTGTGAAGTTCTTGTTTGGCCCTGATGCCTTTGAAAGCTTTTTTTTTTTTTTTTTTTTTTTTTTTCTGGTTGGTTTTTGTTTCTGTTTTTGTTTTTTACTCCAAATGGGAGACTAGGATTTTTTAAACTAAACATAAAGTCAAATTTCTTGAGTACTAAGTCAATGGAAATGTAACATTGTGTATTTAATTGTAGGGCAGAATGTATAACCAGGATGGGCTACATTGCACTGGAAAGTCAAGCAATTTGGAATTCAATCTAAGTATTTTGCATGCATGCTTATTTAAAACCTTGATGATAGAGAAATACTTCAAAAAGGAAGAGAATATTAAAATGTCTGTTTGGGCATGTGTATTTTACTTAGTGCTTCAATATTTAGTCAGGATTGTTAAATGTCAGATATCACAGTGATAGAAGAAATCAATTTATCACTTCCTTTTTACTAACTTTTTAGTGCTTTCCATTAAACACCAATATCTAATTAACTTGATCTATAAAAGGATTTTTGAATTTTGGGATCTTAGCTTCATAATTTGGAAAGTTCCTTTGGAAAATGTGATTCCCATTAGCTGCTTATGAAACCTTTTATGGGCTTCATCAATGGGAACAGTAGGTGAACTAATAATTTAAAAGATATCTATTTATTAGACTTCTCATAGTAATAAAAGAAAATGAGCTTGTTAGAGTCTTGCTAAAATATGACAGCAGTTTAATGTCTTTTTTATTCTGAGTCTCAAAAGTTTTTTGTTTGGTTTTTTACTTTTCAAAATTTATGGATAAGAAACCCATCAGAATCCGGGAAATAATTACAGCTGTCCTGTCTCGGTTTGGTGGTGATGGTGGCCTGATGTCAGAGGAAAAAAATACAACTGGGCCATGTGACTGTTTAAATTAGAAATGCTATTATGGGCAGCATTTGATTTACATAGGCAAACATCTTCTCTCCTCAGAGCAAAACTTCCTCTGTGAGCTCTGCAGTGCAGGGACTGCTGTTGGGGCTGTGCAGACCCCACCACACCCCAAGGGTCAGCAGATCCTGGGAGCTGCTCCCACCCCCAGGGGAGAGCCTGGGACAGGTGGGGGGCACAGTCCTGAGGATTTCTGCCATTCATGGAGAGAACAGGTCATGGGAAAGGCTGCTGGGTTTTATTGCAGCTTCTTCCAGCACATCTCCAACCCAATAAATGAGGCCCACGGAGGATATTTTCAGTTTAATCCTTGTTTGCCTGCTGTTGTTTGATTTCTAATGTTCATCTGTATTTCTGTGGCCATTTGTGTGTCATGAATTCTTAATATTTGCTTACTGTCTTACAGCAAAAGCAGCATCTTTCACAGAAAATAGGAGGGGGCAAAATCAGTTGTGAAATTGGGTGTGGGTGTGTTGGGGATTTTTTGTGTGTGTGTGGGTTGGGGTTGTTTTGGTTGTTGTCTTTTTTTGGATTTTTTTGTGGCCCAGGCATCTCCTTGATGCTGTTGATAGAAAGCTGAAAGCCCTCACAGTACAGAGTGGGTAATTGAGGCCACTTCAGCTGCACAACTTTGCTGCACAAGTTCTTGCTAGAGATTGACAACTGGATTATTTACAACCATTTTAGGGCAATTTTAACAGAGCAAGGAATATTTAATGTGAAATAAATAGTAGTAATTAAATGTGGTGGTCAAATAAAGTAGCAATCAATTATAAGAACAATTAATAGGACTACAGATCCCTTGTTACTTTTTTTTTTTTTTTTGCAAAACTAATTTGTAAAACTAAGTTACGATCTTTTTTATTCTTCCACAGAGCATAATTTGTTGGGTTGATGCCACTTCCTTCAGCTTGATTACATTAATTAGGCAAAAAGCACACAAGATTGCAAGAGGTCCCATGTTTTTTCCTCCCTGTTAGTTTTATTTTTTTTATCTTGAGAGCTCAGTGTAAGATTCTCTTTTAGATCAATTGCTTGCTTTGTAATAATTCTTTTTTTATTGCTGTACTAGGTATTGAGCTCTTCTGATTGCAGAAAGGACAGAGTGACAGCAGGAGTGCTTAATTAATTTTGCTTCAGGAATTGGTGACTGAGTGATTTTAGGTGAACTGAAAAATGCCAGGTGGCACTGGGAATAAAGATGAGCTCCCCCAGCTGCTCCCTCAATTGACAGGAGGCGTGGCTGACATCTGCTGATGCTCCTGCATTTCTCTCTGCATATTTGGGGAAACTGTTTGCTGGTTGTCAAAGTTAGAGCCCAAATGACAGAGTGAAGGCTGTGAATGACTTTGGGTGCCAAAGCACCTTAATCTCTGTGTGTGCAGCTCATGAATTGCACAGCACATCTCCTGCAGGGTGGCTGCTGATCCAGGAGTGTCTGTGCCAGAGTCTCTCCTCTGGGGTGCTCTGAATATTCTCTGGATGCTGGGGAGGGAATTCCTCCTTGGTCACTGCTCTGCTGAGCTTGCTTTCTCCTTGCTGTCAGAGCTCTGCTTCTCCAGGTCACGAGGGGCAGGAGCAGAGGAAACAGCAGGGCAGGTTTGGATTCCACACCAGGGAAAATGTCCTCACAGAAAGGGTGCAGGCATTAATTAGCACAAGCTGCCCGGGGCAGTGGGGCATCCTGGAGCTGTTCAGGAACTCCTGGCTGTGGCACTGGAGCACACAGTGCTGAACCTGGTGCTGCTGGGCTCTGCTTGGCCTTCAGCAGCTTGCAGGGCTTTTCCAGCCTGAGCAGTTCCAGGAATCCATGGACACCTTTGCACTTGCTGATGATTGTGCACTTTGTTTGGGCACACAGACTTTGTCAGAGCTCATGGTTCATCTTGCATGTGGCTGGGGGAGGTCAGGCTGTGCCCCAGCTGTGCCCCAGCTGTGCCCCAGCTGTGCTCCTGTCCCATTCCCTGGCACATTCCAGCCTGGGAATGCTGTTGGAACACCAAGGGACACCCTCAGGGTGAATTGCTGAGGGAAAACACAAGTTCAAGTTTGAGACTGATTTGTTTGGCTTTCCTCCTTCCCCTCCTTCATTCAACTCTTATTTCCATTTTTGAGTGCCTCTGGGAATACACAGAAATGGAACATTATCAGTGGCATTCCAAGATGATCAATTTAGCCAGACTTGGAGAAGTTTTATTGTGTTGCAACAGAATTTACTGAACTTTTGTGCTACAAATTACTTTCTAATCTTTCCATGGCATTCCTGGCTCCTTATTTCATTTTTCTACCAAGTCATATCACATCAGGATTGTTTGGGTTTTTTTTGGAGGGAGTAAATTCAATGTAATTATTACTTTCAGGTGCCCAAATCTATCCTTGTGAGTGTAGTTTACATCCCTCACAACTGTATGTACACTTAATTTTTTCCTCCTATGCTCCTCTACTAGCCATAGCTCTTCTCTCAGGTAGAAGGAATAACAAAGCAGTTAATTTCTTTTGTATATTTACTTTTGCTGCCAAATGCTGGTAAATGCAATTGGGAAGCCACTTGCCAGATGGAAATAAGATGAAATTACTCGTTCATTTCCCATGACAATATAAGGATGTTTTTGTTCACTGTGTGTACAGACTTGACAGAAATTGGAGACCTAGGCTCAGGTTAAGGTAGGCTAAAGTTCACCTAAATATCTGCTTTCTCCATGTGTTAATTCAGTGTACTCCTTTTTATCTGCCTTTAATTTTCATCATCATATTCATGACTGACAGTTTTTGCTATTAATTCTTTATTAAAATTATTCATAATTTAAAGAAAGAAGGGAATTTCATATGAACTGGACTTTTCAGCTCATAATAAAATGCTTTAACAGCTTCAATATCATTAAATAAAATAATATATTTCAAAAAATTAGTCTTGGCCACTTCTAAGGCTATTCAGTAGCTAAATTAATGAAAATAATAATTTTAAAGAATAATACATACTTTTTTTATTACAAGTACAAAAGTACTGATGATAGAATTTTTTCCTAATTAAGTCTCTAAAGTATTTCAACCTGTTTGTGTATGTTCTCTGCCACGATTATCATTAATGTGTTTTAAACTTGCATAACATTTTGCTGAGGGTTTTGTATACCCTGGGTGTGTTTGAAGGGTTCCAAGCAGGGCACTTGCAGTGGGATTAGATGAGTTCCCAGCTGAAGGAATCACTGGAGGCCCAGCTGAGCTGCCCATGCACTGGGAAATGTCAGATCAACAGCAAACAATGCCTTGCAGCATCTTGCATCAGCTTTTT
This sequence comes from Alethe diademata, assembly GCA_025584955.1. Lineage (NCBI taxonomy): Eukaryota > Metazoa > Chordata > Aves > Passeriformes > Muscicapidae > Alethe > Alethe diademata. Next base: position 17,595,523 of record JANRMJ010000026.1, read on the forward strand.
CCCTCCAACACTGATAAACAAATGTATTATTGCTCACTTAATAGAGCTCTGAATGAGAAAGAAGTAGGAAATGTAGTGTTGGTGTTTCCCTCAGTGTTTTCTGCTCTCCACATGTGTGTGTGCTAAAGCTGGCACGTGCTCTCCTTTGGCTTTGTCATGGTGCCTCTCCTTCCCTGTCCCTCTTGTGCCTGCCTTGGAGGTCAGTTCTGAAGAAACCCCCCCAAACCTTCTGCAGGTGGAGCTGGTGGGAGGAAATGGTGCAGCAGTGGCTCAGCAGTTCCACTCCCCAGAGCACACTCCCTGCTCCAGGCTGAGCTGACCTGTGCCTTTGTGTTCCACTGCTTCAGCAGCAGTGCTCAGAGAGAAGGAAAGATTCCCTCTGCTGCACCTTTTGTTTTAAACTGCCCATTTCTGCATGGAAGCTGGGTGTGGCAGTCAGCAGCTCTCAGTGCTGTCTCTAAGACTTGTTGGTTTGGAAAAAAGCTGATTTTGAATGAAGATGTAAGCCAGTCCCATTATCAAAGTGCTGTAATGAATAATCACAGCACTGAACTCCAAGGTCTGTATGAAGTAATACAGCTGCTTGTGCTTCCAGATTGATTTTTCATCTTGCTTTTCTGAGCTGCCCTGTGCTGTCTGCTATAAAATCCTTCTTTCATCTCTCCCTTTGGTTCTGTGGCATCAAACCAAAAAGCGTTTTATCTTTAAACAGGCACTTGTGAAAGGAGAACCTGACAAGGGGAGGGAGGTTGGTCAGCAATGGTGTATTGAATTCTAGAAAGTATCAAGTATCTTTTTAATTGAGTTAATTATTTTTCAAACTCCATAATCCGTGGTTGTGTTACAGTGTAATCACTGCTGAAATGGATTTTGTGATCAGAGCCTCTGGCAGAAGAGGGACCAGCATGGCTTTGGAGAGCTCTCTGGTGCTCCATGGCATCTCAAGCATGGCTGAGACGGTGCTGGAGAGATTCTAGGAGCTGCCTAATCTAGCAATGTTGTAGTGTCTCTTTCTGCCTGTGAATTTGGGCTTGGTAAGATTGGTGTTGATGCTGTATTGTGGCTTTAGTGCAGTCACATAAGCATCTGGTTCTAGTGTTTCTCTGTTTTTTGTGAATTGGCATGAAGTGAACTTTGAAGTCTCATGCGTGGAAAGGTAGAACTTTTTGGAGAGAACATGTTCTCTGACCTTTTTTTAGTAGAAAAAAAAAATAATCTGGTGTTTCTTAAATGGATGATCTAAGTAGTGGTGTTGCAGCCCTTCAGGCTTGAGTAGCTCAGAGTAGCTGTTGTTATGAAACTTTGGGATGTGTGACCTGCTGTGGTGTAAATGTAGTTCCTGATTTTCCAACCAGTAGAGGAGTGCACCTGCCCACAGGTGAGGAGGGTGGTAGGGGCAGCTGCTCTGTGCCCTGTACAGGCACAGTTCCTGTTGTGAGTTCTGCCTCACCCTCTGCATGTCTGCCTAGAAAGTATTATGTGCTTAAACCCCAAACCATTTTTCTTTTTTTTGGTACTGCACATGCTGAATAACTTCGTACCTGTTTTGCATTGGGCTGAAGTAGCACCTTTGCCCTGAACTCTTGCTCACAGAGGTTTTTGCTACTTGTTCTTTCTGATTTACAGGAATTATCCCTGTAGGAAGAAAGTTTCCTTTCTGTGAGGTGATATTTGGTAGCATTTATTACTCCTGCTTTCTTTTAAACTGTCACTTTTGCAGTTTGCAAGCCAAGGAGCTGGGTGTGTGTTTTATGCAGGTTTGACTTTGGTGTTCCCAAATAATGTGACAAGTCTGGTCCCCTGTGTGTGTGGTGCTCAGTGCTTTGAGACTCCATCCATGGAGGTCTGGAGGGATGAACTCCTGAGCAGATGCAGTTTGCAATAGGTCACTCCTCTCCTTGAGCTGCTCTTCTGGGCTCTCTCAGGCTTTGCAGTGTCTGCTGTGATAGAACAGGACTTGCCATGTTTGTTGCCTCCCCATGGGACAGCTGATTTTTAACTCTTGGGTGTTTTCTTTCTTTGTGTTGTTGAGCACCTGGTGTTATTTCCTCATTTAATTGAGAACAATTAGTGATGAGGGCCTGATTACTGCATGAAATGTCACTTTAGGATTTTAGATGGAGCTCATTAGAGCAGAGGGGTCAGTGCTGGGGAACCCTGAGGTTTTCTGGTGATGTGCAGCTCAGGGTTTGTACCAGCACCGAGCCCTGCCCGTGGGAGGCTTGCAGGGAAGGGGAGAGCAAGGCTTGCTTTGTATTCAATCATCTTTTTTGGTCAGTTTTCTCTGATTTGGGCTCTTCAGAGTAGCTGGGGCTGAGGGCACTGCCTGGGGCTGGCTCAGTTAGTGCTGCCATGAACGTGCCCAAGAGAAACTGATATTCAGGGCTCTAAACCCAGCAGAATTCCTTTATGTGTTCCTGGTGGCAATGAGTGTGAGGAGAGAAATTCCTGTGTTCTATGTACTTTTCTTTTTTTAATAAAGAGATTGAAACTGAGATTTACGTTGTTCTTCACACTAAAACTTAACATTTTTTCCTTAGGAAATACCTGTAATGAAACCCATGATAGCTCATTATAGTGCAGCAAAAGATAGTGCTCGGAGAACAAAACTCTATTCACTCTCTTGAAACTTCCTTTTAATTTGACTTTCCAGTTTTTCAGTTACTTTTGAATGACTTAAAATATTCATTAAGTTCAATTAATGTTAAGCATATTAAGATTCTATTCCTTCAGTGCCAAATATGTGATATTTAAAAGGAAATAAATCCTTGTTAATGGGTTTATTTAATGCTTAAGAAAATTCTGTGAAAATTGACTGTTTTAAATTATGCAAAAAATCAGCTTATATTTTTAGGTACTGCAATGCCACATTTCTTTCCATATAATTTAAAGTGCTGATCATAAGGCTAGTGAGTCTTGCTAATTTAAAAGAAATCACTTAAAAATATACACTGTTTTCTTAGTTTTGCTCTTTACCACTGACAAGGTAAATAATTAATAAAAACATACCTTTGTTCAGTGTGATAAATATCAAATGATTTATATTGTTGGTTTTGGATGAAGAATTTATAAATATTATTAATGTTTCAATAGAGGGCACTCACGTGCTTTGAGGTAACACCAAATCCCTGGATTTTTAAAAATGCTTGCCATGAATTGGAGCTGAAGTGAAATTTCCTGGGTTCAAATACATAAATATTATTTGATACTGCTTGGGAAAATTGTGCACTGTCATATTTTTATTTCTTGTTCATTTCAGTTTTGGACATTTGCGTTGTTTGGATATTTTACAGTAGGTTGGGGCAGTGCAGTCACTTTGCCTTGAACTGATTGTAAAAGATGTATTATTATGGCTTGCTAATGCCTTGCTGTTAGCTAACATTGAACAGTTGCAAAAATGAATAGAATTTAATAAATACCTACTTTCCAGCCAAAAAGCCTGTAGAAGAATCAGAAGAAAAGAAAGCAGCTCAGTCAAAGAAGAAGATCAAAGAATTAAGAGTTTTGGATGGAAAATCTGCACAAAATTTATGTAAGTGATGTGAAGGGCATTAGGTCACTGTCTAAGTAGCATCTACATCTCACTGTTCATAAATGGTCGTTTATGTTTACATGTGCAATTGCTTTTGCTAAAAGCTGCTCATTTGAACATGAGTCTTAAATTCAGAGATGTTTAAATACACATTCTGAATTCACTGTATAACTTAGGAAAAATATAAAAAAGAAACATGGAAAAATGATTTAATGGGTTACTGGGGTTTTCTCAGTTGATTCTGTCAATTACTGCTCAGGACTGAAAGTGCAATTAGGTGGTGATCACTAATTTGGGCAGAGCACAGTGTGGGTGGGGTTTAGAGGCCATTCCTAATTGTTCCTCGTGGTCAGAGCAAGGAAGAAATAGAGGTTCAAGGGAAGACATTGCCAGATAGGCCACACAGGGGCAAGTACTACTGCTATAAATTATAACAGAACCAGCCCACTTGTATCATTTAACTTGTTCTTTTCTTTAATTATGGAGGGAAATCAATCATTAAGAGTAGTAGAGTCTTTCATTTGAAACTGCATAAATGCCACTTGTCCAACTGTGCCCATGGCAAACAAGTGTGTAAGCCCAAATGTTCAGTAGCACATCCGTGAGCAGAAAATGAACTGTGACACAATGGATGGAAAACTTCAGCCTTGGAAAGCATGGATGCAGGATAATCAGCCATAGGAGTTAGGCTGAATATAAAACACTTTTTTACAATGTTGTGCTGATCCATCTGTTAAGAATTCTTTGTAGTTTAATGAATGGGGCTCTCTTGAGATTTTATAACATTCTGAGATCAAATTGCTTTGAGAACTCCATCTTTGAAGGGTTTGCATTGTCTGTGTCTCCTGTGTAAGTTCAGTTACCCTAAAAGTGTAGAGTTAGGGCATTTTTCTAACTTTGCCCAGCTCTTCATTACCCTGTGATGTGATTTTTTTTTTTCTAGAATATCACATAAATATAATTTACTGAATTGTGTGTGCAATACAGCTATTCATACATGGTTATGGAAGCAATAATTATAGATAAAAAATTATATTATTGGCTGAGTAGGTCTGCTTAAGTAGGAAAGCAGATGTCATTCATAAAGAGAAAACTTTATTGGAAAGTAACATTGCTAGGGAGCAACTGAGGCTGATTTAAAAGCTAAAATTGTTGTCATACTTTAATTTCTTAGAAAGGAAATTCATTGTAAGTCAAACTGCAGTAGTGTGCTTACCTAGCATTTGTTTATATTGGAGACTTAACTGAAACACAATTGAGATGGAGATCTGATTCTTGAGTTGCTAGGAATGGTTTGCCTTTGTATATTGATCTTTTTTGACCTTTTTGATTCTAATGATGTGTTACTGAATTTCAGCAATATTTTTGGGTTCCTTCCGTTTGCCTTATGAAGAAATAAAAAATATCATTTTAGAGGTGGATGAGGAGAAGCTGAGTGAATCCTTGATTCAGGTATGTGAAAATACCTCTGCTTTTGGTTTTAGTTCACTTTCCACATGAATATGGCAGGAAAGGCTAAGAATTGAAGAGTAGGGCAGGTTATCAGTTGTGTTTCATTGATTTCACTTCTGCTTTTGAATGTGGTCACATGGAGCACTAAAAAGCCTTCCAAAGACACTGTTAACAAAAGAATTCCTTGGAATTCCCTCTTCCAAAAGGAAACCTCTGAGAATTGTGATGTTTCAGCTTTGAAGACAAGCTGAAGACGATCCAGGCTGGTGCATAATGAAGTTTCAGGAGGTTTTTTGTGGAAACAGCTCTGCCTCTCTCGTGAGAGATGAAACTCCCAGAGTGTTTCAGGATGCTGCTGCAGCTCCAGCCTGTCTGTAAATCAAACCTGCTCTCAGGCTGCTTTGGTCTCCTTTGGAGCCCCAAATCTCTCAGCTGCAGAGTAGAAAGGATGAATAGAGTTCTTTCCATCTCTCTGTGGTTTCCTCCACACTGGGCAGCGTTTATCCTTTCATCCTTCCCTGTCTCCTGTTTGCACCTTCATCCCCTTCCCCCAAGGTTTTCTAAATTAGTTTCTTCTTCCTCTTTTGGACCTGCAGAATAGTTATTCTGGGGATTCTGGTCTAAGAGTTGCCTCAGTGTTAGAAAATAAGTGCAAAGCCCTAATTTTATTGAGGGCTTGGTTTATTGTTCAGAGATGTCTGATCAGATGATTAAGAAACCTTCAGGTTTAGTAAAATCAGGTTTAGAGGGAGGAACGACCCAACCTTGGATAGCTGGAGTGCAGAGTAACTTCATATTGATCTCCCTTCTACATATACATTATTGTTTGGATTTCAGCTTGTGTCTCTGAAAATATTGCATATTAAATGCAATCTACACTTTTAAAAATGCAATATTTAATGCATTATTTTAAAAAATATTATGTATTAAAAGCAAATCTACACTTCTACTGAGTTTTTCTTAAACTACTACTCAGTCTTAATATAAATATTTTAAGTACTTATTTATATTTTGATACCTCAAGATCATATAATAACTCACAATTTTATTTGGGGACATGGATAAATATGACTGCAAGCAAATTGAACTTTTTTCTGACTTCCTCTATATTTGCCATCCAAAAGATCTGTACCATTTCGAGATGTCGACTTTTTTTTTTTTTTTTTTGGTAAGGTATTTTTAAGTGTACTTTGTGCACAGATATTTGAATATTTAATGGTTGTAATTTTTTTTTTTTTTGCTACTTTTGTCACGTTTTACACAGACCGGTTATTTTGTGATTGATATTTAATGAGCAAGATGCAGCCATTAGGGCAAAAGGAGATTGTAGAGAGACAAAACTCCTTGGTGCTGTGAGACCCTGAAAAATGATACTCTAACCTTTTAATACATTCTTCAAATCAGAGACTGTAGCAGAGCAGTTGATGTCTGTATTAAATAATTACTGCTTTGATTTGATGTTTATATCATATTAAATAAAATAAGCATCCCGTAATTTCCTCGTGCATTTCCATGTTGTGGTATTTTAAGTGTGTTATTTTTAATATCTTAGGTAGTTGAATGTAACAAATTTGATATAATGCCTTGTTTGTTTTAGAACCTGGTGAAGAATCTTCCTGAGCAGAAAGAACTCAATGCCTTAGCTGAATTAAAGGATGAATATGATGATCTCGCTGAGCCAGAGCAATTTGGAGTTGTGGTATGTATTAGTGCAAGGATTAACTGCAGAGTTCCATTTTGGCACACAAAAAGAAACAAATTTAGGGGTAAAATCTTCTTGGTAGGTTTTTGTTTTCAAGTCCTGCAGTAGGAAGAAGTTACTATTTCCTGATAAATAGTAATAAAAAAATCTCTTTAATATGTGTTAGTAACCAGGTGATCCTCAGGGTCCTTTCCAGTGTGAGCCCCTCTGATTCTGGGACTCTGGGTGTTTTCCTGGAAGGAATTACAGTAGAGCATTAAAAGCAGCAGGCACTCCTGTGCCACACCAAACTTTTTTGTCTGCCTGTCTTGCCTTGCATATTTATGAAACAGTTCTGAACCAGATAAATTTCCAGCAGATAAATTTCCAAGAATCCATAGAAGACCCAGATATTCCATGACATTGACAACTCTGATGAATTTGTTCCAAAACCTGTGAACAGCTGCAAGAGTTAATATCTCCATATCCATATTTTGTGTGGCTGTATGCATACACATATAAAAATCTGTGTTTCTACAGACTCAGACCAGCAAGCTGGCTGAGGAGAGGAGTGAGCTGATGCTAGAAGTGGCACTGAGCTGGGTCCTGCTCCTGGCATTCAGTCCTGGCTCTGCTGGGGCAGGGCTCTCAGTGTCAGCCTGCCTGGGGCCCCTCGTGGCAGGAAATCCCAGCACTTGCAGGAATTGTTTAACCCTGCTGGTGGGTGAGGGTGGCACTCTGAGCTCCTGAGTTCTGGGCCAGCCCTTGGAAATCAATTCTGCTCCTGGTCTTCCACAGACCTCACAAGTCTTTAGGCAAATGAGCTCCTGTTTTCACTTCCCTTCCTCAGCTAAGAGATTAAAATGATGATGAGAGCCCCTGGAACGTGCTCAGGATTTATCCCCAGCTCCACAGGAGCTAGGTTTGCTCTTGCTGGATTTCTGAGGCATTATGTACATTAAAATGCATTAAAACAGAACTAGAGGCCTCTTAAAAGACTTTTTTTTACTAAAAAGCTCTGATTTGAGCATAATTTGGCTTCAGAAGTGCCTTTTGAGTACTTTTTTTTTAACATTAATTTTTGGTTGGGAAAGTAACAGAATATGATTTGTCCTAATGAGATTTTTAGAGAGGATTTAGAAAATGAAAGATATCAATGGCTTCTTTGGAAAAACTTTAGCCTATTGATTTCCTTTTTTTTTAAATAAATGGCATAAAGTTCCAAAAATTTTTTATTTCCAAACAAAGATGAGGAATTTTAGTAGAAGTGGGACACATTAGTTAGCCTTACTGTAAGAAGTTGCCATTTATTGATCAGTAACAATCTAAAAATCTCTATAAAAACATATTTGCTGCTTTCTTGGACGCAGTAATAGCATGCATGTAATATAAAACTTAT
>JANRMJ010000026.1:17603686-17617336 GCA_025584955.1 Alethe diademata
AAACATATTTGCTACTTTCTTGGACACAGTAATAGCATGCATGTACTATAAAACTTATCTATGGGTATGTTATGTGTGTATATAGAGATATATATATATAGTTATATATTTTATAATTAAATTACTATTAAAATATAATTATATTATTATTAATATAGTGTGTTTAATATTTATAATAATATTAAAATATTATATTTTATTATAGTGCTGTATATTATTTTATGTATGCACCTATTCCTGGGTATATTCCTCCCTATCTAGATATTGTCAGACAAAGTGAGAAATTCCTTGGGTTTTGTGCAGGGAGAATGTCTGGAGTGTGTTGAAGGGAAGTGCACAGGGGAAGCAGCAAGGTGGAGGGATTAGGACAATGGAAGCTTCTGATGTTTGGGAATTCTGTTGGGAATGGCTGAAAATCAGCAAAGAAATTGGGAAAATTGTGCACAATGCCCTTGGTTTGAGGGGCTCTGGAGGCATTTCTCCATTTTTCTGCTGTAAATTCCGTAGTGCTTCACCCTGATCTTTCTGACTTGGCTCATTTCCTGCGCTGCTCCCTCCCTCTGCCACACATTCCCTTTTGTGAACATCAGCCCTGCCTTGGCCCAGCTGATGTTGCTGGGTTTGGGATGCTGCTTTCCCTCTCTGGGGCTCGTGCTTTCCTGCTGTTCCAAGGCTCTGCCTTGCCTTTCCCTTTGGTTGCTGAAAATCCAGAAAAGTTCCCTGATCTCCCAGCAGTCCCAGCCTGGCCATGGTCACTGTCCCAGGGATTTGTGTTTCTGAGGAAACACTGACCAGAGAAAGCTGAGAGAGTTTCCAAGTATTTAATGCAGCATTAATTAGCAAAAACTGCTTAATCAAACATCTCCAAATGGTGCTGTTTGCCTCATGAAGGAACCACGTTTCCTGGAGCTTGTTTGCTTATTCAGCTTTACCATCTGCTTTAATAAAAACCAGTACTTTTATTTCTAGAGGCCTCTGACTGCATTACTGGTGCTAAAATGCTGAGTTTGTTTCCCATTTTGATATCATTGAACTATCCATTAAAGTGGAAGAAATGCAGCTGAACTTAAAGTCTTGACTGAAGTTCTTTTTTCCAATGTGTCAAATTTATTTTGAAGCTTCTCATTAATAATAATCTTAACCTTGACTTTAGAAGTAGCAGACTAAATATTATTTAAAGTGTGTCCCCTTATTTTTATGTAAATTTAGGTGTATTAATTATTAAGATATGCTAATTGGATAATCACTTAGCCCATCAAATTTAATAAAGGTTGGAGTAAGTTGCTTAAAATTTGTGTAGAAAAAGCATTCTTAGTAAATGATTAACTTACTTGAAGGGACCAATTAACTTAATAATGAAAATTAGAACTGCATTTTCATTTAGATGAAATGTTAAAATCAACTATATATTCTAATTAGTTATTGGAACTTTTTGAAGTTATATCCTGGGATCAAAAAAGGCAGCACAACTTCCTATGAAGGAAAGTTTGTGTTGATGGTGAAGTGGAGCAAGAGAAATAGATGAACTGGATCAGCTGTGTAACAGGAGCCCAGCTAGGCAGGATGTTATCTGGATTCTGCTTGTAAGCCTTCTGTTCAAGAGTGCATTTTTTAATGCTATGGGAGCAGCTGCAACTTCAGTAAGGAACTGCATTTCCACTTCAGTGCCAGTTGAAGATTTTTAGTATTGCAAAAGCAAAATTTGACTGAGGAGTTGTATGAACTTGCATATTCTGTCCCTTTTCTCCCTGTCTCCTCAGGTCATGGCAGACAGAGTGGGGAGAGCTGTACAAGTTTATTGCACCTCCATTGGTTTAGAGTCATTCAGTCTTTTAAATTGTATTTATTGGCTGCTTGTTTGGCTTCATTGTAATTTTGTGAGCTGCTGCAGAATTAATCTTCCTAGAAGGTTTCCAGGGAAAAAAAGGCAACTTTAATATAACATAGGTAAGAGGCTAAGTTGTCCTAGTGAGTTGACAAATTTTTATTAGAGGAATGTCAGCTTTTTCTTAGGAAGTGAGGCAAATTTAATTGTGCTTTTTGCCTTTCTCCAATAGCCTTTGATCCTCATTTTAATACAGGGCTTGAGAATTGAATGATGATAATAAAGCATAAAGAACTGAATAGAGAACTTGATTAGGTGGAGAGTTCAGACAAGACCTTTATGAGAGCCCAGAAGGGGAAATAATGACATGCAGCCCAGCACTGACAGTCAGCTGGAAGAGAAATTTCCATTTTCTTGCTTCTTTCACTGTTTGCAGCAGAAGTCAGTGCTTGATGCTCCCTGCACCTGTTTAAATGTTTTATTTCTTATACCTTTGACACTAATTTTATTTAGAGCCATAAAGAATTTGAGCTTGCTAAGTGAATGCAGGCTTTGCTTCTTACCTAATTCTATGAGATTGCTCAAAATTCAGTATGTGATCATTCTTTCTCTGCCACTGGACACGTGGATTTAGAAACAGGCCCACAAAAGGGGAAACCAGGGCAGGAGGAACTAAAATTGCATTTATAGCCATCTTTTTTCTGATACCTAAAGGGCATTATGTGTATAAAAATGTTCTGGGTTTTAAGGAAACAACCCACATGAAACAGCTTTTAGGAAATTATCAGAACAGTTTTAAAATATTATGTAGGTCAGGGAATGCAATTAAAACTTACTGCTGGGTTGGTGGTCAAAAGCTAATAAATGATCAGTGTTCCATGGCACTACACAGTATTGAAAGAAAAAAGGACACTTCTCTGAAGTTCAAGGATTATCCTTCAGAAATGTTTATGTCACAGTCTCCTGTGGGCTTGTGCATGTTTTGTTGCACTCTGGTTTTGGGATCTAAAGCTTTCAACTTTTTTCTGTGCCATTTTGAGTAAAAACAGCAATTGGAGATTGTTCTACAGAAGTTAAAGCAAATTATGTGATTAATTTTAATTTCTATCTACTGCAGATTAGTGTAAGTAGATCCTTTCAAGGCAGATGTTTTCAGTATGATATTTCTGAAATACAGAATGATTAGAAGAATTATGTTTCAAGACTTTCAATGATTTTGGCTTATAGAGGCTCAGAGAGAAATTCGTGACAATGGAGATTTATAAAAAAAGATCACTAGTTCTGCTGAAATGCTTCTTTTCTGATCCTTTCCTCTTCCTTGTTCCAGCCTGATCATAGGAATTGTTTGAGACCATCTGGAGCGCCTTCATGTTTATGTTCATTTTAGAATGAATTCATTATTATTCAGGCCACTCAAGTCCTTCCTGTGAAAGTTATTGCTGCTGCTTCTGGTAGCTGTTGGGAGATAACACCAGCAGAAAAATTGTGGTTCCTCCAAGGACCATGGTCAAATTTTGGCCAACAGAGACAGGAGCACATCAAAATCTTCCTGTTTTGATAGTCAAGATGTGTGATTTGTCACATAGCAAAGCTTTCCTGGCTAAGTGCGTCAGGAACAGCACTGATGGTGAATACACTGGGGAAGAAATCTTCTTTATTCTGCTAAGTAAAATGAGATAGATGTGGAACATAATCATTCTTGCAATTAAATTAAAATTTTCAAGTGGTTTAAAAATGCTCGGTACATCTTCTTTTTTTTCCTAATTTAAATTTCTCTTGTGAATTACGGTGTGCTAAGTGGGAGGAAATAACTCTGATCACTTGTGCAAGATACAAAAGACATGGCCGTATTTTGTTACCTAGCCTAGTGAATTTGGTCTTGGGGATTTAAATTAATGAATCAGCATTGTAGATTATTTTCAGTAGCTCTGTCATTTGCTGTGTTACCATGTCAGGATTTGTAACCTCCCATCTTTTTATCTGTGCTCCCTTCTGCCAAGTGTCTGTGACCCAAAGGTGGAAGGATCCTGGGAAATACAGGAGAGGCAGTGACAGCATGCAGGAGCTGTGGGCTTGCTGCCTGCTCAGCACTGGGGCTGTCAGTGCAAGCTTTTCCCCTAAGTCACCGTTTGGTTTTTGACCTCTTGCTGTGGTGCTGGTGCAGATGAGCTCGGTGAAGATGCTGCGGGCGCGGCTCAACGGGATCCTGTTCCGGCTGACGTTCGAGGAGCACGTCAGCAACATCAGGCCTGACATCATGGCAGTGACCCTGGCCTGTGAGGAGCTCAAGAAGAGCGAGAGCTTCAGCAAGCTCCTGGAGCTGGTGCTGTTCCTGGGCAACTACATGAACTCAGGCTCCAGGAACGCTCAGTCCCTGGGCTTCAACATCAGCTTTCTGTGCAAGGTAAGGGCTGCAGCTGGGAAACACCAGGGGTGTCAGCACAGGAGGAAGTGCCCAAAGCAGGGAGAAGCAGAGGGATTTACTGACTGCACCTCTGGGTTAGTCATGGACAGGGGAACGGGTCAGCATTCCCACATTCCCTGGGTAATTTTTGTCCTTTATTTTTGTTCCTAAGGAAGGTGTTTCAGCCTTCAAGCTTCTCTAGCGGAATTTGGGAGCCTTTGTTTTGCATTTTGTTATTATAACTCCTTTTTTACACCAGTGAATATCATTTAGTGGACTTCCTGCCCATAATAAGAGAGTTTTATTATCTTTTTTTGAGTCAGCTGTCAGCAAGGTGGAAGATGTCTGTGTACATATTTCCATGTGCAGAGCACTTGCACTTTGTGATGAGGAATCCTAATGTGATGAATTCACTTTTCAACAAGACCAGAGTTTTGTATTGACTTTTTTTTTTTTTTGCTTGTTTCTTGAACAATCTTAAAATTAATTGTCTGTTTACGGGATGCAGTACTTACATTATACAGTCTAAAAAAATGAGAAGAAAAAAGGCAAGTATTGATCTGGATAAATGTTTGGTTTTGGAAAATAAATGTTTTCACAACAGAGCTGGTCATTTCGTACACAGAAATCTGGTTTTGTTACAACTTTTATTAAAACGTGATAAAGAAAATAAAAGAAAGCACAACTCCAGTCTGAACTGAGCTAGAAGGCTAATGACTGAATAGTAATTGCAAATCCTTAAAAACAGATTATCTCTCTGGATGTTATATTGCAGTGTATGATGCTATTGAAGATAGAAATGATTTGTAAAGAACCTTTGGCAGAAGGCAGAGAACTTAATTTTGTTCCAATGAGAGACATCAACATCAGAATTCCTGGGATGTATCAAGACTGGCAAGTGGGAGCAGCTATTGCTGTGCCTGCAGCAGAGCATCTTCATTGCCTGAGCATGGAATGCTCTGTAAAAATAGAAATATGGCAGGAAACGTGCTCAGGCTGAGGGAGGCTGCTCTAGTAACTCACAAAAGGGGAAATTTGCTGTGCTTGTTCAATGTGTCCAAAGGATCCAGCAGCTTCTGGAACCCCCAGTGCAGCAGGAGCCCCCTCAGGAGCTCCAAAATTCTGCTCGGTGGGAATGGAACTGGAAGGAAGGAGGTTTGTTTTAGGGGTGTGCAGGTCCAGCTGCTGCTCCTGTGGTGCTGAATTAAAGTGAGGACCAACAGCTTAGTTTCAATAAAGCTTTTGCAGCATTCTGGCTGGATCAATGTGTGTTTATCTGTTAAGTGCTGCTATGTTACTTTTTGTTCATAGTGCAAATAGAACAAGACAAGCTGTTTATCCAGTCTGAGTATTACTGATGAGGGGACATTTATTGTCCAGCAGCTCTTGTTCTGGGAAGGGGGGACAGATTTCCAGGGTAGGAGAAGGTCTATAATCTCATAAAAATCAATAGGGAGCCTTTTTATAGCTATAATAAAGTGTCACTCCAGTGATGGCTCACACATGAATTTTTCCTTGCATTGGCTGTCACGTTTAACTCTCCCACCTGAAAGCTGCATCCAGAAGTGCGTGGGAAAAGCCAGCCCCATCCTGGCACTGGGTTCTGCTGTGACTGGCATGGGTTAAATGCTTTACTCTCTGAAAAGGGAGAGTTGTGTTCTGGTGGAGTTTTTCTGGCTCACAGAATATAACATCTTACTCTGTGTCTCCCTTGATTTGAGTCCTGCTGTGCTGTGCTCTGTGCACCTTGGCCTTTAATCCTTTCCCAAGCAATGGATCTCATGGTATTGACCCTCAAATTGATGCTTCAGCATTCAGCTGGAGCTGCTTTCTGCAGCCCCTGCTGACCTACCAATTTATTTCATTTATTTTTAAACTGAATGTGTTATTCCCAAATTCTGTCTCTTGGGCAAAGAAAGGCCGTAGACTCAAAACCTGTATTTTAAAATTTGAACACCACAGTGTTAAAAATTTATCCTGAATCATAGAATGATAGGATATCCTCAGTTGGAGGGGACCCAGGAGGTTCATCAAAGTCCAACTCCTGGTCTTGTAAGTACAACTTAATAGGCTCTTTTAGCTTTTCATCCTCATGGCTGGAGTGTAGAGCAGCAGAAATCAGGCTGAGCCATTAGGTTTTTTACAAGCCAAGGAATGTTATATCTGTTGGGCAAAATTACTGCAAGTAAAAAGCTGAATATAAAAAGTATTGCATTTAATTGCAAAAAATTAGAATAGTGTGGGTTATTGTAATGAGTGTAGATTGCATATGAGTACAGGGTGTGAATACAGACACAACCATGCTGTCACCTGGCCAGTTCCTACCTTTCATTTCTGATTTTATATTTAAATAGTATGTGCTAAACTGCTCTCAAACAGCACCCATCTTATTTTTCATTATGAGAGTAGGCTTAGGGCTTGATTGTTCAAGAACAGATATTGATTCTAAATATTAAGCAGGCTTATCTGTAACCATTGTGTTAAAAATAAAGATGAGTATAGCAGAGACTTGGTTTTGATTGGGCCAAAGAAATGAATTTGAAACGTTTCTTCAAGATCTAAATAAATGTTTACAAGGTGCTGATACTGACTCTTGTTATGATGTTGCTCTTGGTGGCAAAACATGTTCCTGTTGTAATTTGAAAGCAAAATAATTTTGTCCATTTAGAAAAAAAAGTGCTTTATCCACTTGATGATGTCAGAGAGATCAAAGACTGCAAATCCCACTACTGTTGTTCACAGACAAATTGAAATGCAATTTCTTTTTGCCATGCAGATGTTTAGCCAGTAAATCTACGATTTTTTTTCAAGTCAGAAGAACTTGTGTGTGTGTAACACATTAAAGCCCTTTAACTGTGTGCCATTACTGAGCACTGTTTAGTCTTTAATCGCTGAATTGGTATGAATTAAATTGCTTTCTTAATTGCCTAAATACCTTATATTTTTAAAAGCTTGTTTTTCCACTGCACTCATTTATTCCTAACAGGGTAATCCTTAAAGCTGAAAGGCCTCTATTAAATTGAACATCGATGGCAAGCCTGTCATGAGGATTATAGAATTAGAACTTCAAGTGATTTAGAGAATGAGAAAACAAATAGGAGATTTTACACACGCATTTATGTATTCTTCTTAAATAAATCCTTTATTTCATTTGTTGTGTATGTTGTAGCTTACTTCTGTGTAAGAGCTGTACTAGATGAGTCAAATGCTGTTAAAACAATTCCTTCCAGATGTATTACTAATTCTCTGTCAAGTGGAGTGTGCTCCTGTCAAACTCTTACATGCACCTACTCTGTCTGTTGCCTTTGTGAGCAGGAGGAAATTTCTGCCTCTGCTAGAGCTCCCATCAGCTCACACATTCCTTCTTCACATCTGCACAAAAATGGGCAAACTCAGAAATTTGATCTTCAATTTGTTCTCTCATTCTCTTAAATTCATGATGTTCCTTTGTCTAGACACATGGGATTTAGCCATAAGGTGTTTGGAAACGTGCCACTGGTCCTAACAGTTATGTTCTAACAGTTAGTTCAGATTTTTATTTCTATTTTTTAACTAAAAAAGCTCATTTCAGCAGTTCATGCACACAGGCCAGTGGACTAGAGAGTCTTATCACTTCCAAGAATAGTGGTTTTTTTCAGGCTGCTGCCAAGTGCCTCTGCAGTTGAAAGAAGAGCAGAAATATACATTTACCTGTTACTGCCCATTGTGCACAGTTTTCCTGCAGCTTTTCATAAATACAGCTGCATGCATTAAATTTCCTTTAGCTACAGTCAGGATTACCTTTGCTTTTTTTGTCATTCTGTATTCCAGTAAGGCAGGGGGCATTTATTTTGTGTCTATAGAATTGGACTCCAAGTCTTTAGCCTAAAGCAGCATGGTTTAGATTTTGTTCCAAGAAAAAAATGTGGATTTACAGCAAGGAGTTACTTTAATTTGACTGGTCAAAATGCAAATTCTGACTGTTAGCATGATGTCCAGCTATGCAGCATTTCAGGGATTTTTTTAGAGATTTGGCATTTATGGCATTGAAGTAATGTTCTAAATTCAGTTATGTTTAATCTCTGTTCACAGCTATTTTTTATCTGGAGGATTTTGAACTGGCAATGCTGAAATCTCCAGAACCTTGGACTGTCTTCAGGTCTTGTTTCCATCAAAATTAATCATTCTTTCTTAAAATATGTCATAGGGTAGATTCCTTTTATAGTCCTAATTTATGAAGAATTCCAGAAATTTCATTTTTAAATCATCTGTTTATTTGCAGGGAACCCATGTAGTTGAATGACAAGTTGAAGTCTGCAATATTCACTTGATTGAAACGTTTTAAGAATTTCATTTTCTTTGTTTTCTCCTGTGCTCACATTTTAGATTCGAGATACGAAATCATCAGATCAGAAAACCACCCTGTTGCATTTTCTGGCAGAAATCTGTGAGGAGAATTACAGAGACATCTTAAAATTCCCTGATGAGTTGCAGCATGTTGAGAGTGCAAGCAAAGGTAAGCAAAGAGCCAGAGCACCTAAAGGTAACAGTTGTTTGCTCTGACATTAAACGCTTCCACCATTTCATTTGGGATTGCAGGATTATGTAACCTGTAATCCATGTGGATTGTGCCTTTCTGGTATTTATTGAGCTGAGAAATCAGGAGGGAAAAGCAGTAATGCAAGTTCTGGGTGTGCCAGCAGCCTTCACACACCAGAATTCCTCCTGTCCACACCTGAGAGAACAACAAACGTGCTCTGGAAAAATCCCAGGCTGCAGATGAGTAGATACAGTTTAATTGTGCTGCCCCAGCAATAATTAATACATTTTTTTGATCACTCAGCAGTCCAAGCTGGGGTGTGTGGTGGTTTAGTTCATCTGCTGGACACATTTTCATGTGACACAGGCTGGCACACACTCTTGGCACACTCATTGCTGAGTTTTCTTCTGAGGCAAAAGTAGGTGGTGGCTGAAGATAACACAAACTTTTAATTTTCCCATTTCATCAGAAGATAAATACCTGGGTGAGCACAAGAATATGAAGGAGAATGGAGGTGAGAAGTAGTTGGATACACATTTCCACCAGCTTGTCCAGGTTTTCTCCTGGAAATTTTTGTCTCTTTTTTGCAGTGTTATCAGTCAGTGTCTCTCTTGAGTGCAGTGATTAGCTGTTAGACAGATTCTTCATTAATTGGGCCATCATTTGCTTTCAGTTTGTGTTCTTCTCTCTTACACTGTCTGCTGAGAGCAGAGCTCGTTTCCCTGAGGACCTGGGGAATAGTTCATCCATCAACCCAACTTTGCCATTGTTTCACCTCAGATTTCACACTTTGTGTCTGTCTCTATCATACTTTTGGGTTTTTTTGCTGTTTCTCAAACTTTGCATGCACCTTTCCATGGTTTTTCCCTGCACATGACCTGTGTTTTATTTGTGCTGCTGGAATGTGTCCCTGCCTGGCTTTTCTGCAGGATGGTTCATTGCCCTGAGTGCCTGTGGACAAAAGGGGATGAGCTGGGATTTTTGGGGTGTCTGTGCAGGGCCAGGAGCTGGGCTCAGTGATCCTTGTGAGTCCTTTCCAGCTCAGGATACTCTGATTCTCTGGGCTAACTTATTAATTAACTTAGTTATGCAAATAGCAATTTGGCATCTTATCTAAATTCCAAAAGTGTTTTCTGCTACTTGATAATTCTTTTCTCAAGGTGACTTTTAATCTTTTTCTTCCTTTCTTTGTAAAGTCTTCTGGTTTACCAGGGAGTTTTGATGATCTTTTATGAATTTTCTTCTGTGGCTGACACTTGACCTTGCAGCTTTGAGATTTTTATAGTTTGATTCAAAGCCTCTGATGTTCTGTAAGTTGACTTCAGGAATTAAACTGAGAGTCAGTAAAGTTTAGTTAAGCTGTAGCATCCTAAACAGAGAAAGCATATTAATGAGAGCAAAACCTCCAATAAATCTGATGCTTAGAATACATATGAAAAAGATTTTATTGCAGTTAAATTTGTTTCATGCAGTTAAATTTGTTTAATTCTGTAAGATAAAAGCTGCATTTCCTATAAACAGCACTGACTTCTAGCAGAGCATAAATTACTGTTCCTTTTTAATGACCAAAACTTCTCTTTCAGCCCTTCTTTGCTTTCTGGAGCAAGGCAGATTTTTGGCAGAATAAATGGGATTTGTGCAAGTTGCTGCAAGTGTTCCTCATGGTTCTTGTGGGGGTTTGTTAATTGTAATGTTCATCTGCTCTCTCATGTGGTGCTGCTTCTGTGTAGGAAGTTGAAGTGCTTTGCATGGAGGAGATTTGCACGTCCTATTTATTGTTTGGTGCTTTATAAACCAGTGGTTTTGGGGATGGATAATTTGCTTTATTTTTCCTGTGGGAACCCTCTTTTGGATATGAGGATGCTGGCATCAGTTATTCCTAAAATAGGAAGGAATCTACCAGCAAATATTATCTCTGCATGAATTTTAAACAAGGAACTATGAGCTAGGCAGGTGAGTGGCATTAGCTGAGATGGCTGGAGGTGCCTTTTAGTCAGGAGGCAAACTCGTGGTTTGGACTGTGCATAACCTTCCAAATGCTGCACTTGACATCTGCAACTTCTTTTCAATCTTGGCTGCATATTCTCAGTTCTATGTAAAAATAAAAAAATCCTGTTCAGCTTAATTTTCATATAGTAAAGAACCAGCATCTGAAAAACCGCTGTGTTTTTTTTTTAACAAAGAACAGATAAAGCATAAAACTGGATTTTAATATGAAAAGGTCAATGGGATTAGATGAACTGTCCATGCATGTACTAAAATCTTCAATAATCTGATATTAGGTATAATAAAATAGTTGATCTTTTTAAAGATGGAAGATCAACCTGCAGGTTTATGAAAAGTAAAAATAAATTAGGAAACAGTTTTATTCTGGAAAATACAAGCAAAGGTCAAAGGGATTAACTATCAAGGGATCATTGGAAAAGCATTTTTTCTTCCTGGAAGCAGACTGTGAATGGAAAACCAATCAAAACTCACAAGGCTGTGACACAATGCATGGTTTGATGTCAGTGATTTCCTTTTCCCCCTTCTTCTTTTCCCCTGTTTTTCCTCTTGTCCCTTGGAACCAGGCCCAGCCTTGTTCCTTCTCTTGTTGCCCCACTTGCTGTTTTTCATGGTTTTTGCTCTTTACCGCTTGATAACCTCAGCTTTTTATTAAATGCCTGGAAAATTCCCATTCCATTTTGGGCTTCGGTCAAATTTCCAGACAAAAACAAGGGGTTCCTCACAAGTCAGATATTTCTAGACAGCCACATGGTTAAAAGTATAGTTTAGAATCACTCAGAAAATAAATGTATTTTTAAAGTTGAGGCTCTTCTGAATGTCAAGCCTCCCAGAAATCATAAAACTGAAATGGGTAACACACAAAATTAAGATGATTAAAAGAAGTTAGCCATGTATTTTATAACAGCAACTTAATTTTAGATATTAAGAGCAACAGTTTTACATCCCAGTTCATGATTTAAACATTGTGCCTGTAAATAATAAAACATAGAAATAAACCATAGCTATGTTTTTATCTGTTGAATATCACATTCCTGATGTAGCTGTTACCTGCTTGGTCTGCCTGCAGTGGCAGTCCCTGGGCTGTGCAGAGTCACAGCAAATTGAGATATGTAGAATAGAAATAGCTGTGTTTTTTAGTCTTTTTCAGTAATGTGGGCTTTTTTGAGCACTTAACACACTGAATTCTTTGCCTGATATAAAGGTGTGCCACTTCACAGTTGTTTTGAAGTGTTGTTTAAAGTAAAATCAAATGAAAGGTGCCTTGTGGGGGTGAGTTAGGTCTGTGCAGTGGACTGAAAAATCCCAATAATGCCAGCACAGCTTTGTCACTCATGTGGACATGGAAATTTATTTCATTAATTTGCAAGCATATGGTTCTGATGGCTGAGGCATCTCTGCAGAAAGGCCATTAGCAATCAGAAACACTGGGGAATGCAAATATGTGTGTACTTTTTATTACAAATACTGTAATAAAATATTAATTTTGAGATTTTATACAGGTACTTCACTGTGATTTAATGACATCATTTTAGAATGGGGGAAATATTTTAAAACATCCTGTGCCACTGTCACTTTGAAGTAGAGCAATTTAAAGCATGCTCATAAGCTGCAGCCGTTTTTCTGTCAAACAAAAGTTTTATAGTTCATTGCAGCAGAAAAAACCTGTGTTTTAGCAAAGAGATCTGCAGCATTCCCACCTTGCACAGCTGAAATTGCTGAAACAGGTTTTGCCCAATCTGGTCCATGAGTGGTGGAAGGCAGGGAGGCAAAAACCTCCCAGGCACTTCTTGTGCTCTAGTTGCAAGCTGCAATGTCTCTGAGATGTCCTTTTGGAGCCTCTCTGAGGTTCTGGATTGCCTTAAACTCTGCAAAATTGCTTGGTGAATTCCCTCAGTCTGTGATGGCTTTGAGGATTTTTTAGTTGCTGTCTGTGTGTAATAAATGCTGTACAGAACTGTGGTGGTTCTGCATTCTGGAGCTACAATTTGGAGTTATAATTTGGAATCTCCATTAAATAGCTTTCTGTATGGCTTGCATTTTAAGGCTCTGCTCCTTTCCCTGAAGTGTAAGTATCAAGGGCAAAATGAAAGAACAGTCCAAATGACTCTCATGGGCTGTTGCTTATTAAAGAAATTAAAGCATTTAAGAATTTCTGGCTGTAGTTAAACCAATTCAGAAGTGAGGATTGCTTTAAATGTCTTAAGTTATGTAATCCATTTAGAATTCCTTAATACAAGCCCCTAGAGAGAGGCAAAAGCTACAAAATGGCACTTTGTTCTCTCTGCTGCCTATTGTGGTGGAATTTGCACTTGGATGGGGGGAAGGTGGTGGCACCCTTGGCAGTGGGTCAGGCAGTCAGGAAGGGCAGGCCTCAGTTGGGTGAAGTTACCCAGCATCTCTGTGAGTTTTTACACCAGCAGCAGTTTCTGTGACAGCAGCTTTGCTCCTTCTCTCTGCATTCCTTACTTTGTGTTTGTCTCCTCTGTCTCATTTGCAATTTGTCTTACACCCCTGCCAGCAGTTCTGCTTCAGCCTGCTCATTTAATACAGGCTGATTTTGTAATTATAAGCTCTCTTTTAAAAATAAACTCAACTTCTGCGATCTTGAGAGACATTTGTAATTAAATCAAAGTAGGGTGAGCTTCTGGAGTGCTCTGGAGGTGAAAGCCCCCATTGCCAGGAGAGCTCTGCTGATTGCAGAGCTGCTCTCACCCATCAGCTCCAGTGCTCTGGTTGTTGTTCTAAACCTGGGACATCTGTTTTCTGAAAGATTTGCAGTTGTAATGTGTTGCTGCATAAAGGTTACAGAGTGGTGAGAGAACACAGCAACAAGACAATTTCTTGCTTAGTTCAAGAATGAGCAAGAAAGAGCAGTTTATTGAAGGAAGCCATTGC
>JANRMJ010000026.1:17617436-17662597 GCA_025584955.1 Alethe diademata
GTCCCAGCCAGGCCTGAGAAAGCCAGACTGGAAAAATCCTTTAAGATTCTTCCTGGGCCCCTAATGGCCACAGTAATGTGAAAAGCCAGTTCAATTAAAACCTGATATTCTGTGCCATGGTTTGCTGTTTGGTCAGTGATGTAAATGTGGAAGGCTGGGGGGAGAGGCTGCTCCTGACAAGCAGAGCAGGAGGGGGCACACACAGAGTGCCTGAGACTGAATCTCTTGTTGAATCCTAACCAGGAGTTACTTGGGCTTGTTACAAAGGGCTTTTCCATGGTCACCTCTGTCTATCTGTTCACCTGAAAAGGTGGAGCCCAGCTCTGTGCCTGCCTTCTTCCCCTTCCACTGCAGGGCTGTGAGCAGGCAGCTGAGAGGCAGGGCAAGGAAATCTCAGCATGCAAATCCAAAGTGCAAATGCACATCCATTAGTGAAATCTGTCTGTTAAAAATTCTGCTTTGAAGCTTCCTCAGATCAAATTCCAGTATATTGTAATAGGTTATAAACAGGATATTGCCATTTGGGCAGACTCCTAAACTTGAAAAGGTGCAGGGAAGATTCTGTCAGGGAAAAAGTCTGTTCTGCATGGTGGATTGGTTGTTAAGCACCAGGACTTTGTGTCAGAAAGCTTTCCCAGTTTTTGGAAAAGCAGATTGGTGACTCCTGTAGCTGGGTAAGATGGGAGCTGTTCTTCCCCTTTGACCCTGAGGTGTTTAAACCTTTATTGTCTTAACAAATAGAAACTTGTTTGGTATGAATTGAGTAATCAATGCTTGTAATTCCTGCAGATTATGTCCTTGCTCACCCATTTCCCTCCAAACTGCCTTTCATTCCTTTGTGAAAAACTCTTTCCATCTACCTTTGGGCAATAAGAAATAAATAGTCATTAGTATGCTTACAATGTAGTTATGGTGCAAATACTGTCTAGACTTAAAAATCCATGAGTTCATTTGCTTCCTACAGACTTGCTTTTGCTTACTGAAGTAATTTATGTTGTTGGCTTTCACTTCAGAGCCTTTTCCAGCTGTGGACATGGCCATCCCAGTTCTGCATCATGATCAGAGACCATTTAAATTTCTTATGCAAGAGGCACTGCACCTAATCAAAATGTATCATTTCACCTCTTGTTGTGGGGAGGACTCAGTCTGCTGCAATCTTATTTTAGAAGGGATTAGTCTGACCTTTGGTACTATTGCTGTATTAATGTAAATACAAAATGCTTAGCTTGACTACAGGGACCAGCTAGTGCTTGCCATCAACATGAGATTAACTGCTTGGAGCATTTTTCTGGGACTAAACTGCTCCACCAGACACTCACTAAGCCTTCCTTAGCGTGCAGACTGCAACTGCTTTCTCCAAAATAAGTGGATAGGATTGGTTTCAGGCTTGTTTTCAGAGGAGCAATTAGTATAAGGGAAATAATAAGTGAAGGAAATTATTGCCTTCCACGTCAGAATAATATTGTGCCATCTCTTCAGTGGCTGTGATTGTCTACTATAATTAAATAATAATATACAGAATAATCTTTTAATCAGTCCAAGATTTAATGATGCATGATTAAGTGAGCTGCATTCAGTATTTGTGCAGAGACAATATGGATGGATCTAAGTATTGGTCTGCCACTGACAGGAAAAATCTGGACAATGAATTGTTACACTTCGCTTTACCTTGTTCATGTTGGCTCTGTATGTTACAGTGATTCTGTAGTGAGGTGAAACTCAAGTTTAACTTCTGCTGTTGGCTTCTTTCTTTGTCTCATAAATCCTTTTATCACCAGGGTTTGAGGTACCCACATTCAAGGTGCATTTCCAGCTTGGAGCTGCAGGTGCTCTCTGCCAGCCTTTAGGGCTGAACTAAGGGCAAGGTTGACACAACTTGGCATAGACTGAGAAATTCTGCTCCCTTTTTCTCTCTCTCTGGCCTTGAGGATTGGTCAATCTATAGGTTTGGGGGTTTCTGTGGGTTTTTTAGACAGAGTGTTTGTGGAGAGCACGGCAGTTCCTCCAGCTGTTTCTCCCACCACCTGCATGTGCCTGTGGACTTTAAAAAAATAAAAAAATCCATCCCTACTTCTTATTTTTGATATCCTTCTGAACCTGTTGTCCAAGAATCCACTTTATTCCTTTCTGAACTCATTTATACTCTGTCTGCATTACTCCCTGTGTCAGCAAATTTGACTGACTCTTGATATCTCAAACTTTCCCATTTTTTGAATCCTTTGCACTGTGGATGGGAGTGTTCACTGTCCTGTAAAGCTCTGGGGATGGGTGAGGTGGGTTCATCACTGCTGCTGATTTGTTTTAATTGGGAAATGTGGCAAACCTTTTATCTTTGCTAATGCAAGGAAATAAATGGCCAGGCATTCTTTAGGCTGCTTCTCTTTCTTTTGGGGTCTGCTCATCCTCAAATGTCTGGGGCTTTTTTTCTGGTGGCTGCAGATGCTGGGGTTTGTTTCTTCATGTTTTCCTCATTTTCTGTACTTGCCTCATGTTCCTACCTTGACATCTGTTATTTCTGGATTGGATTTAGTTGGTTGTTCTCTCTTGCTACAACATTAAGTGGAGTAATATTGGAATGGCTGCTCCAGAGAGGCTTTGTCACTAAGAGCCCTTGCCACTGAAGGCCAAATGCTGCTTTCCATTCCATTTTTGAGAGCAGTTCTATTAAGTGCCTGATTTTTCCTGTGGAGTGATGGGCAAATGGAAGGTGAACAAGGCTGTGTCTTTGAGGAGTGCAGGGGACAGGCTGTTCAGGGTGTGCAGTTTGAAATGGTTTCAAGGAAATGGCTTTGTGCTGCAAGTAGAATTTATGCTCTCATAAATTAAAACCTTGCAGGAGTTTGAAGAAATTTACATGAATTTCGCTGAAAGTAGAAGGTATTCGTGTTGATTCCTTTGCACATTACTGAAGTAGTAAATCTCTAATAAAAGGGTTTATGGGAGGAAATGCAGATATTTTATTATAGTCTGTTTATATATATGTTCCCTGTTCTGTCATCTTTTGAAATTTGTCTTGCAGAACAACAACTTCATAAATTATCTGAACAGAAACTTGTACATTTGCCTGGGCTAGGGGGAAGAAAAAGTAAACAGAATTGCCTATTCTACAGCATTTTTTTTTTGTTAATTGAATGTGAATATAGAAGTTAATTATGGGAAGCACAGCTTTAGGGTGCAGCCTTCTTGCTTGGATAGAGTTCCTCCCTGCTTTCAAAGCATGTTCCTGTCTGGGGCTTTCTGAACTCAGTTTTATAGGAGGATGTTGCTGAAAACAATTTCCATCTATCTTAATCACTAAGGTTAACAGTTACTTGTCATTGCTTGCTGAATTTCTGTGCACCTTTGAATTCCAGACAAAAAGAAACTTTTGCTACATGGTCATGCATTTAAATATTTTCAAATTGCTGCAAACAGTTAAACTTTGTTATGTTGCCTATTTAAGTACCAGCTGCTATTCTTTTTAGGAGCTGAAACCATTTGTATCCTCCTTTATTTTTCAGTTCCAGCATTTTCCCTCAGTGCTGTTTGTCCCCCTCTCCAACTCCAGAACAGCCCATAAAAATATTACAGTAATTCAAGTTCTTCAGTTCAAGCAAAAATGTGTGCTTTGATCATAATATCAAATGATTAAAGTAATGCAACCATAACCTAAAAGCTTTGATAATTTGTGATATTCAGAGTGTTTTACTGCTTGATTTCAAGGTTAACTCTCAAATGTGAATTTAAAAGCTACAAGGATTCTGTGGTCAATATAGATTCCTACCCCAGTTGAACTAAGCTTAAAAAACTTCCACTATAATTCTAGGATTACATGATTAGTAGTTCCTTTGGTACCCAGTATAAAATGGATAAAATTGAAAATAAAATCAAGATAATGGCTGCTATAAAGACAGCTCTATTGGTGCCTTATGTATTTGAACACGCTCGTGAAATCAGTGTTATGGCTGATGTGAGTTGTTACTTAGAAAGAATAGAAAATTGGCTTTCTTCTGGGAGCAGCTTCCTTATTTACCAGATTTTTATTTCCTGTGTGCTGTTTGTCAGACCATCATGACTCAATTTCCTTCTACTCTTTAATCTCATGTAGTCACAACATCTCTCTTTTTTTTTTTTTTTTTTTTTTTTTTTTTTTTTTTTTTTTAATAGTAAGAAAACAGCAAAATATATGGTTCTTTAGAAAGTTCTTAGTGGCACTTTTGGGCAAACAGCTTTCCAGCAAGAGAGAATAAAAAATCCTTAT
This sequence comes from Alethe diademata, assembly GCA_025584955.1. Classification (NCBI taxonomy): domain Eukaryota; kingdom Metazoa; phylum Chordata; class Aves; order Passeriformes; family Muscicapidae; genus Alethe; species Alethe diademata. The sequence continues at coordinate 17,621,677 of JANRMJ010000026.1, forward strand.
ATTAAAAAAAAAAGGCAGTAATTTACTTTTCTTGGCTGCACTGGGGGAAAGGGGTCTTGGGATTGTCTGCTTTTTCTTAAAAGCACTGATTTGTGAACTGTGCAAGAGGAGAAGAAGAATGGGAGAGAAGAGAGGCTTGGGTTCCAAAAGGCAGCTCTGACTGAAGAGGAAGTGCCTGTCCAGTTGCTCTTTGTGATAAAAACGAGACTGATAAATGCACCTCATGCCAAAAAAGTCCATATTTGGAGTTCAGATTGCTTTAATTCTGCAGCTGGAGCAGGAATTTCTCTGCAGAGGCTCTGTCACTTTTCATCCAGGTCTGGACTTTCTTGGTGATGTGGGATGGCTTCACCTTCACAACAGTGCTCTCATTTTTTCTCACAGGATGTGTGAATTAGGGGCAGTTTAATCCAAATTAGCATCTCAGTGCTGTTCATTAGAATAACCTGTCATACAGCAAGCAGGAGTTCTTTACAGTCCCCTCTTTTTTTTTTTTTTTTTTTTAATTAGTGTGGTGTACTCTGAGTCTTTTACTTCCTTTTGATTATCAGCAGCTTTTATTCTTCAGACCTACCTTTGCTATTAACACAGCTCTGGGCCCCAGAAATCAGTGTAATTTCAATATAAGAAAAATATTTAATTTTTTTTCCCCCATGTCTATTCTTTAAATCATTCCTGTAACAGAAACGTGAGTTAATAAGATCATTCATTTAACCAAGTACATGCATTAAGAAGATGAAATCTCTTTGAACTCTAGTTAGTTTTTAATCTTTGAATTAGATTTAAAGAATATTAGAAATAATAATATTAGAAATATTGGAAATTTTACCATAAATTTAAATAGAAATGGAATAATTTGAACTAATGGTAGAATTAAGTGGTGACATTTCAATGTTAAATATGATGATCTGGTATATTACAGTAGATATTTTCACTTTATTTTTATGAAGGTAAGGATTTTTATGAGCTGTAATTCAGAAAAATATGACTCTACTTAATAGAATCATTCTTTTTCAGTCTATTTATACTGACATTGTTTTTTCCCTTTCTGATACCCTTTCTGGAATCTGGAAGCTTTATAAACTCTTTTTTTTTTTTGCCCTTAGTTTCAGCCCAGACTCTGAAGAGCAACCTTGACTCCATGAACCAGCAGATCCAGCGCCTGGAGAGGGACATTGAGAATTTCCCCAAAAGCCAGGATGAGCACGATAAGTTTGTAGAGAAGATGAGCATATCCTTTTTGCACTGCTGCTCTGAGCATTCTGATCCTCTGCCTAAGTATTTGCAGCACTTGAAAATAGGTTTTAAGTCTCTTTTCATGAATTTCTTCTAGAGCAGAGAAAAAGCATCCGTGGATGTGATGAATCTAAGCAGAGAACTGAAAGCAGCAATAATCAGATTTTTGAGGGGACACCCAGACAGATTTCCTGAAGTAGTTACAGTCAGCAGCCATAAACTCAGTATGGGTTTTTTTTTTTGTCTCTCTGAAAGAATTATTGAATCAATTTTAGAAAAATACCAGCAGTACAGTTGATATTTTAGCTCCAGAGGTGGTGTTTTTCGAAGGGCAGAGGTATTCATTTTGTTAATGGCTTTAAGTTACATTTTAAACATAATTTTAGAGGAATATTTACATTTATTTTCACTTGAAGGTGTTCTGTCCTTTAATTTCTTTGGAGAACAGAGACTCTGGATTCTTTAAGCACTACCAAGTGAAATCTATGGGGGACTGTAATATGATTTCTGTCTAGCTTGGTTTTGTATATCCAGCTTTCATTTTGTCCAAAAGTTTGAAGTAACAAGTCTACTGAAGATACAAGAAGCTCACAAAAATACTGCAAAGACTGAGAAAAAGCCCTTTACAAAAACAAATAATAATAAATTCCCAGGTTTTTGTTGTGCTCAAATCCAGCTCTGTGTGGAAATGTTGGGAGCATTTGGAGTGTGCAGCCAAGTCCAAGGCATTTTGTGCATTTCTGGGGTATCTCTCCTTTCCTGCTGTGACAGAAATGGTGGGGTTTGGGGATTTTCAGAGGGAGGAAAAAGGAGGGGTTGATGTTAGATCCATTCACAGCTGCTCATCACGTCTGGTGTAAGGAAGATTCCTCCCCCTGCTCCCTGTGCAAAGTCAGGTCTTTGCAGGATTTTCCATCTGAATGGAGTCAGTGACAGAATCTCACAAGCAGGTATTTAACATCTCCTCTGGATTTATTTTAAATTTCTGACAAGAGTGCTGGAAAGGAGCTTAAGGGAGACAACTCCTGACTAAGTGGAAAATTGTTTCTTATTCCTTACATCTTCCCTTTCACCTTGTCTTACGTGTGAGGTTAAGAGTCTTGCTGCTGGTAATCACTGTTATCATTCTGCTGTTAAACAAAGCTCATTAATATTTCCCTGAGCTTCATTCACATCAGGAAAATTTTCAATATTGCCTTGTCATTGTCCTGTGCCTTGGCACCCCGTGCAGAGGCTGAGTTCTGTCACACTGGCCCCACTTTTGTTCATAAATTAAACCAGTTTATGAAATGCACCCTCACCACTGTTTTTTTTCTTGTTAAGTTTGACAGCTCTGCTTTCCAGGGTCCAGAAATGATTGTTCAGTTGTATTTTCATTTTGCTGCCTATGTGTTTATTCGTAGACATGATTAGCATCACTCAGATCATTTGGTGAGGAAAAAGAGCCAAGGAGATAATATTTAACATTTTTCTCTCTGCAGCTTATTACTTGAATTTTTTAGAGAAAAAAAAAAAAGTTTATTTGATAATGCAAAAAAGTAAAAAAAAAAAAAAAGTACTAATGTTTCTTTGTATTGGCAAAACTAGGAGGAGCCTATGAAATTTTGGAAATGAATTATTCCCAGTGTACTGGGCAGCCTGGCTTCAGTGCATCAGTGTTGGCTCTCAGGTAATTTCCAACCCCTGGAATTGAAGCAGCCCTCAGAACTGATTCTTTTATCAGCCCTGGGACTCTGGGCCTTGACAAAAGAGATAAACCTGTAATAAGAGATGCCTGTAATTCCACGTGGGATTTGTGTTTGCATCATTAATAGATGACCTGATAAGTGGTGTGCTTGTTTCAGAAAGTCATCTCCCTTAGATCAAGTGATCAGGTTTGTTTCTGCTTATCACTGAATATTTAAAGGTTTTCTACACTCCCAGATTTTTTATTAGATTGAAGAATAATTTTGGAGGGTGTAAAAATGACACCCTTGTCTGCAGTGTGTATTTCTTTGATTTCCTCAGCTGCCTGAAGATTTGTTGGTGATGGCACATCCTGAGATTAGAAAGTTACAGAATTTCAGGCTGAACATTCTCTGAGTGTTTCAGAAAATCTGAGATGTCTCAGTGGAGTTTTAGGATGCTGCAATTATCATATTCAAGCATAGTTTCTCATTCCTGTCATAAACAAAGCTATTTGCCAGTAGTTGTGGATGAGACTTTCTTCAGAGGATGTGAGAGTGATCCTGCTTGGATCAGATTGATGTGGGAGGCCAGTGACAAGAAAAATACCATTCATAATATAAATTTGTAATAATGAAATTACTATTCAAAATACGGAAGAAAATTCTGACAAACAATTTAAGTAATTTCAGTTTTTCTAACTTTTTTTTTTTTTTTTTAAACAAATAAGCTTTTGGTACTGTGAATGACAAAAAGATGAATAGAAAGTCTGCCTCCATTTTCATTTTGGGTTTTTTTTCTTCATCACTTTCTAAGCAAGATAATTTTTCACTTCACTTAATCAGTTTTTTATTTAGCACAAACACTTATTCATATCTCAGTGCAGTGTGGCTGAAGAAATGAAAGGGAGTAAAATACTCCTCCTGTGAATTTCTTGCTCTATTAAATAACTTATGTGTGATTCCTGAAACAACTTTTTCATGATCTGATCTGTGGCTGGCATTGTATTTTACCTGAAGATCAATTTGTAAATAATTCAGCTTTAAATGAGAGAGCTTTCTTTCATAATTAGCCCTGCTGCATGCAGCACTGGGGAGTCTGATTCAATAGTTTAGAAAAGCAATTACTGATTATGCCAAAGCTGGCTTTCACTCCCTGCTTTGTTTCAGTGTTTGTGCCTCTAATTGAAGATCTTTTCTAAAGTGCAGAACTCTGAATTTTATATTTGCTTGCTGTAGGTGTATGCACTGATTTCAGTGATGTTAAAACATGAGTGTCTGCTTGGGGATTGAGAAAGGTATTCAGATTAATGGACTTCAAATGTAAATGTTATTAACAAAGATTAAAAACAACTGGATTGAAAAGCAATTTCAGAGGGAACAAATGGCACGTTGTACAGAGTTAACATTAATATTGATTTAGAACTATAAATACATGAATAATAAATACCACTTTTCTCCCTTCCAACATACACACACACAAAAGTTTATTCCTTTTGAAAATAATTTATTCCTCTGGAAATAAAGAGAAGCTTTGAACGTTGTTCTAAGGGGCAGCAGGGCACAGATTTGGTCACTGGGTTCAAGCTTTTTGTTATCCTGCTCCCTGAACAAGAGTAACTTTAGCTGTGTGTCATTTATAAAATACCTGACATGGATTTATTTCTCCAGTGTGTCCTGCATGAGCTGGTGGATCCTTAAATGGAGACCTTGTTTGGCTTTTCTGCTTTTCAGCTGGATCATTTACCCTAATATGAGACATTAGCATGCCTAAACTTATTGAAATCCTTTCCAACCAGAGCAATCAATGCTGCCACGTGGGTTTTCTAACTGATTGCATACATGTGGAGAATTAAAAGCTTATTTTTAAAGAATTGCAAAATTAAGGGAATGATGAATGAAAGAGCAAAAATTACAGCAGATAAAAAAAAATCCAAAGCGCTGTGCATTCATCTTATCATTAAATGGAACAGCAGCAATTTGTGAACTAATTTTAATTTCCAGTAAGGAACACCATTCATTAGAAGAGAATCCTTTTCATGGAATAAAAAAGCTGTCTTCCTGAAAGGCCTGTGTCCTCACTTGATGTGCATTTATGCTCCCTCTTCTGTCTAATAACCACTGCAGCCTCCCAGCTCCATGTGAGGGGTTCATTTCCTCACTTGATGCACTCCAGTTGTGCAGAAATGATCTAGGGACAAGGCTGGGGACTTTTATGCATGGGAATGTTGAGGATTTCATGTGCATTAATTAAACATCAGCTGATAATTCTCTTGTGGGAGCTGCACTGCAGAGCAGCCCCTGGGGAAGGAGCCAGGGCTCTCAAAGCATTGATCCTTTGTTCCCAAAACAAGCCTAGATTTCTGCTTCTTTGTTGTATTTTAAGCTACTGTTACATCATAGAAGTGTTCATCATCATCAGAGTATTAAAGTGTTGAGCATTTGTTTAAATTTATTCCTCCTGCTTGCAGTTCATAACGAGCTTTAAGGGGCAGCAAGCAGGAAGTTGCAGCTGTTTAAGATGGAACAATGATCAACTTGTTAAAACTTTAGGATTTGCTTAATATCAGTAAATTATAATGAGTATCCAGCAGTAGGAGGAAAATTCTATTTGGTATTGATTATTTAAGACTTAGTAATTTTTGTAGTTGTTTGCATTAAAGTAAGAGAAATTATTTCTTAAAAATAAACTTGTGATTAATTTAACTTTCTATTAGCTTCATACAAGAAAACCCTTATTTTTTTAAAAATTAAAATACTAAGTGGAAGAAAAAGATTTTGCAGTGCCTATTGAAGGCACTGCATAGGTAAGTAAGGATTTATTTCCTGCTGAATCTTTAGTTTTATGTTTAAATGGAAAATGCTTTAAACAATAATTATAAGCCTTATAATGCTGTACATCTGCTTTGCAATTAATTTTAGTATATAAATTGTTCATGTTTCAAGGAACTTTTTGAAGGAGAGCCTGTATTTAAGTGCCAGCAATAACATTTTTTTTTGCCCTGCTACAGACTTGTGTCAATTTGAATTCATTGGTAGTAAGTTAATAAAATGTTCTTCAGAATATCCACCTTGTACCACCTACTCTATAGGGTTTTATGGAAATTGGTTAACATGAGCAAAGGAAAATTATCACATGGGTGGTGTGGGTTAGATTTTGCATCTAGGATGCTCTGTTCTTAGTTTTTGTAGCTCTAAGACAGCAAAATTTGTGATTGGAGTATTAGATTTGAGATTGCAGTGATTTGCTTGGCTGTTTGACAGCCCCTGAGTCTGCATGCCCCAGATTTGCATTATTTTGTATTGCCCCAAATGCAAGAGAAGAATCCCTAAAATGCACTTTTGCACAGGAAATTGACAGTGTATCATGTTCTGAGAGTTACATTTAAAAACCTTTTATCTCTGAACACTCGCCTGATATTTAAATGGGGCTGCCAAAGCAACCAAGACACACTTGATGTAACTGCTCGTGCTTGTAATTCAGAGAAATACATCTGAGGGGCTGCTGGATTTCATCAGCACTGGCAGAAAATCCCCCTGCTGAAAGCACAGTGATAGGAGATAGGAAGAATTAGTTTGTACAAATAATCTGCTTTTCTTTTCCAAACTGGAGGCTTTTTTTTTTTTTTTTTTTTAAATTCAGGGCATCAGTGAATAAACAGAGTTTTCCTTCCCCATTTTTGCATTGCTAATTGTTTAAGCTTGTGGCATCTCAGCAGTTTGAATCCTATCGAAGAACTGACCCTGCCAAGTTAAAAATCAGATTACAAGCAATTTGGGCTATATTTAGTTGCTTATATTCAATTGACATTATTAAGCTATAGGGGAAAAAACCACCAGTGTTTGATGTGTTGGGCTCAAATGTGCTTCAGTTGGAGAGTGTGACTCCCCAGCACATAAAATGGTCTGTGTGTGCAAAGCTGCCTTTTCATGGGTAAAAGTTTAAAAATAAGATAATTAGTGGGTCAGAAATACGGTCAAGACCTCTTACAGTTAGAGGGAACAACATCAGCAACACATTCTGAAATCTCAGCCCTGAGCAGCCCAGCAACACTCAGACAAACAATCCCAGAAGCTGAAATGTGTTTATTTGTTTATTTATTTGGAGAGCCTGTTGTTCACTGACAGTCCTGATAAAACTGTCACCATTCAATTTGATTTCCACTGAGAAATGTCTCCTGTGGCATTTACTAATCCTTTCACTTACCTGATTTTTCACCCTGGAATTAAAAAAAAAAAATAATAATCCCCCCAATAAAAGAGCTTTGAAATATTTGCATGAGTGGTATCACATTTGGTGTGACTGGATGTTTGTCATGGAGGTCAATAGATATAATTGAATTAAAGTGAGGTTAAATGCTCTGGTTCTGCTGCAGATAAATATTCCAGACCTGCAGCTCATTACCCTGTGTGTTTGCTGGGATGTGCAGCAGGTGGATGCTGTGAACCTTTGGACTAAGTTAACTTCTAAAAATACAATGCTGAAAAAAGACAAATTATTTTGCTGTTCTAATAGAGTGACTCTTCTTTTCTGGTCATGGCTGAAACCAGTTGTGTTTGGTTTGTTATTTAATACAGTAAATGGCAATGTTGCTAATTATTGTCCCAAATAAGCATCTTTCTAAATTAGCAGGGGGAAAAAATCAATCAATTTGTCATGATCTCATTACAAACCTAATTTCAGAATTGCTGTGCAGGATTTTACACTGGCCATTTAAAGGGAAATGCTTTTCCTTCATTTACTCTGGTGTCTTGAGCATGCATGGTTACTAAGCTGTAACCCTTGTAGAATTAGACATTTCCCAATTAAAGGGGAGTTTAACCTTGTGGAAAAACAACTTTAATCTCCTTCTGCTTGGTCAAGTCCAGTTTCCCTACTGAGAGCCAGGATAACATGAACATTTCTTTGGTGGGAGGTGGCTGAGGAATTAAGGTTTCAGCAGTTCTAGCCTTCATTTTTCTGCCCTCTGCTTTGTTTATTGGGAGTAAATTCTAAAAGAGATGTGAGAAGTCCTGGTGGAAAGGACTGTCAGTTTTTCTTCTGTTAAATCTAAGAGTTTTAAAAGTCAGGCTGGAATTCCCAGGGCTTCTTGTGGGGTGTGTGGAGTAGCAGGTTAATCCCAAACCCCCATGCCATCATTTCAAACCCAAAGCCCCTCCTTTGTTTTGCAGCCTCTTTCTCTCAGCTCTAACGAGCCATGGTGAAGCTTTCTGGGATGAATGGGGGTGATCCTGTGTGTGTGGGTTTTTAATCACTCCAAGTATGAAATTTTCCTTGAGGTATTCTGAAATTCTGTATTTTCCTCTGTGGTGCACTAAGCATCCAAAGAATTGTTAGTCTGGTTTTATTGCAAGCCATCAAGAAACAGAAGTGCTGTTTAGATATTTCATGTGAATTGTTTAATTTGATGTAGTCTGCATGTTGCTCTGTGAAATGGAATTTGAAAAAACTTTTAATTGGTCAGGTCTCCTCTGGCAAGTTTCCAGATGTTTATTTTTATCCTAATATGAGGTTTTTACAGTACTTTGCTTGGCACTTGGCTTTATTCCCTTTATTATATCTATGTTTTTTAATATCTTTATGTTCATTGGTGGGGAAAGAATTCTACCCAGGCTTGCAGCATTGATCATGAGATATTCCATTCTTTTATGAACAAAACATGATATAAGCCAAGAGGGAGCTGTTAGTAAATCAGTGTTTCAGTGCTTGACCAGCAGTGTGAAAATTGTTGATTTGCTTTGAGACAAGCTCAGCCTCAGACTCCTTCAAAGTGTGAGCACAGCAGGATGAGAGGCACCCAAATGTTCAGTAGGAAAAGGGATCCTTCAGGGGCTGGTGGGAAATCCATTTTTATCTACCTGCTTCAGAGAGAGCCTGTAACAAAATTTAGTCTGTCAGCTAAATTACCAGATTAAAAAATCAGTAAATAATTCACATACAAAGAAGGAAAATACAGAAGGGTTGTGGATCAGGAATCAAGACCTAGTAGTGTGAGGAAAAACTTTAGAGAGATTTTTTTCCACTGTAATGGAGAAAAACAGTGATGGATTTGTGCATCTAGAGGTTGTGGCAGGATAAACTGTGCACTGCTGCTCTTTTTATGAGGTAAAATCCACAAAGTCAACCCAGTAGGAATTGCACTGTTAACAATATGCTCCTCATAAAGTAAAATTAATTAATCAGAATATTTGCTAAGGGTGTGTTCTTTATTTTGTGGAGCAGAGATGGCATTGTGAGAGTGTTGATTTCATGGTTTTAGGTTTGTATAGATGCCATACACTGAACAAGTCAAGGCATTTTGCAGATTGTTGGAGAGTTGAAAGTAAAGCTGGGAGGGTGATGGGATCTCACAGAAATACCTGTGAGCAGGCCTGGGAGAGGAAAAGTAAATGCAGTTCACAGAGGCAAAAAAATATGAAAGAAAAGAGTTAGTAATTCATCTTCATGAAAAATCCTATGATTTTTTATAGGAATATTGAATCTGTGAACTAACTTAAAACTTGGTGTTTATATGCCCTCAGTCATGTCTAATAAAAGCTTTTGTAAACTTTCCAACTGATGAATTTCCCCAGTTCAGCTGGATTTTCAGGGTCAGTGGGGATTCATTTTTTGTTACTTTGCTGTTGCTCTTTAAAGGGGTTTTCTCTCCTTGTTCAGATGTGTGCAGCAAGAATTAAATCTCTTGTCATGCCAGACTCAACAGTGCTTTTTAAAGAGCTTTCCACTCCCTTTCTTATCACATAATATTTCTTTTCTTTATTTTTTTCCTCTTTGATCCATCTTAAAGCAAAGTGAGAATGCTTGCTGTGTTCCAGGTGATAACTATAGGATTATTTAGGTATAATCTTTGCTTGGATTGAATTTGAAAAGCACCTAATAATGTGTCATGTTTTACTGCACAATGTTCATTTCTCTTGCAACTATTTGATGTCAGTAAAAAAAAAAAGACAAATCCCTTTGGAAAATGATCCTTTGTATTTTTACTGGTCTGGACTAAGGCAGAGTATTCATAAAGTTAATAGTTTAAAATACAAGAACTTTGGAACATTATAAATGAAAATTGTGTTATGCAAAGCACAATATCAGTTTTCTTTGACAGTTTATTTCTACCTTCAGATTTTAATTCCTTTTTTACAAAGGAAAGCCCTGATATGAGGAGACATAAGATTATTCATGTTGGGTTGTAGTAAGGGTTCTGTGAACTGATAACCTGTACATCCCATTGTAGTGTGAATAAAGGAAGAAATTGGTAAATGTCACAAATGGGGAGGCATCATGATATATTAGAGCTGTGTGACAGCCAACAACGTTTATTTTTCTAATTTTTATATCCTGAAAAAGATGTATTCTGTAAATTGTACAGTGTGCACTTGTGTACATTGAACTGCAGACTTTAGATCAGAGATGTCTGTTGGATTTGTGGTTGAATCCCTAAGAGATGGAGCTGTGCCCCAGGAGGGAGCTCTGTTCTGTTCTGCACCTCGAGACATCCCCTGAAATTGTGCCAAGGGTTGGGGACAGGGAAGGAGGAGAGAATAAAAAGAGCCAGTGTTGGCTGGCTGGGGACAGAGAACTTTCTGACAGCAGCCTACACAGCACATGGAAAGTTATACAGGGAAAAAAAAAAAAAATCATGTAAAGATTCCAAATAATAAAATTCCATTAACAGACCTCTACTTCTGTGCATGTAACAGAGATTTAATGGCTCCTTGATTGTGAATCATTGCCTGAGGGAAACTGGGCTTTCATCCTTAAATTTATATTAAACCAAGTTGTCCAGATCACTGAAAGATATTTTTGTGAAGGATTGTGCTTTATTAGAGTGATAATCCATTAGAAATCCATTCTCTAATTACTGTATGCTTATTTTAAAATCAGAAATTGGAGGGGAAAGTGCACTGTATAAATCCCTGGAGCTGCAGCTTTTAGATATCAAATTGAAACTGTCCTGAGATTCTGCTTTAGCAAAACTGTTGGTGTTGATGGAGCTGCTTTTTGCCGTCCACACTTCCCCACACTCCAGATAAAACACTTTTTTTTTAGAGGCTCAAGTGTTTTGGAGGGGAACGATGTCACTGAGAACAGGAGGTGCCTGTGATGAGGAAACCTTGATTTCAGGTCCTGATTGCCCTGAGTCTGCTCTTGGCTTCTCCCCCTGGCCAGAGCAGTTGTTTAAGGGCTGTTTTCAAGTGTTTGTTGTCTGAGATAGAATTTTGAGGGATGACTTCACTTTCCTGACTTTTCCTTGGATTAATCCCAGTCATTGGGGACAAGGCTATTTGTGTACAGCCACTGGTGAGCTTCTGGCAAATAATTGCCCAAAGAGTTATGAATCCCAAAAATATGGAACCATTTCTGGAGGGGAAGGGGCAGTGGAGGGACATAGACCACTTCACTCAAATCATGTTTGATGTGTGATTTTACATAGGCACCTGCTATTCAAAATAACATTTAGGTGCAAAATAAATTCATTTTAGTCTAGTCTTCATTTTCATTCTCTCTTCTGTTTGAGTTTGTGAGCATTTCATTGCAGTAGTTTGTGCTAAACAAATCTCAATTTGAATAAAGGTATTCTATGCTTTTTTTTTGGTCAGGTGACATAGAATCCCTTTTACCCCCTGAATTGGAACATCTGGGCTATTGAAACATTGAACAATCAGCAGTTTTTCAGATTTCTCAAAACAAGAAACTGAGAACTTCTGCCATGGCAGCCCTAAAGGAAACCAAAAATACAGGAGGGGCATTTCTCTTTTCCTTCCCCAGCCTTTACCAAAACCTTTCTCTCCATGAGGTAAGCATCAGGTCTGATTGAAGCTTGTGAAAACCTGGTGTAAGTGACAGCTCAAACATCCCTCCCTTAATTAAAGCCAGCTGAAGTGAGCAGAAGCTGCCTGATCAAAGGGAGGGAAGATGGCTGCAGCTTCCCTGAAAGATTCAGGGCACACAGCTGAAATTCCTCTTTAAGGGATCTGGTTGTGTGATCCAAAGCCAATAGAATATTTCTAGGAGTGGCCACCAGGCTTTTGCTGAGACACTTAAAAACTGTTTTTTTATCGTTGTTAGAACATGGCAACACATTTTGTTATTTGAAACAGTCACAATTAATTTGAATATAATATGCAAAACAAATTTTACAACAACATTTCCTTTGTACGAGCTGCATTTCCGTTGTTTTCTTTCTTGTTTTTATTCATCTAAAGAGATTTTTATCTAATTGTTCTCCAGGGAAGGGTTGCTCCAAATCCAGTAGTCTGGCAAGATTTTCTGTCTGATATATGCTTGACTATCATGTTGTCTGTGTTGCCTTCTAATTAATGCAGGAATAGTGAATAATTGTTTGCCACTACAAAATAAAAATGTTATTTGAGTTTGGAAAAAAAGCTATTAATACCACTCTTCATACTGTTTCAAATGATTTAAACATGAAAATATCACAGATGAGAATTAAGAACTAGATGATTTTTGTTGTCAGGCAGTATGACAGCAGTTTCAAAATTCTGGTGATGTCATCAGTGGAGATGAAACGTTGCTTTTGCCAGGCTGAAAGGTTTGGTTTGCTCTCAGCAGTTGTAGAGCTTTTAAAAACTCTCTCTTTAAAATGGGAGTATGGAATTCAGGGATTATTTCTTTTTTACAATAATGAGAAAAAAATTTCTGACTTCAGCAACTTTCTTTTTATTTAAAACCCACAAGTAGTTCAGGTTAATTTAGGTTAATGCCTAGCTCTAATTTTGGAGTGGGTATTTTTAAAGATATGATCTTGCCTTCTCTCTAGCCTGTGGCTTTAGAAGTTTTGCCTTTTGGGTTCTCTTTGGAGAGCCAAGTGCTCTTATTTATTTTTGAAGTTTTCTTTTTGCTACCACAGGAAATTCCTAATTTGTCACCTAAATATTGGAGCCAAATTTCCCAGTATAAGTTCAAGACACAGCCTGTGGAGCTTTGCTCCTTGGACTGAATATTTTATAAAGTAGAGCCTTGCTTTTCAGTTTTTGGGCAGAAACTTCCTCTGGGACTTTTAGAGAATTGAGCAGTGATCTTTGCATCCTCCTTAACAGAAGTATAAATAAAAATGTAATATTGAAATGATGTTGACAGAAGCTTTCTGCTGTGCATAGCAAGCAATGTGGTGGAATCCATGGAAATTGTCTTTTCATTATTGAGAAGTTTGAATGCAGCAAAGTTAGGAACTGAATTGATTGCTTAGAGCTGGGAGGAAATAAACACTGACAGATTTTTTTAGTGTTTGCCAAGATGAAAGTTTGTGGCCATTTAGGCACAAGTCAGTAAGCTTCATCTTAATTAATGTGAATTAGGTGATATTCTGAGATTTTGGGGGAAGGATCAGGTCACAGCCAGGGTTGTTTTTGGATGACTGTGATCTTTCTGTGCTTCATTTCCACAAAAAAACCCAAACATTGTAATCCTGTCTTTTTGCAATGGATGCAGTTGTGTTACATGATTCTGATAGTTAATGATGATTTCAGGTAAAAATGGAACCAAGGGGGAGGAAGAGCCCTCCTTGCTTAAAGACAGCTGAGAATCCTTTTGTGGTTTGGTTTGTTTGGGTTTTTCCTGAGCTGTTCTGTCAAATGCTGAATGATGAGGTAATTTGCTTTGTAATGAGAAAGAAATTCTCACGCTGAGCTTTTTATGGGTATTTTATTAGGGAATCTTTAAGCTTTTCAGAAGCTTTGTGTACACAGATGAAGTTGGGCTCCTGCTATGGCTCTTGGTTTCTTTGGGTTCTAATTTGGGTAGAGTGAAGTGTATTGCAATAGAGATTTCTGCAATTTTTTTTTGTTTTGTTTTGTTTTTGCAAAGGCTCCCAACAAGAAGAAAAGATTAGTGATATAATTATGATTCATAATTATCTGTGTATGCTCCAGAAGTCTTGGCTGCTGTGCAGGCTCAGAGATGCATTATGGATGGAGTGTGAGTGATAAAATTGTTAGCATGTGTTTACATCCTGATGAAGGCAGGTGAAAATAGAGCTATCAGTGGAAATGACTTACTGCTATTAAAGCTGAATTTCTGCCTTCAGTTAATAAGTTCTGTTTGCATTGCCACAGTTCAATTCAAAGAATGCTCTATTATGAATGAGCTGGGAGATTAGAAACTGAGAGCTCTTGTGCATCCTTCATTAAAGATGACACCTTTAACTCAAACTTTCTCTTCTAACAAATTAAAACAGATATTTAGCCTGGTGGTTCCTCAAGCCAGAATCCTGCTCTGCAATGGTATACAAGAAAATGTGGGAAAAAAGCTTCTGAAAAAGTACATTCTCTTACTTGAACAAGCACCTTTAAACTTGCTAGTGAAAAAAAAAAAAATCTGTGATTTTTGGTTTGGTTTAGAATGGCAGGAGTGAAACAAAGTTTAGAGTTTTGAAATGAGCACTCAGTAAAACTTCAGCCTCTTTTCTGGAAAACATTGGAATTAAGTGTTGCTGTTACACAAAGCTGGCATAGCTCAGATTCCTCACTAATTTTTTTCATGAATTGTGTTGGCACCTCTGGCTGTGCTCCCCTGGATCAGCACATGCCAAGGGGAAGTTTTCACCTGCTGATATTTTACAAGTAGGAGGGTTGGATGAAGCACATGGAGTGTGACAGAAACTTTGTTAATATTGCATCCTCTGTGACTGGGGACTTTTGTCTTTACAGCTCTGCCTTGTCTCCTTCAAAATTAAGCACAGCTGAAATAGTCAATTCTCTCTGTTCACCCTGTTCATCCATCTTGCTGACATCCCTTTGTCTTGCAGGCCATCTGTTAAAGATATTTCTTACTTGCAGTTTGTACTTAATAGATAAAAAATAATCATGTGGAAATTACAATGTCTATTTCTAGAGTGGTGCTTTAAAATATCTGCTTTCAGTAGCATTACTTGGCTTTTTTAGTGCTTCCTGTTGTTATTTCTTATGTGAGTGTGCAACATCAGTGGAGAGCTGGGAGCTCTGCCTCCAAGAATAGGCTGCAAATCTGGAATTGTCAAAGTACTTTTCTTTTTTTCAGACTCTTCAGTCATTTTTGGGTTTGTATTATATTATGTAAGATTATTTTTAAAGGATACACTAAATTGCTTTGTACATTTATTTGTATTTCTTTTTGGTGAGCTGCTCACGACAGCAATCTGCTGACTCTAAGGCAATTCATGTTTTTCTAAAAATTTTAGACTCTGCTCAATAATTCAGTAATGTGCCATTATTACCTATTTAATGTATTCTTGCCATTAAACTTTCATTTCCTTTTGTGCAGTTAAATGTCACTGAAGACTGAACTGTACCAGGTTTATCTTGAGATGATTGAAATTCTAATCAGACAGGTTAAACTTGTTTTCAATAAACTGAGAATTAGGGATTGCCACTGCTGTGGCACTATATAGGCAGATATTGTTTCAAAATCTGGATTTTATAAATTAATATCCATCACTGTGTTGGTTTCTGTTTCTCAGTGAACTTTACAAAGCTGCCAGCTTTGCTCTTAGGCCACCGAGGCTTTAGTTGAGAGGATTGCTTGGAAAAATTGATATTGATAAAGTTTTCAATCCCACTTTTAAGAACCAATTTTTCAATGTTTATGTACTCTCCCATTAGTTAAAATGGGCACATCCAGGTGGAATATTTGACCTGTTTCCAATGGGAGGTATTTTCAGCTTTGCTTGCCTGTAGCTTGTGCAGTGGCAGCAACATCCAAGTGCTGCAGAAATGTTGTGAGTAGAACATCCCTCTGAATTCCCATGCTTTATTCTGCAATTTGCTGGCTGTTTTCGGGAACATCACTTTTAGGTTTAGTCTAATCTCAAAAAGAATTTATTTTTTCTTTAGGATTTCTCTGTATGTCTCTGTCCCCTGTTTAGTTTGCAGGCTGGAGGTTGTTTTGCAGAGAGGTCTCAGAAGTGGTGTGGAATTGGAAGTGTGGCAGCAGGCAGGCTCTGAGATGAGAGGGGCAGGTCTGGGGAGAGGCTGGAGCAGGGCTGTGCCCTGTTAACAACCAGAAAATTCACGTGGAAGGAGCTGCCACAAGGAAAAGCCACGGGGAGCCAGGCTGCAGGGTTTCTGCAGCTCAGGGAATCTCTTGTGTCTTTTATTCTTGGGGTTTGATATGTGCAGCAAACACTTTCATCAGGCACAATTCTCTATCAGCAGAGCTGCTTTAATCCTGCAGCAGATGTGTTTTTTCCCAGTGATTTGTGGCTTCTCAGCTCCAAAAAACCCCACAGGAGAAAAGAGCAGACTAAAATGCACTTGCTTTGAGGCAAACCAATATTTCCTTTAGTAGCTTGCACCCTTCCTCTATTTGTAAAATAATTGTTAATTTTTTTTTTTCATGCAGGGAAAAAAACACAAAAACCAGACCTCATTTTTCTATTTAAAAGCATTATGTCAAACTTCTAATGATGGCTGCTGGGATGAAAGTCAATCTCAGTCTCATTTCTAGGCTTCCACACTTCCTAAGGAAAAAAGCAAAACTTCTGTGGATCCATGATGTTTTTCTCACTAATAATTTCTCAAAGCTGTTTGTCAGTTTGTTTGTGGATATTTCATTTTTGTAAGTTCGGTGAAATTGCAAAGTTGAGATTGTGCCTCAAAAAATGAACCCAGTACAGGCAGCCTGAGGCATGAACTGTGGCTGGGCAGGAAAGAATCCACAGAGGAGAATTTTGTAATAAAAGGCAAAGAAAATTAGATGTCATACTGTATGATTCTATCATTGATAGTTATGCAGATTTTACATATAAAATATATGTGTGAGGTGGGGGACATGACTTCACTTGATCAGTGATATCATTGATTCTCACAGCCAACTAAATTTCACTGTGTTTTCATAGAATTTATTTTATAAAATTGTTCATCTCTTCAAATAAAAATGCCCACAGTATTTAAAAATTTTATAGGGCAAGTTGTATTCTCTGTCAGTGGCAAATCTTCACTGTTGGAAAGGGATCATTTAATGGAAGTGTTGGTGTGAATTTGCAGACATTAAAAGTATTCATAAAATGGTAATATTAATAATATTACTATTAATATTAACTCATAAAAATGCCATATTTGGAAGCAGAACAGCAACTGCACATTTTGCAGTTGTAACTTTTGTACTGAGAGCTCTTTCCTTTTGTTCTCTCTGTCCTTTATTTACTGTGGTTTTATTTTTATTCCTTTATCTGTGCTGCATTTGAGTCATTTTCCTTAACAAAACCTCACAGCTTTGCTGAGAGTGCCCGAGAACAATATGAAAAACTGTCCAACATGCACAGCAACATGACAAAACTGTATGAAAATTTGGGAGAATACTTCACCTTTGATCCCAAAGCAATAAGCATAGAAGAATTCTTTGGTGATCTGAGCAACTTCAGGACTCTGTTTTTGGTGAGTAAAAACCTCTAAATGTTCTAGATTTTCTTATATCTTTCTATTTTTTTTTTCTTTCTCACAGTTTTATTTCTTTTCTTCTCTCTATTTTTTATGTGTAATTTTGTGTTTTGTTCCTTGGCAGGAAATTGGGTGAATGTTTCCAGAATCATTTAGGTTTTGGTCATTTTATTGTCCTCCAGTGTGTAACTTCACAACTCAACTCGGGATATGGTTGAGCCAAATTTAATTCAACTTTCATATTTTAGCAATGTAATGAATCACTTTTAATGTTCCCCCTGGTCCATTAAAAGTTCACAGTAAAGTTTTTTGGGATTTTTTTTTTTGTTTTTTTGGTTTTTTTGAAGTTTTTTGGTTTTTTGCCCCTCTGAGGGGCAAAAAAATTTACAAAAAAGTATTAAGATTTTCTGCAACATTTTGATGCTTGCAAGAAGGTTCCCCAGAGGAAAAATATGCTGAAATTCCTTTAATCTGTGGGATTTACTTTGGAAAAGTTATAAGTACTGATAAGAATTCAGGAGCAATCAGATAAGATTGAGGGTAAAGAACATCTCCACACATTCCCTAGAGCATGCACACGTGTGAAATTTGCCAGGTCACATTGCTGGAATTCCTTCCTGCTTTCTCTAAGTGGCCCCATCAACTTCTTTTAGTATTTTGGTGATTGGCTGAAATGTAATTCCAATTATTTTATAAATATTGATGGCTCATTTTTTCCTGTTCATCATTTCTCTATGCTCGTGCTAGCAGCTGTCTGTTGAATAAAACTCCTTTCTTGTGCCATGAGCCAGTTTAATTTAGAGGTTCAAAAGTTCCTCAGGTTGCTGGAGTGTTAACTAAAGCATTTCCACAGGACTTTCCTTTGCCAGCAGAACACAAGTCGAATTCAAGCCTGGAGAATAAAGAAAAAGGTGTATTCTCTTGGAGCTGACAACTGCAGAGAAATTGAACAAAAAGTAGCAAAAAGGGTGGTTCGTTGTGGGTTTTCTTTTTTCCTCTTTGCAGTTAAAGATCCACTGGATAATAATATCACTTTAACATTTAGGACTCAGAAGAAGAAGAAATAATTTTTAGATTTTTAGTCCTTTATTCCATTGAAAGTAAACACGAATTTCAATTGTCCTTGAGGACAACTGGAACTTGATACAACATCAAACCCAAAAGGATCAGGCTCTTATGAAATAATGATTAATCAGCTGCCTGGAGCAAGATGCCAGTTTGTTCTTTTCCATTTGTGTTCCTGAACTTGCTGCCTCACCCTCTCTGTCAAGTGACCTGTAACATTTCCTGGCTGTCACTTTCTGAAAGTTTGTTTGTGTTAGTGGCAGAGGATTTAGAAATGTTCACCAAATCTGTTTGCATTTGTAAACAGACAGAAACTTCCTTTCAATCTGATTGTGCTGTGGAAATTGTATGAAAGATGTATCTGAGCACTAGATTGGAAATTTTCCTTTTTTCTTACCCAGTTTTTAAAAATGTTTTAGATTTTGTTTGCTCTGTGGGCTTCCTTTTAATGGAGATGGTCTTAAAGGTGAATTTTGAGTCTGAAAACCAAGTTGTTTTTGAAGCAGGAAAATGGATTTTAGGGTATAGTTGTGTGAAATGCAGAGAGGCTGTTCTGTTGAGTGATTTTTTATTTTTTTTTAATCTAGTAGACAGTTTTATCAGTGGTGACTCCTTCCCTCCCATTTGTGTAACTGCAGCTCTTTGAATGAGGAATTAAACCTTGAAGTCCATTATAAATGTGCTTAGAGGAAAAAGGGTTGTATTCCAGTTCCAGTCAGTGTTTAAGCAGATGTGGGTAACTCATCAGCTGGCAGAAGGAGAGATGGGTTTGGTAAAACACCAGTGAAATAAATTGTCCTTTTACATCAGCACTGGTTTTGATTGATGCCTGCTTTGTGCCCTGCAGTGCAACATCCACAAAGTGAAAATCCCCCCAAAATGAGGAGACCATTAAATGATCAGCAACTGAATGCTTTTTATTGGTGTCCACCACTCTGGGCTTGAAGGTTTTGTAAGACTGATGCCCTGAGCCAGACAGGACACAGAGCATCTGTTATGTTGCCTTCATAAAAACCAGTTTTGCCACAGTGCATTCAGCATCCTGGGTATAAATGTACCTGTAAGACCTTTCCTTCTTCCTAATATTTGTTTGTTTATAACTTGTTTCAAAGTAAGTTTCAAGCTCTATAACTCAGGAGTGGTTTTTTTGGGTGGCTTTTTTGAAATGTCCCTAGAGTGCAGCAGGTCGTTTGCTACAGTAATGTAACTCAATGAATATACAATACATAAATAAATACATAATAAACATCTGATTTACCATGAAATACAGTGCATAGTCAGGCTAAATTCCCAGCTTTCAAACTCATAAATTGAGTTTGTAATTCAGGAGTGGTTTAAAAGAAAGGCTCTATTTATTCATTGTTCTCTTTGGTTATTTGTCTGGGAATACACTTCATCCCTTCTGCCTAAAAAGTAGCAGTTCTTTAATGCAGCCTGAAAGATAACAGTTTCCAGCTAGCAGGAAACTTGGAAAAAAAATAAAGAATAATGAGCAAGAAGTATTTTCTTCAGCAAAATTTCCCAGGAGGTGGTTGCAGAAGTGAAGCACTGTCCTTATTAACAGGCAATATACAGCAAGCTCTTCCTCCCCCCTGCCCCAAACCCCAAATAGAAACCTCTTCTCAATTCTCATCTGAGTGGGTACATGCAGCTAGTGCTGAGCAGAGCAGGATTTAATCATTATCCTGAACAAATCAGGAATTAGGTGTAGGCTGGGAAAGGACACAGGTGGTGCATTCACACAGGAGCAGGAGCTCAGCTTTATTTCCAAGGGGTTAGTGCTGCTGGATGAGTGCTTTATTCATGGTGTAAAACACAGGGATGGCATTTCTCTTGGAAACTCCCCAAAAGGTGTAAAAATAAATAATAATAGAAATTAAACTGAGGTCAAGTACGCTGTGTTAGCAAGTTTAGAAAAAGCTGCCTAGGTTGAGTTGGGATTTTGTTCTGGCTAAGTTCTTTCTCTGTTGAGATGGTTGCCTTTGTGGATGGGGTATTTCAGCAAAGAGATGCCATTGATTGAGGAATATTTCCAAAAGTTACAGGGGAGAACATGGTCCAGAAGAAGCCATGAAGTTAAATTTCCTAATTTTGAAAGGAACAGGATTAAAAAGCTTTTGTTAGATTTTTTTTGTTTTATATTCAGTGCTGGTAGCAGTGTGTCCAACTGAGAAATGTCATTATTTCCAGGCATTATCTTTGGAAGTTTGTAATATTTAAATGAGGATTTTGAATCCTTATTCCACTCTGAAAGCAAAGCATAGTGTGGGATTTTGGCTGAGGCAGAACTTAAGCTGTTGAAAAGCTCTTGTGAAGCTGTGACTTCATTACCTGCTCTGTGTGGGTCCCTTGGGCCTGATCCTAAGTCCAGAAGAGACCTTTCCACAGATGATGTGTGCAGGCTACAGATGCCAACATCTGCACTTGGCTGTTTCTGAAAAGCTCTTGTATTAGAATGAACCTGACTTCTCTAAAATCCCCCCCACAATTTTGTTCCACATATATAATCTTAGTCTCATCATTCTGTTTGTTCCTAAATCCTATTAAGAGAATTTGATAATTGGGATCCATATTTGTCTTAATTGTGATTTCAGATTGATCTCTGCATTATTGCAGCTTCATTTAGCGTGCTGATGTTGGAGTAAATTACAGCTCATTCACTTCCTTGAGTTCAGATTTGCTTGCTTAGCACGTTGAGGGAAATCCAGGCAGGTTAATGGAACTGGATAATCCTGTCAGAACACAGAGTGGAGCATGAAGTGGAAGGTGTAAGAAACCTCAAGGAAAAAATTGCAGCAATGTGAGCGTGGCCTTCAGTGTTGTTTTTTTTCACATTTGTTATTCTTTGTACTGAAATGCCACACTCTCTGCAGTGCTTCCTTCCACCAGCCATGTCTTTCAGGAAGTCTGCAAAACCTTTCCAATCTAGGTGTTTTTATTATGTACTACACTGTGTGTAATCCTCAGAGTCTCTTTTCAAATCTATTGAGAATTTCTACCCAGAAACTTTGAAACCATTCAGCATGTCACATTCAAGGTCCCCCTTAAAAAGAGTAATTCACTTTTTCCACTGGATTCAGGCTCTTGTATGAACAGTTCTTACAGACCTACCTTAGAATGAATTTTTGTTAAAAAGTCTAAAAGATTCTACTCACATGATGTGTCAGAACATGGATTTGTCTTTTCCTTGATCTAGAAAGATTGCTTTTGGAACAAAACAATAATTTGTCTGCCCTGGGCCTTGGTTTCTCTTTTAGGATTGGACCCAAAAAGACAACGTTTGTTTTCCTGGGGTTTCCAAGCTGTGTGTTTTTTTTGTAAAGACAATGATACAGCTTTGTTTTTGTGTCTGCACTTAGCTCTGTATCTCCATCAGGAATAACCTGAACGAGATGTGTGTTTATTCTGCTATCCAAATACTGATTGAAGGGAGCTGGAAAAACATTCCCAAACCTGTGCACTCAAGGGCTGTTTAATAATGATCCCAACTTACTCAGCTGAGTAATGAAGTGAAACCACACAGATTTTCTTTGTAGTGTTAAATTTGGTTTACTAAACTCTCCTGCCTGGGCTGTTTGAAGAATTTTTTTTTTTTTTTTTTTCATAGCAGCAGCTCCCTTGCCAAGCCCTTCATCTGTCCTGGCAAGCCCAGGACATTTTTGTCCCTGGGGTGGCCACTGTCCCAAAGCTCATCCTCTCTGCTCCCTGCCTCACAGCCTGCCAGCAGGAAATTCAATTTGTCTGCTCTTGTTTCATCCCAGCTCCTTACATCTCTGTGCCATCATTTTCCTAGGGATAACAATGAATTCAAATGTGTTATCCTCCAAGGAGCACCCATGAAAAATCTTCCTTTTACATGTGAACTGATTGCTCAATCTGCTTTTATATTTTATATTTTATGTTTTGTGTTTTAACTCTCTGAATTTCTGTAAATTAACTTCCAGTTAATCCGAGTTTGTCGTTCCTGACAATTTATGACTGCAGGAGATTATTTTGCTGGAGCTCCAGTTGCCATATTTTGCAGTTGCAAGGCAAATTTGGGGAAGGCCTGAGGGATCACAGGCAGCCTCATTATTGGTGCATGACCGCTTTGTAGCCAACTGCATCTTTAATATCCAGGGAGATTTGTGCATTACAGTTTGTTTTCTTTCTTCTTGTTTTTAATAATTTACCTTCGAGAGTCTATTTACAACCGTGTGGATGTGTGAATATGTTTGTCTGTCAAAACTTAAGATATGTACAGAATGCAAGAGCTGCATTAATTTTTTATTTGCTTCTTAAGGAAGCCAAGCTGTAAACTGGCAGAGCTGAGTACCAGAGCTGCACTTCAGTGAATCCTAATAAACACAAGGGGGAACATCAAACTATGTGCTTCTTCAACTAACTCACTTAAAAAGAGATAATATTCCTTGCTGAATCTAGTTCTCTTCTAGGAGAGACAATAATTTGGTTTTGTTTTTATTATAACAAAGCAAAGCCGCACTCAAACTTTCTCTAACTTTTAATTTGCTGTTGAATTAGCAAAACTGCCTGCCCTTATGCACTAACCAAAATAACAGAGGGTCATGAAAAGCACATCAATAAAAGGGATTTATGCATTTAAATATTTCTGTCTGCTGAGATTCACTCAAAAATTATTTCCCTTTTTGCATGCACTTACATGTTTTCGAGATTTGTACTTCTCAACATGTGTTCTAAAGCTGCTGAGAAGGCTTTTATTCTTACCAGAGGATGGCTTGTCTGATTTAAAACTATTAGATTAATTTAGTTTTAATTGGAGACCAAATTTAGTTGTCTAGTAGATCCCTATGAACAGTAGTAAGTTCTTTGTCACTGTGGAACTATATTGCACTAACAAAACTGCTGATTTTTATTCCCTCTTTTAAAAGCAATGCCAATTACAGAGCTATTTTTTTCAGACTTCAAACTGATCTTTACCTTTTGAGGTAATGCAGAAAGGGGATCACTGGCATTTGATAGTAGAAATAAAAAAACCTGTTCATCTGGAATAGCACTGCTCTGGATTAGAAGAAATCCTCTGCAACTCAAATGTTTGGAAGAGAGAAGGTCTGAGGGAGGGTAAAACATGCCATGAGAGGGAAAAATAACCCTTTGCAGTAGAAAATGAAAGGATTGATATAACTCAGAGCAAATGCTTTAGAAACCACTGTGCACCTGAGTCAAAATTCTCTTTACTTGCATTAATCATCAGTCAGTTTTGAGAAACTGTGATTGAATTTGTTAGCAATATTAATTCAAATATAAAGTATGTTTATCAATATTTCAACAAAAAGAAATTGATTAATTGTATTTAAAGTCTAGGATCTGAGTTTCAGCCACTTGTAATTGAATTTCCATCATAGTGGAAACTTGGCTTCCTCCCCACTCATCCCTCCTAAGAGCATGGCACAGGTTTAAGAATTGCAACCTTAATAGGGAAAAATACAAACATGTTGCTGCTGAAAATAATTCCGTTTTTTCCTTCATCATAAATGCAAAGCTATTTCAGTTTCCATTGCCCTGATCAGTAATTCTCACATGTACAAATAATGTACATTGTGTTCCCCCCAAGATTTCTAAGGATGCTCCAGGTATTGGGTCAAGTCCCTGGTTTTTTTTTTTTCTGCTTTCATTTCATGGAAACAGTATCTGTGCAAACCAGGTTATTTTGGTTTTCCTCAGTGTGCAGACACTCACATTCATTTCCTCTAATGCAGGAGGCATTAAAAGAAAACAACAAAAGAAGAGAATTGGAGGAGAAAACCAAGAGAGCCAAGCTGGCCAAGGAGAAGGCTGAGAGGGAGAGGCTGGAGAGGCAGAAGAAGAAGCAGCAGTTGATTGATATGAACAAAGGTAAGGCAGCATTTTTAGCTCAGAGATTGTCATTAAAAAAGGCAAAAGCAAGTCAGGAGTAAGAAACTGAAGGCTATTTCTGATCAATATGAGAAATACTTGCTGGCTGTTCTGAAAGTTGAAAAAAGTTCACTTTTCAAAAATGGAAAATTCTGTTTAGTTGCAGCCTGCCTGGTCATGTCACTCCATTTCTGCCACTTAATGTGTGCAGTGTTCCTTTCAAGGCGTTTTGTTGTGAATTATTGGCTTTTTTGCATTTGTGGCACTTAATTGATTTTTTTTTCTTATGGATTGACTTCCAAGAAGAAGTGTCTTCCTTGCTTTGTTGTTCATTTAATTCTGTAAACATCTCCATAATCAAGGTATTGTGGCAATTAATGTCTTTCTTTTTGGGCTTGGGGGTCTGTGTTAGAATGGATGTTCTCCCAGAAGTCCTATTAGGAGCTGGAAAATCTAGTTGAGCTTGGAGCCTGAGTACAGAGTGACATTTCAGCACGATAAAAAGCAATGTGTTGAGCTTGTCAGCTGGGACAATGTTGTATTTCACATGAGACCTCTCTGCCAGAGAGGGAGGGAAGAAGGCAGAAGGAGTGGGGTGGGCTCGACATTGATGCTGTGCAGATTTCCAGAAGGTTGTAAAATCAAAGGCTTTATTTATTCTTTACCTGACTCCAGAGGTAAAACCGGATTTAGGCAAGAGATTACTTGCAGTTTTTTGTTCAGTTTCTATGAGTTTGTGTTAATCTGCTAATCTGACCCAGCTGTAAAAACACCTGTCCCTGTTATCCATTTAACAGGTCCTGCTCAGGGAAAAATGCTGCAATGGTACCACAAATCCTGTTATCTTTGGCCTTGCTTGAACTGGCACTGACACTGCATGGAATATTCTGTGGCAGAAATTCTTTTCTATAGATGGCAAACTTTATTATCAGATCGTTTAAAGATTACTCTAATTTCAGTATAGCCATAAACAAAATGTAAAATTTAAACACAGGGGATGCATAAATGCATTTTCTTTGTTAAGTTAAACTAGTGAAGGTTCCTAATGAGACTTTTCTAATCCGTTCTTTTAGCATTTGATTGATATTCCTTAAATATCTGCAAAAAAACAAAATCCATGATAATATGGACAGGCACTTTTCTGTGAGTGGGAGCAGAACCAGTTAAATATCCCTTCAAAACCCTCCCTGTGCCAGAGGGACTTTATTTGAGCTGCCACTGGAGACAATGCAAGCCAGAATGTTTTGTGAGCTGTGGGAAAGTGTGCTGGGTGCTGTTGTCAGTGGTTTGGGCTGGAGCTCTCAGTTTGAAGTTGCAGCTTCTAGACTTGCCTCAGCTCAGTCCCAAGAGCTCACCTTCATTTTTCTGCATCCCTTCCCTCTTCCAGCAGGTGAGGGGACAGCACTGAGCAGTGGCACAGGTGCCTCCCTACACTGACAGCATTTTGCTTGCCATCATGAAACTCTTTTCCTGTTAAATGATACAGCTCAAGACTAATTTTGCATTGTAGTCCTCTCTTAATGAAAATGCAAATATTTGAATATCTTTACGTGGCCCAATGCACCAAAACTGCCATTTAAATAACTAATGTTTGTAAATCTGTGACACAAAGTTATTTTAATACTTCTAAAATATTTTTTCCAATCTGTAAATATTTTTAAATATCCATTTCACATATTTTATTTCTGCTGCTGTGGTAGGAGGAGGGCTAAACCCCCATCCCCACTGGATTCCATGACATTGATATTCAATTGACTCTTTTTGCCAAATAACTATTTCTTTTCTTGATGCAGCTACTTCTGTGTGCTCATTGCTGCTTATATAAATAGTTTGTAAATTTGTCTAAGTGAATGTGACACAGCAGACTTAGAGAAGGGAGGCAGATGTCCTCTCAAGCTGTCACTTGGACAAGGTGATTTTCACCCAAAGGCTCTTTTTCACATCACCCTCTCTCAGCTCTGGGTCCCCCAGAGTCAAATTTGATCTCAGTGCTGCAGCCTTTGGGGTCAGAGCAATGTTTCCTGCATTTTCAGCTACTCTAATAAGTATTTGTCTTCTTTTCTGACCATTCAGTTACAACTTTTATGTGGTCACTGGAGAATCCAGATTAGGTTAGTTATAATTAATTAATTAACTTAAAATTAATATCTGTTTCTTGGTGTAACTGGAGAAAACCACAGTGTGGCCAGAATCAAGAACCGTTTTGAATATTTCCTAGTGATGAGTAACTCAGACTTTGCCAGTGTTTTGAAGGCCACTTGACTCAGTGTGGTGGTTTTGTGCTTTGTGTTACTGAGCTGCCACATAAACACTACGTGAAAACTGATAAAAAAACTCGCTGAACTTCCCAAAATATTTAAAGATGAATGCAAAAATATTTTAAAAAACATCTATAAAAATGAACTTTCCGAAAAGTTACCAAGATTGTTAGCATTAGGTGAAAAGTCCAGGTTTCCTGGGGAAGTTTAGAGGCACAGAAAGGTTTGTGCCTTATGCTCACACCGACAAATCTGAAGTTTCACAGCTCAAATCATGCACAATTCTTTCTCCTTATGGGGGATGAATTTGGAGGAGAAGCCTTTCATGACTTCCATCTGATTCAGCATCTCAGAATTCTTGCAGCATTGCTTTGTGTGCATGTCTGAAGCAGAGAGGGGAAAAAAACTGGAGGATTCAGCTTTCTGGGAGCTGCAAAGTGTGAAACAGCAATTCTGATGCAAATGTTATTTAATCAGAAACAGTTTTGCTCTTCATTATATCTGATTACTATGGCAATTAAAATCACCTTTTAACTAGCAGTACTTGGATAAAAGATGGAATGAGCTTTCTCAGTCCCAATTAGGATTGAATTAATTGTTTTGAAGACATATTAACATTCTCCCCTAATGCAGATGGAGATAATGCAGGTGAAGTTCTGTGCTGGGGGCTGATGGATATTCCTGCTTTCCCTTTCCAATTCCTCCACAGAGGATTTCATTTCTTTTTATTCAGACTGGTGTGTTCTGGTGTGAGCAGAGGTTCTGCTGAGTTTCCTTGAGCTGATGTTCCATTTCACTGGTTCAGGATATAATTCCAGAGGTTGCTTTTGCTGCAGTTTCCTGATGATTTTGTGCTTTTCTGGTTGGTTTCTCTTCCTTCCACGTCCTTTAGCATAAACAGAAATCCATACCAAGCTTATTGCGAGTTACATGTTATTTTGTAAATGACTTTTGGAATTTCTGTGTTGGCTGCTGATTGCATGGGAGTACCTGCAGTGGTAGACCTTGCCTCTTATTTGCATTTTAAAGATTATTAGTTTGTGGTGCTGGATGTCAATGAGGCAAATGTTCCAATTCCTTTGGGAAGTCATTATTTTTCATGTTGATGTTGATGGTCTGTTTGAATATGCTGCACACCTCCTGAAATCTGATATTCACAGAACAAAAAATAGATTGAGCTTTGCACTATGCCTAAAGGTGAGCATCTACAGAACCAGGATGAGGTTTGAGTTTTCCTCTTCAAAGCAATTCTGCAGGAATTGCTAAAAAACTTTGTAAAATCTGTTTGTGCAGGAGTTTAAAGCTGTCTTGAGAATGGGGTGAGTGTCAGAATTACTGAACTGCTGCTAAATGGGTCACAAACAGCTCAGGAGAAATGCAAATAGATGTGACTATGGACAGGAAATTAGAAAGAAATTACAGCTTGAAATTTCATCTCACCTTTAAATGATTTGCTTTGAAAAAATTTGGTTTTGATAATGAAGATGGCCCATATGGTACCTTCCAATTGAGTTTATCGGGGGGAAAAGTTATTAGACTGACAAATCTGTGATTGGGATAATTGCAGGGAAGAAAGAAAAATTGGATTCTTTTCTCTTAAAAGGAGGTTTCCTGGGGACTATTTACTGAACAGTAACAAGTAGTAACTTCAGGGAGTTTTCTATGCAAATTCAGCTTTTCCTTAGAGAAATTATTTGTGTTTCAAAAAGTTGGTACTGTTATTAATTTTGAAAGTAGCCATAATTTTGTTTATCTCAAGGTAACTGCTGTATAACAGTTGATATTTTATAGAACTTACAATGTTAAAAAGCATTTCAGAAATAATTCTTGATCAGCTTCAGTATAAAGCTGGTTCAGGAGTCAGGGAGGGATGGGGTGAGGAGCAGAAAAACCCTTGGCTCTGTCTGAGGGCTGCTCAGTCATAACAAAAAAAACCCTAAATCATCAACATTGTTTCCAGTTCCAAAACAAAGCCCCACACCAGCTGCTGTGAGGAAAATTAACTCTATCTCACTCAAAACCATCACCAATACTAAAAAAAAGAAAGTAAAAATCATCAAGGATGTGTAAGAACTCACCTTTCCTCAAAATGTGTTCCCAAAACTGCTTTTTTTTCCCCTAAAATGTTGGAGCAATTGTTCAATTATAAGGAACTTTGAAAAGGAGATTATTAACCATGATACAAACATTGATGATTTTGCTCTGCCTTATGTATCTGCTTGTCACAGAAATTAAAAGTAGCTCAGTACTGCAGCTTAAATGTAGCCTTGAAACTGCAGCAGAAACTTTATTTACAGGTGTAATTAGTGAGGGATCACATGGGATTTTTTTTGGGTTGGGATTTTTGGTGAGCTACACAATCTTTTCCTTCCCACACAGAGGCAATCTCTTCCCATTTGTCCCAGGAAATTCACATTACAGCCACACATTTGAGGTGTGGTCCTGCAGGAAGAGGCTCCAGGGGCATCTCAATGAAGCCCAGCTTTGACTATTGGGACACTTTCTCCCAATAAATAAAAAATGTGCATTTCTAGCATTGTTTTCAATAGCCTGCCTATAAAACAAAGCACATTTCCCCCCCCCCTTCTATTAATTTATTTAAGCCTGAGGTCAAGTTTATCATCAACAATATTTTTAATTGGTATGGAAGCAAGGCTTTGCCTTGTTTTGTAGACTGCCATGAGATGGGGCTTCACTTCTCAGTCACACTGGCCTAACTTGTTCTCCTTTAATTAAAAAGTAAACAAGAGTCACGAGACAGCACTCTGCTGCAAGCTGCAGAGCAGGACTGCTTCCTGGAGATATTTATTATGCATGCAAAATGAATTTAGCAAATGAACAAAATGCAAATATATGAGGAGAACACAAAAACACGCTTTCCCAAAGACATTGAGAGCTGACCTTTTTAAGTGAATATATTGCAATTAAAAATCCTGGTACTGGTTATGCATAAAAAGTCTTGTTTAAAAGTTTCTACAGGACATACATTAGACTTTGAAAAGTGCTTATAAGTTCAAAGCAAAACAGGGTAGTGCAAGATGTGAATAGAAGCATAATTTTAAAACCCTTTGGAGCAGCAGGAGGCAGCATGTGTTACCTAATGTGGTATTTGGTTGGAGTCTTTCAGTAAGGGCCTAAATTCATGAAAAATTTCCTGTTAAATTCCAGTAAACCTTTGCCCAAATGGCTGTGCAATATCTACACTTCTTATTAGCTTAGATCAGTCTGCAATCAGTATATTTGTAGTAGTGAGTACAAGATGTTTTGCAAGTGCATGTGGGACATACTCTTTAATACCTGTAGTGTATCTGGCTCTTTGCTAAGGCAAATCAAAGTAAATTGCCAATTTTTTTTATTTTATTTTTTTTTTTAATTTTTTTGCATGTCTCCACCTTTGCTCTCTCTTAAATGCTTGAGGTCAGCTTGGAAAAGAAACAATGAGGAAGGAAATTACTTGTTCCAGATGAAACTCCTGTCCTTGTATACAGTGAAAGACATCTAAAACAAAAATAATGATTATGTATTTTATTTCTACTGACAGAAATGTTGCAAATCAGTTTTTAGTTTTCCAACTTCTGGCAATTTCTGTCTTTGTTTCTTATTTGTGTCTATAAATTGCTGTGGGTGGTATAAAGAAGACAAATGGAGGAGGTAGCTGGTGCTGTGTGTAAAACTGCCCAGAACTATAGGGAAAGACTGAAATTTTTGTTGGATTTTATTTATCAGTTTTAATCAAGGCTCCCTGAAAATGCAATTCTTTGTCCAGTTCCCACTTAACCACCTGAAGACTTCAAGATGCACTGCTGAGAGCAGACCTTGCATGAATTTTCCTTTGAGGAGTTAAAATTACCATCACTGTCCTGCAGCTTCCTTAATTATGTGTTTTATGTTGTATATTCTGGCATCCCAAAACCAGGCTGGGTTTTGGCAGTTGCAGTAATTAGCAGGTAGAGCAGCTCACTCAGCAAAAAAGTGGAAGGCTGCATAAACATTACATAAGTATTGAAGGATTTTTGTCTTTTTTAATAAACTCTGCCAACTCTTACTTTTAATGAAGATCGAAGAATATTTTAATTTCTCTGCACATTAAATATTCTAAGAGATTAACTAGTTCTGCAGTCACTGCCATTAAATGTTTCAGACCAACTTGATGTGTATTAATTTGGACAATGTGTATTCACAGACCTTTGATTTTGAAGGTAAATTTAATACAGAGCCAGCAACAAATCAATGAATAAGCATGGGTAGGATAAGAATCACAAAGAAAAACAATTATGTTGTACAGTTTAGAGAAAATTCTGGCCTTGTATGTGAGTGGGAATTGAGAGAAGCTAATTTGCTTATTTGTTTTGCAGGAGCTCAGTTTTCAGGCTTTTAGATGGAATGTAATTAAAACTGGTATTTCAGAGTCTTGTGCTGGCTCCTGCTCTGCTCTGCTCCCTTTCCCCACCCTGGAGAGAACTTTAGGGATGTGCTGTGATTTGTGTGTACAGTGGTTTAAGTCAGGCTGATGTATAATTTAAAGGCACCAAGTAGTTATTCTAATTATCAGCTTGTAGAAATTTGGAGCAGGTGTTTTTTAGCTGTGCTCTTACATCAGGTCTGGATTGAGTCTAATAAATCTGAATGTATCAGAGAACCAGGACAGAACAGCTTATTCATTAATGGGCTGCTTTTAAACTTGAACATTTGAGAGCTTGAATGTGCATTTAACCTCCTACACTTTGTGTGAGTCAGAAGTTTTTGCCATAGTGTAATTTTTTTTTTGCATAAAGTAATGATCTTCCCATTCCCAGATGGGGAAATTTATATTAGTTTGGAGTCTGAGAGATGTGGATGAAATTGTCCACCTACCTGCTGAGTCTAACCTATATTTCAATTTTGGGTTATAACACAGATATGGGAACAGAAAGAGGCATTAATCAATAGTTTTGTAACCTTTCAGTTCTTTGACCTCTATTTCTCGTGCTGCTGAATGCTGCTGTCAACTGTTATTAACAGACTGAAATGCAAAGGAATGTAAAGACTCACATATATAAAAAGAAGTAATTTTTCTACCCAAATTTCCATCATGCACCATAAAGTCCAGCAATTTAAAGGCTGCAAGTTAGCTTGGATATGAAAAAAGCAAAATAAAAAAATGTAGCAGAAATAAAATTCAGCTGTTAAGAAATGTTATACCATTGACTTCCACTGCATGATTACCCCCTCTTCATTCTTTCCTTGTGTCACCTGAAGAGCATCCATGCTGTTGATTGTATAGATAATTTTTTTCCAAAGATTTAGTGAATCATGAAGTCAGGAGGCAGCGTATAAAATATTTTCTCTGCCTTGCAATACTGAACTTTCTGCTGTTCAGTGTCATCAGGTGCATTGATTACATTGACCTGTTTCCACTTCAGAAAAGCCTTCAGATCACTCAGCAGCAGCTGCCCATCTGCATGCTGAAGATGGCATCAATAATGCACAGAAAACATCTCCAGGTTGAAAGAACAGCAGGGTTGGCATCAATTTTGCCTCAACTATGGAGCCTCACCCCAAAACCGCCTCGCATTGGCGCGTGGCTGCCTCTCCTTTGGCAGCATTATGGAAATGTGACCACACTTGGGTTTTTACTTCTTCCTAAAGCCTGCTTGGGTGGTGCTGACTGAGTTTTGTGTTCGTGCTGCTCGCAGAGGGTGATGAGACAGGAGTGATGGACAGCCTGCTCGAGGCGCTGCAGTCGGGAGCCGCCTTCAGGGACCGCCGGAAACGAACGCCGCGCCCTCAGGGTAAGCGAGTTTCAACTTCTGTGAACTCAGGGCTGCAAACTGAGCAGGGGGAGGCTGGCTGGCAAAGATCTGCCAGCACTTTTCACTGGGAGCCACTGGGCTGCTCTTGGGCGTTGAGCTCCTGTGGCAGGCCAGCACAGTCCGTGTGATCGTGGATTTTTAACTCCGGGTTACCGTGTGCTCTAAGGGCTCCTGTTGTGTTGGGAATGGCATTTAAACATCCCTTAATTCTTACAACTGTAAGGATAATCAATTTATTGTAGGTGGTACCATGAGGAATATTGGCTGCTTAACAAATAAGACTTTGAATGTTCAGCTCTCACCATTTCCAAGAACTGCTCTCGGGTGTGCTCTGCTTTGGTAGGAACTTGTAGTATTTGGAGTCTTAAAAGTAAAAATACACTAAGATAGCTTCATTTTCCTGAGGAAGACAACAGTATTGGACTGAACTTTGTCCAGTTTACTGAGCAATTGCTTCTTCCTGCAAAGCTGATTTTGAGAAAATTTGAGAAGTTCATCAGTGGCAGTTTCCTTCCTTCACTTCTCTGCTTATGACATTCCAGTGGCACACAGTTTGTGAAATGCATTTACTCTGCTTTTACTTTTCATCAAAGCTCATGATAACTGTGTTTTGCAATTTTTCATTTGAAACATTTCTTACAGTAAAAAATTCAGTCTTAAAAATCTGTAGATGAAGTTATTTGGCATAAAATCCAAAGCTTGGTTTGGATATGTTTGGCAAAAGAGAATCATAAATAAGCTGTGTTTGTCCACCTGTCCTCAGTGAGCTGGGGTTGGGTTCATGTTGGCAGATGATTTTTTTAGAGGAACAGAAAAGGCAAATTATATTGCCCTGTTTAATAGCAAAAGTAGTGCATAATTACTTTTAATTTGCCATATGCATGATCTTATGAAAAAAAAAATTAAGTCACTTGATTTGTTCATATTATAAAGTCAATTCTGCTACAGTTCCAGTATCATTCTTAATTCAGGGCTTGTTTCTGCTCTCAGATCAGACGTGAAAGAACTCCTCGATCAAAATTTGGTTTTTTCCCTGTGTTGAGAAGTATCATTTTGAGAGATGGTTTATCTGTATTGTGACTCGAGGAGACATTTGTCACCAAGTGGTGACAAAGCAAAGCTTCCCAGGGACCAGAGGAGATTGCACAAAATCTGCTGCAGCTGAGAAAACTGAGAAGATGGTTGAACCTGTTCAAAACCAGGGACTCCTCAGCAAAACTGGGGACAGAGCTAATTAAAAATCCCTTTGACTGATCTGGTTTATGTAGTTACTGTGACTTCTCTGTTTGGAATTTCTTTGAGTCAGGTGATATTCTAGTGGGGTCTGGATTTTAAGTTGAAGGAGCTGATTGACTTTGGAGCTCTCACTGTGAGAAAAGGACTGGGTCTTCCAATCCCAAACTCTGGGCAGCTGTAAGTGCTCTATAAGAGAAGAAGGACGTAAAGTTTTCAGGGGTAGCTAAAAATTGAGAATAAGAGGCAATAAATGTTAATGCCAGCCAAATATCTCATTTAAACTGTCATGTAAATTTTTTCATGTGGTTTAGAAACATACTTGACATCTCGTGAGTAACTTGTGTACACACCAAAAGGTGCCAAAAAATGTGGCTGTGACATTTGTGAGCAGTGAACTGCAGCATGAAAAACCTGGGACCACATTTACAAACTTCCACATCCCTTCTGCAAAAAAAGGAACAATGACAGTTCCCTCTTTGGTGCCACTCTGTCCTGCAGAGTTCCAGCCAGTGAGATTGGAATAAACAATTAACTCCCTGCCTCCTTTGGTTCAGTGAAGGGGAAAAAAGAGAAACAAAAGGGCTGGAAAGAAGAGACTGGGGGATTTCTGGGCTTGCTGGCAATTGCATAGCAAATGGAATAATTCTGGCTGTGGGCAGTGCAGAGGTTTCCTGTGAATTATTGGAGCTGAACAACTCTGCAATCAGCCTGGGTTTGGGACACTTGTGGGAAAAAGAAGGGGAAAAAAAAAAAAATGCTGCTATTTCCAAAGTTAGGCTTGTCCAGCAAAGGTTTGGGTTTGAGCTAGTCTTGGTTACACATCATGATGTGAGAGGAAAATCTATTGTTTTCTGCCTGTTTGGACACAGATCTCATTTTTCTGTGTCAGTTGTGGTTGTCTAGCAAGGAGAAAGAACAAGTTCTGCTTGCTTGCTTTCTGTAGTTTTGCTAATTCCTTGGTAACAAGTGGCCCCTCCAGAAAGGCAAAAAAGCCCTGTCCAAACCCCTAAAAAACCCACAAAGAAAATGCCCCCAAAACCACTCAGCAATGCAGTAAGTTCACTTTTGTACATTTTTAATGGACTCTAGATCTGTCTTTTTCCAAACTTGCTTATTCTGTTTGCATCTTCTCCTGGTGAAAATTAAAACTGGTGAGGTTTCACACCCTCACAGTGGCTGCAACCAGAAGATCATGGAAATTTAGCTTTTATTGTGTTTTCTTCCAGTGGTTTCACAAAGGAAATTTGACTCAAATGGAACAAACTGTAGTATCAGTACTAGTGGCATTTTGATCAGTTTGGCTCAAACACCACAAATTTGGAAAAAAAC
Organism: Alethe diademata; assembly: GCA_025584955.1. Taxonomy (NCBI): domain Eukaryota; kingdom Metazoa; phylum Chordata; class Aves; order Passeriformes; family Muscicapidae; genus Alethe; species Alethe diademata. The sequence goes on from JANRMJ010000026.1 coordinate 17,656,480, forward strand.
AAACAAACAAACAAAAACAAAAAAAAAACCCTGTGTGTGTTCCCTGCTGGCTTTTAGGTGAGTGGATTGGACCTGGGAGGGATTAATTAATTTGGATAACAGAGCTCCAATTACTACAGGCTTTCAACCAGCCCAAAAGAGTCTTCTTCCACCTCTTCAATTTGCCTTTTTTACAGGGGTTGCTGCTGTGCCTTGTAGAATATTTGTGCTTACATGGTCATGTCTTTAAGATATTTCCAGTCAGGTTCAGGCTGGGTAAGAGGTGGAGAAGGGAAGGAGTGGTGCTCTGTTCCTCCAGGACACAGGGGGCTGCTCAACGTTGCTGTTCTCCTGCTGGGGAAAATCAAATGGTGAAATGTGCAGACAGGTTCAGAAAAATAAACCCCATTTCTAATATGTTTAACTGCATTATGTTTGTTTGCAAAGCCTGGAAATGAAAAGCTACACTTTAATGGCTTGCATTGCAACCCCAGATTTCTCCAGTAAAACATGGTTTTGTTATCAGGTCATGGAAGTAATAATAATAAATTCCTGCCCCCCTGCTCTAGTTTTACATTTCATTCTACCCTTAGATGTTCTTTCTTCTGTAGACTTCTCCACATGCAAAAACATTGTGTGGTTTCTCTCTCCTGAGCTCATTACTCCACATTTATTGTTTCTAGCCACTGGATTTTAGGGAGAGAGAGATTGTCCTTTCAGTGGATTGCTTTGCTCATTGAGCCTATAAAATAATAATTAGAAATCAGTTTCTAGTAATGCTGGTTCCTCTTCCAAAAACACTTGCATTTTGCAAGTTTGCCAATATTGGTATAATAAAGAACAGTGTTGGGTGGCATTTATCCCAGGGTGCCATTAAAACCTGCAGCCAGCACTAGTGCTGCACAATAATCCCTGCCCTTTGTCCTGGCCCTGGGGTAGGAAATTATTAAAAGAAAACCAATTCAGGAATATTTTTTTCTCTAAATTAGCTAAAGCAAATTTCTGCACAGAGCTGACTATTCTGCTAAGGTTCTTTCTGTGAAGTTTCTAATTTTTTTTTTTACCAGGGAATTGAATTCCTGTAAGTGTTCATAACCAGTGCTCTCTCCCATATGCACAAACTCTGGTGCTCTGGCCATTATTTCTGAGGGCTCTCAGTGCTGCAGGGGGCTTGGATCTCTGTGGAGTTACTGAGGATTTCCTGTGCTCTCTTAGCACACATTTTGGATTATTTTTAATGCCTGCATCAAAAATCAAATCAGTTGCTGTTCTCTCATTATTTCCATACTTAGAGGACACCTTGAGAGTGAAAGGGAGACCATAAACTCCCTGCTTCAGACTCAGCCTCTGATTTGTGTTTTTGGTGGGAGCCATCTGAAGGGTTTCCACTCCTTGTTTAACTTTTGCAAGAGAAAACGGAGTTGTGGCAATGGAATGTTCCTCTTTTTTGATGATTTTTGATAATTTTCATATGGCATTCAGACATCTTAATTTAAAATATGGGTTTGTTTAAGTAGGTTGATATTTTACATTGCATCAGAATTCTAATAAGAGGTTATTGTTTTAGGAATATCTTCTGCTTAAAGACTCACCCTTGCTTGTCTACCTTGCTAAACTAATTTTACCTTTGCATGATTATATTAAATAAAATCTGGAGGTTTTCTTGGTGCACAGTCCTCATTTACCTGAACCACATTCAAATAAAAGCCTTCAGTCAAAGCAAATTTGCTTTCCTGAAAGCATTGTCAGTCATTTTGTATGTGACAGTTGTCTAAATAAGCTGAGTTTTGATATGCTTGCATCTGTGAATTGCTGAGAATATTCTAAATGTTCAAATGCAAGGGGGTGGGAGGTGCACTGAATTTGTGCTCAATAAAATGTCTGTCAGAGGAACAGATCCTTAACATTAAATACCTGTTATGAAGTTGGAAATATCCATTATGGACTATAAAAATTTAATCTCAAGTTTAAAAATCAGTTTGTATTTAAACTTCTTCATCCTTTCAAATATTTTTACTCTTAGGAGCTGAGCATTTAAAAGCGTTTTTGCTATTCTGTTGTGTAATGGAGGATTTTTGCTTACAGTCAGGTGCTGTGGGCTAATGAGACTCACACATGATCCAAGTGCTTCAAAATTACCACATCTGTAACAGCAAGAGCTAACCAATAATAAATTTACTCATTTTGCTATCGTGGCATTATTGTAGATTTAAGTTTGCTTTTATTTCTAAATATAAATACGAGCACCATTCAAATCGAATCTCAGCAAATTACCTGAGTCCTGAGAGCTCCATAAACAGTCCCAAAGCTGTTTAAAAATAGGTATTTGTGGTATAATCTATTTTTACTGTGTCTGCATTTTGTCTTATGGCTTTTGTAATTAAAGGAGTAGTTAGATAATACATTTTTCTGGTGGCCTGGCATGAAAGAAACAGCTTTAATACTTGGAGAATTTACTTGACAAGGGCTAGGAAAGAGATGATTTTTAGGGTCCCTTGCAGCCCAAACCTGAATTCTGTGAGTTTTCAGGGGAATTCTCCTTACAAGCAGGATGGAGGAGAAGTGGACAGAAAGGGACTAAGGAGGTTTCAGCCCCCAGCCTGCTCAGAGTGGGTTCTGCAGGTTTTTAGATGGACACCACATTCCTTTGAGCAGGCAAGGAGTGAGGAGGCTCTGGAAACACCTCAGGAGCACTGGCTGGGCAGAGAGAAAGACAGAAATTCAGCAATTCTGTACATTTGCATAATTGCTTTCACCTCTGTTGGTGTGTTAGCCTTCTCTGAAGCCTGTGCTGGAGATTGATTTGTTGTCTTTAACATTGATTTTCTGATCTTGGTGTGCAGGAGATTGTTCACATGATGACCTAGAGCATGTCAAGTGTTTATAAATGTTTGGAGAGCTCAACAGACACAGAGAAATGGGATTGTGAGCTCTGGGCTTGGTGCCTGTTGCTGCTGCTTTCTCTAAATCTAAGTTGTTATTTTAATGTATTCTTATTTCCCAATACAAGATTTTTTCCTGCACGAATGAAAATGTGTCATCAAATGGCAAAGCCATGTGCACCTTCTGCTAAATGTCCTTCAGAAATTTACTGTGCTGTGTAATTGTGACTAATTACCTCTGAGTTTGTTGTTCATCTAAAGCATTTAATTACCCAGGTAAAGGAGAGTTCTGTACCCCTTGCTTTTATTAGTGTGCTTCAGAGTGCATTTCAGTGCAGTGGGAAGAGTTTTCCCTGTAAAGTTTCAGAATATTTTTCAAGTTCCAGCATTTTTAAAAATAATTTTTAGAATGGTGTTGCTTTACTCATCAAATTGCCCTAAGATCCAAAAATAGAAAATTCTAAATTTTTGTGCCTTTTGAAGTAAAAACCCGCTGTCCATAAATGATGATGTGAGTTCCTGGAAGCACTGAGGATTTTTCTGCAGCCTCATGGCATTTGCAGGTTGTACCACAGAACATCTGAGCTTGTGCCAGACAAGTGCAGAACAATTCCAGTTGCTCCAGACCTTGAAATTGAGTGTTGTATTTAATTCTAAATTTTCCTACATATTTGTATTTATTTCTATTTATTTCTTTCAAGTTGTTCTTGATCACAGGCACCCAGAACAGCTCTGTAGTCACACACAATATTTATTATGGAGCACAGTTGCATCAGAACCTCCTAAAAACCCTTAGAAATCCAAAAGCCTTTTTGAATGTCCTGTGTTGTGAAGTAGATTTTTTAGAAATAAAACAAAGCTTTTCTGAGAAGCAGGGAATTCTTCACAGTAACCAGCCAATCAAAAAGAGCTCTCCAGGAGGAGGCTGCCAAGGTCACGTAGGAGGATTTTGTGTGAGTTGGAAGTCACTCACCATTCTGACTTTATTTATTTTTTAATTCACACTGAATCTGAAAACTGTTCTATTTTAATGAGTTATGTCCTGCTAGATGGGAAGGCCTCCATTTCCAGAGATTGATAGCTGAGTTTTGGCTACATCTTTATGCAGTAGCTGAAGTTAGAGGAACTTCTTTTACATGCAGAAAAAGGATATTCATGCATTCATTTACCAACTACACGAGGAGTAATGAACGATATGCAAGGCTAACTTAATTTGCATTTGGCCATTTGAATTTCCTTTGTCAGTCCTGACACTGTTATCATGCAATTATTGTGAAACACTTCTATTTGAAAAATTTTCTCCCACCGTACTGTTTACTGAGGTAAAGCACATGGGCTTTAATATTTTAATATATATACATAATGAATGGAAAGGGAAGAGATGAAAATCACTGTTGCAGTGTATGACTTGGGAGGGGATTAATTGAAGTGACATTAGGTGCAAATGGTTATTTTGTAGATAGGGAGGATTTCTGTTCCATCCTGTTCTGGGCACACGGTGTAGAATTGAATCCCCCAACCTCAGCACTGGCCCAGAGTTCTTAATTGTGGCTGTCAACTGTAAGAACTTAATTAGTTTCCTTCCTGCAAAGGCTGTATTTACTCTATGGGTTATGGTGTAGCAGCAAACCATGAAACTTTTCATTTTCTTGTTGCATTAGCAGGAGAAAATAAGAGTCTGTGTTTGACACACCCAAAATGACAATGCTCAGGTACAGAGCACTGATTCCATCTTAGTTATGTCCTTCTGGGAGAGGCCAGAATTTCAGCTGCCTGGAGGAATTTTATTTTCCTGATGTTTTTAGTTGAATAATCTGTGAGAGGGTGAGTTAAAGATCTGCCACAGAGGGGCAGGTTGGGGCCAGCACTGCTGTGCTGTGCAGGGCAGGGCAGGACAGCACGTGGGGAATGGACAGTGCAGCTGCATTCTGTGCTTAAACTTCTGCTTTATGGTGCTCATTAGAGCTGTGCTAGCCAACAGCAGAGTTGGGTCTTTATAGCTTATTGCAAGTGCAAAATGTTACCAATTTTGTGGTATAGATTTTGTAATATCACCTTGTCCTCAATTGGATTGCTTTTATGCTTCTAGGAATTTGGGAGAAGATAATTTCAGGGAGGTGTTTTGTGTATTGGCAGGTTGTTGGCTGGTTTCATACTGTGATTTTTTTGCATCTTTCTACAAAGCATCTCTGGCCATTTATTCACAATATATTGGGTTCAGAGGACTGCAGGCCTGGCTTTGCATGACAGTGCACTTTGTCAGGGTGCACTCACTGGGTGCTGCAGGAATTCCAGGAGCTGTGTTGAGACCTGGTCAATCATCATTTCAAACCCAATTTCCTGTCAGTATCTCCATTGCATTTCTGAAACTGCAGCACAGGTGGTTCATCTAATTATTGCACATTATTGCCTCAACATCATGTAGCTGAGCTGGTACATTTGTAATGTGTGTAGTTCCAAAATTGCTCTCACATCCTGAGCACTATCCATGCTGGCTAATTGTAGGGCATTTGCACTGCTGGCTTGTTTCAGCTTCAATGCTGTTTTACTTTAAAGGGTGCTGCAATTAGGGTGAAGTTATTTTTAATGATGACTAAAACCAGATGTGAGATATTGATGATGTACATTAATAATAATTCTGATAGTGCTGTATTTTGAGTTTCAAATCCTAGAATTGCTTTAATTCTGTAAAAACCAGACACCAGCCTTAAAAGAGTTGGTTTCATTTATCCATCCTCAAAAGGCACTGCAGAGGTGACCCTTTGGTGTGGTTTGTTGTGTCTCAGTAGGAGATCTCTGCATGTTACACCTGATTTCTCTTTTGGAGGAAAAGTGATATAATAGGCTTTGATATAAGATTTTGTAAGAACATTATCACTAATACATCTATTAGTGTGTGCATTAGCTCATCTCCTTTACCCTCTTATGGAAGTCTATAATGTCATAATATTGTTATTTAAAAACTACATACACACTGTACAGCGCCTTCCAGATGGAGGTCTAAAAATAACAAAGATACTAGAGTTCTTCCTTAGATCTACATTATATTCACTTCTCATTTTCTCTGGGATTTCTGTATTTTTTTTTTATTTTTTTTTATTGCATTGCGTATTTCTCCTGTTGGTGAAAAAGATTCTATTTAAATAATTATAAGGCGAGTATATAAAATTTTACAAGGCTGTCTATGTGTCTGTAATTCCATGAATATATTACTGGAGTGGAATGTCAGCCTTCCTGCATTTTTGCCTACAAATTTA
>JANRMJ010000026.1:17662641-17678017 GCA_025584955.1 Alethe diademata
GTTCAGTCATTGTGAGGATGATTTTTTTTTTTTCATTTTAAAGGGAACCCATTTCTAAAATAACATAATAGGGGGAAAAAAAGCCATTATTGGCAGTATTCCCTCAGGAAAGGGAGAAATAATTCAGCTTGGAGGGCTGCAGTGTTTTCTGTTCTGTGATCAGGTTTCATTGTCAGCTCACCTGGCTTGAAGCTCTGGAAGAATTATGTCCAAAACAGAATGGGGTGGAGGACCCAAAAGGTCCTTGTGACTTCATAGAGCAGAATTTGAGTCTGAGAACAACAGCAAATTCCCTCATTACTGAGGGCTGATTAAAATCCTGCAAGATGTTGAATCAACAATTTGGAAATTAGTTATTTCCTTACAAATAAAACCAAAACAAGACAAACCACCCAAAAAAACCAAACCAGAACAAGAAAAACCACCTAGATCTGATGATTCACTCCTGAAATAATACTTTATCATCCCTGACAGACATTCCAAAGATGACTCACAAATTCTTCACTTGTAAAATCTGTTCATTACAAGATGGTTTTGACAAAAGCTTATTTCATTTTTAAATGTACTTTACCAGAGTGTAAACCTTAAAGGGAGATTTATTAGAAGTTTCATTTATTTCTCCTAATGGATAACCACTCAGAAGGAAGCTGGAATTATGTTTATGGAGTTTTCTGAATATTTACTTTCTGTTGAAATAATAGAGACACTATTACTGAGGAATATACATTTCAAAAACAGATTTCACTGAAGTCAGTCATGATTTTGTTTTAAAGGAGTAGCAGCTCATCAGCTGAGTGAACAGATATGAATCAATTTCTGAGTTGTCCTTCAACTTTTGGGAAAAATCTCTTAAAATGTGTTGTTAAAGAATCAGAAAGTTCTGTAGCACCAAAGGGGGGAATTTCAGGAGGTGCATGAACCTTTATATAGCAGGTTCAGCAGTTTGCTGGAATTGCATTTTTGTGCTAAAACCTTTTTGGTAGTGCAGGAGGTGAAAGGATGGAACATCCCAAGACCCAGCAAGGCAGTGGAACACAACCCCTGCTGCAGAGGAATTGCTGCCCAGGCAGGGGGGTGCTGTCCAGGGGCTGCAGGACTCTGGAATTCCATGGAATTCCATGTGGGATGGGATTGTGTCATGGCAGAGAGAAGAAGAAAAGCCTGGAGTCCCTGGCTGAGTCCCTGTGGCCAGCCTGGGGCAGGGACTGGTGGCCTTGTCCTCTGAGTGACCACATTGTGCAAACAGCTCAGCATTGAAATACCATAATAATAATAATAATAATAATAATAAATTCTCTCTGCCCACCTGCACAGATCTGAGGGAAGCCATTCTGAAAGGCTCTCAGGGTTTCTGTTTGCCATGCAGAAGAGCGGAAGGATTTTGTGGGATTTATTTTTTTATTTGTGGGATTTTGCTTTGCTGGCATTTCCCAGGAACATTTAATGTTCACAGAGCTCTCTGCAATGGTCTCACCACTCTGTGGCACTGAAGCTTCACGTGCTATTGAGGTTGTTTCTGAATGATCACTGATGGTTTTCCAGACACAGCTCATTGCTTGCCATCCCTGGGAGGTTTTGTTCCCCTGCAGAGCTCCAGCTCTGCAATTTCCTGGGGTGGTTTCAGACTTTGCCTTCACACCTGCCCTGTTAATTCCTTTCAGGATAAACACAGTGAGCTGTCGTAAATAAAAGTAAGATTTAACATGAAACAAATTACTATAAGGCAGAGGAGATGAGTGATAAAATATAAAGCACCTCGTGTTTCTTAAGCAATTGCTCTTTTTGGAACCCCTTAGAGCACCACAGTTGCTGTGCTGAGGCAGTTCTGCTCTTGCTTGCTGTCCACTGCCTGATTTTGGAGCACATTTTGCCCTCCAGATGTCAGTAGAAACATCTTCCAGAGAATTTTCAATTCTTGTGTATGACTAGAATCTCTGACTTAGAAAAACCTGTTGACATTTTCAGGGAAGTAAAGGTTTAAACTGTTTAAAGTCTCTAGAATTGGAGGTAAAATTTAATTTAAAAAAGAAATCATTTTAAAACCAACTCACAAACCAAAGAAAACAACAACAAACCCACCCATAATCTTTGTTTAGGGCCTTCAGCTGCTGGAAATGTCCTTGTGGTCATGAACAGAGTTGGTAGCAAACTCAAGAGGAGTGAGAACAAGACAAAAATAGTTCCAATCTTGATGTGTCTGGTAATTTTTCCAAAGCACATCTCCCATGCCCTGCAGTTTCTTTGCAGTTCATGTGTATTGAAGAACAAAGAGACCAAATTCATGCTTGCATATTCATGTCTTTGTTTCAAAGAGGCTCATGGATGGTGGAAAAATGGACAAATTATCCCAAAGCTGCCCTAAGATCAAAATATCTCAGAAATGATGCAAGAGGATTCTTTAAGGATCACTGAAAGATCAATCTGAGAGAAAAGTTCCTGCAAAATATTGATGATAAGGCAGTGTTACTCTGAGAATTGCATGGAGAGAAGTGTAAGAGAATCTGTGGATTTTAATTGCATGTTGTCATCTTTAAACACAATGGCTGCAACTTTAGATTGCTGAGGACTTTTTAAAAATTAACTTCTAAAGGAACCTATTAAGGGTAGAAGGTGGAGTACATTTGAAAAATATTGTTTGAAGAGTTTGTGTTTTCTAGCATAAAATAAGTTTTGTAGGGTTTAGGAGAACAGAATTTGAATATGGCACAGCTTGTAAATGAAAACAGGAGCTCTTAAAATGTTTTTAATTTTTTTTTTTTTAATTTTATTTCCAAGGATTAAGGAGGAATTTCAAAGAGGAATTGAGAACTTCTAATTAGACTTCTTCAGACAATAACTGTACAACACTTTTTGACAGACCTGTTGAATTTACACACGTTGCCAGGTTCTTGTTTGGCTTCACTGATGCTCTGAGCAGTGCCATGAACCCAGATGGAAGCTGGGATCTCCTCCAGCAAAGTATTCAATGCTTCATTATTCCATTTATAAAATATGAAGATGTATTCCCTCCTAAAACATCTTTTCCTACTTATAAGTGAACAAAAGGCAGTTTAATCTCAACAGAAGCCTCTGAACACAAGAAAGAAAACAAATTGCAGCTCCAGCTATTAACAGGTTGTATTTAATATGGAAACAAGAAACACTTGTAGGGATGTTTAGAAGCAAACTCAATTATTTGATTGCAAAAGCAGTGGCAAATAGGGACCAAATGTGAACAGAAGTTCTGTTTAAAAAAAAAAAAACAGCAATCTTTTATCTAGAAATGAAATTAACAGCTGGTGTTCTGTAGAGATTGTACCAGGGATTGAAATGCAGAGAGGGCTCTGGTGTCTCTAAGAAATCTCTGTTTCTCTGAGGGCTCAGCAGTGTTTTATGGGTGTGGACAAATTGGACAAAGACTCTCCCTTCCCTTTTTTTTTTTGTTTTAAATGCAGTTTGGAAGCTCTGTCTGTCTGGCAGAAGCAGCTCCACCTCTCCTGTGTTACATTTGCTGTTCTTTCCTGAGAGCCTGACCCACAAATCAGTGAGCAAAGGCAGAGTTACAGCCCCAGCCCTCCAAGCCCAGATTTCTGCCTCTCCCTCTGCAGTCCCTGCACTTGTTCTGCATCACCCATTCCAACAAGAGCACGTTCACACTGCTGCAAACTGAAACATAAACATGGCTTTGTTACTTGGAAATGATATTTTTTGTTGTTTCCTAAAAGTCTTTCTGCAATTATGATTTTAGATGATTTTTTTACCAGATTTTTCTTACAGATATGAATGTCTTTATAATGGACTTGCCTTCAGGTGTAATTCCTGTTCCCCAGTATTTTTTCCTTTATTTGAAACATGATATAAAATACAGAAGCAATGGAAAATATCATGTTTATGGGAATGTGTAGCCTTTTGATTTCTACTTTGAATTCCTTTTTACTGTACATAGGTAACTCCCAGAAATCCCAGAATATTCTGAATTGGAAGGGACCTACAGGGGTCACCAAATCCAAGTGTTAAGTGAATGGCCCATGCAGGGACTGACCCCTTAACTTTGGTGGTTTTAGCACCTGGCTAAACCAGCTGAGCTCATCTCAATTTAGACATATGTACATTTTTAGTTATTTTTTTAAACGTCTGTTTTCAAAAGGGCTTCACCTCGAACAATTGTCATGAAAAGGTTGCATTTGTTTGCTTTTTTTTTTTTTCTTTTTAGGAAGAAATCTCTCCCAATAGCTCTCTGTTGCTCTCAGTTCTTCAGGTTGAGTGTAAATCCTCTGGGCTCTGGCTTGAGCCTTCTGAGGATTACTCGATATGAATTTCCTGTAATGATGGGCTAATTAGTTAAAGTTCACTGAGTTTAGCTAAACACACAGCGTTTGATTTAGAGAGATAAATCTGTGCTCTGTCAGCCTTTTCAGGCATAATCCTCCTCCCAACATTATGTGACAGGTAGCCAGGCCTGGGGATGTGCTGCAGAGCTCAGCTCTTCACTCTTCACTGGTTCTTCATCTCGTGGAGCAGAATCCACAACTGCCAGATGGGGAGTGGGGAGCACCAAGGGAAATCTTCCCAGCCTTCCTTTCCTTCTGCCATGCAGCAGGAGATGGTTTGGAGGCGTGGCTGGAACTCATGTGGCTGTGTTTTGGGGTTTTGGGGGCTGCAGACTCTCTCTGTGCCCTGTATATTCTGAAATGTCTTTATTTTGAAATGCTCAGTTATAAATAAGACTCCGTGAGCATTTTTAGCATTTTGCATTTTCAGGATATTATACAGTTCCAAAAGATTATTTCAGAAATGTCTTCCCAAGTGAGGTATTCACACTTTACCAGACAAATCAGAGCCCCCAGACCTCATTTAGCTAATCTGTGGCATCTCTGGATGTTATTTTATTGGGAAGAAAATGATGAGTCATTTCTGTTGTAGTTCCATACAGAAAGATGTGTTTAAAGATAAAAGTCAGTGGAACAGGGTGATGGTCCTCAGGTTCCTGAGCTGGTGGGTGAGCAGGGGCACTGGATCAAAGCAGCTTTCTTGAGAGAGCATCAAAGCCTCCAGCAGCAAAACCCTTTTTTCTCTCAGCTGCTGGAGCAGTCTGACCCAGAAGAACTTGCTCCTTGGACAGAGATGAGAGCAGTTGTTTAAAGAAAACCCAAACAATAAAAGGACCCACAGATGTCAACTTGTACACAGAATTTTCTGACAATTCATTGTAGAAATCTGTCATTTTAGCAGGTGGATAAGTTGGAAGGGACTCCTGGGAAGAGCCCTTATGGTTTAAGGAGAAAATGGCACTGTCTGGATTCTGGTTTGCAATGAAAATTAACGTTCAGCAAGTGAATAACTGAACTGAGCAACTTGTACAAACTGAAAGCTTAGCCCTTAAATATTTGATGGACCTAAAAGCACGTGAGGACTGTGCTGGGTTGAAGTGATGTCACCAGAAGCTTTTCCCAGTTGGTGTCCAGTGCTGCCCATGGGGCTGTGGGTACCACTAGGTGGAACCATCACCCCTCCCTTCCTGCCAGGAAAAGCTCACTCAGCTCAAAGAGTCTGCTAAAAGGATGGAAGTCAAGAGTTTTGCTATTATTTTTTCATCTGTCTATGAGGGAAGAAATAAATTGCTCCCTCTTGCTTGGCTGAAATTGTTTTTTACTACAATAGGCAATACAATCTTTCCTATATGAGCACTGGGATTATGTGTGCTGGCAGTAATGCAACCCCTGCAGCAATCTCACCCCAAAGTTTTGGGGTATGTGTCCAAATTCCTGTCTAAAATCCCCTTTCATAGTATATAATCAGTTCTCTAAAAATTAAGCTGGGCTTTACTATAAATTTCATTCTTTGTAGGTTTTTGAATGAGTAGTGTCAGTGAAGGAGAGCCCTGGAAATACATCTTTTAGAATCACATTTAGCATTTATATACTTTAATTCTCTTCTTAGCTAAAGAATAAATGGTTTTTCATTAGGGAAAACATGAATTCCAAGCAATGACTGTGAGTAAGGGATAAGATTTCTTGTTCTTTTCTAATTTACTATGTTTGCTTGCATTGTCCTACATTGTACATGAGTCCTTCCATACAGAAATTAATCTCTGGGCTGCCACAAGGCCATGCTCACTCCAGCTCCAAAGCTGACACGTTGTTGGAAGTGGGGATTTGTTGTGAAATGATGCAACAGCACTAAAAATAATTGCACCTTGCAATTGGGAACATCTAGGAATGGAAACAGTTTGTCATTGTGCTTTTTCTTTTTTTTCATTGACAGCAATGATTGTAGTAAAAGATAAACAGAAAAGAGAACTTTTTATGGGGAGAATAGTTCCCTATGTCTTATTTTCTCTCTTTTTTTTCTGTCTTTGGTGTAGCAAAGGGGAATCTTTTCATCTGGGGACCCACAGAATGCAGCTGCAGACAGCAGGGTGAAGAGTTTGGTCAAATTGCCACTCTACCAAACATCTATAGAACAAAACAAAAAAATTTACATTCCCAATGACAAATCCAAGCTGAAAGTTGGCCTTGCCTGTTGTCATTCATTGCCATTCATATTTAGGAAGCAGACTGCTGTGATAATTGATTTGATGGTCCAGCTTGAGTGGAAGCACTTCTGGGCATAGCAGGCCTCAGAGATGCCAAAAAAGAAGAAAAGGTGGGAATGAAATAATGCACTACTTTCTCCTCAGAGGCATGTGGCCCAGTTTTTGAGAACAGAAAAACATGCTTTAGAAGAAGGAAGAAAAAAAAACTTAGTAACTCAGTAATAAGTACAAAAATGACCATATAGCTTCAGTCAGATAAAAGTAGGCATTCAAAGAGAGACAATGAGTGTACATATTTTACTGGCAGGTGAATAATAGGAGAATGCTGTGGAAATAATCTGATTTTTAACGGACTCTGTCCAAGGGAGTACCTTTCTTGCTTCTTTTTTTGTGTAACAACAAAAGAGGCTCCCTTTCCTCAAAACACAGGCACAAAAAAAAAAACCACCACCCAAAAAAAAACCAATGTTTAATTTTTTTTAAGCTTTCCAAAGAGGAATTGATAGTTTGGAAGAAGGGAAGGAATACAGTTGTTGAATTTGAAAGGCCATGTATGTGCTTGGATTATGGGCACTCCCGGTGGGTTTATTTACTTCAAACATAGGTGATAATGAGGCTTTTCCCTGTGTTTCTGGCCATGGGGCAGTGTTCACCCACAGCCTCCTGCTGCTATGAATAACTCAGGACACTGAGTGCTAGTTGAGGGAAAAAGTAGATTAAAAAACTTTTGTATTCAGTGCTTGACCTCTTAATCACAACTGCCAGCCCCCTTTCATCGATTTAAAGAGCCAAACAAAACCAGATAAGAGTGAGCCATTGAAACACAAAACTGTAATCAGAACTGGTTTGTCTTTTGAGTGATGCTTATTTACTTGCAAAACCAAAGTGGTCCCTCAACTTGCTGAACTCTTTTTATTCATAGTCCTGAATCTTTTATCCAGGGCAAAGCAGAAGTAAGAGAAATGTGCCAGTAAAGATGGAAAATCAAGGCCTGAAGGAGCAGGAGGTTGGGATTGTGCTGTTCCAGGTCATACATGAATATTGCTCTCTGACTTTCAGGGTTTGGACGGACCTGTCCTGCCTTCATGAGATGATAGTTGCTGTAAGCATAGAGGATATTCTACACTTACAAAAGAGTCTGTAAAAACACACTCATTCATTAGGAGAATATATCTTTTATGTTAGGACTTTTTAAGTTCCTTTTTTATATATTGGAAGCAGAAGCTCAGTGTTTCATAAGCCATTAAACATCTGAAAGTGATATAACTCATGTGCCATTCTTCCTTTGAATTCTTTTTGCTATCTACTTACCTATAAAATTTCTTTTTAAGTATCAAAACACTCCATTCAATGGATGGATAGGAAACATCACACATGACAGATGTTTAAAGGAAATGCTGTTTGTGCATCTCACCACAAGAAAACTTCTGTGAGAAGCCTTGGTGTGAAGTGATGCTGGAGTTCAGCTGGGATGCTTGTCGTGGTCTCTGGAGCTCAGGTGGGGCAGCAGGGCAGCAAGTGGGACTTGGGGAGTTCTGGTTTGGTGGGAATTCATGCAGAGCACTAAAAGGTGGCAGCAGGAGGAATCAGCTGGTGAGGGGAGTGCCTGGATTATCCTGGCTCTGCATCCCTTGTACATCACTGCAGAGTCAGTCTGGATCTGCACCACAGATCAATTTTCTGTCACTCTGAAATGTGTGAATTCTGCTCTGTGTTTGTTGGGGAGTGTGTACAAAACACTTTCAGAGTGTTTTGGGGACATTTGTGACAAATGACTGTATTTCCTAAGCACACAGATCCTGGTCAGTTTATCTGAGCTGGAGCAGGAAAGTGCCTCCAGCTGAGCACACTGCAGTAAATATTATTAGACCTTGATTAAAAGATAATTGGAGTAATTTAGATTTTGTCTGCAAATTCTGAGTGAGCCGTTATGTCATAGTGGCAATGATTAGCAATTATTTTTATTCTATTTTCAAACTGGGCAGCATCCCCATGCTTCACCAACTGCATGCTCCTGCTTCTCAGGCAGAGGCTGCTCAAGGGTGAGCCCAGAGGAGCTCCAGGGTGGGTGTTCAGCCCATGGAATATTGCAGCAGCTCCCTGAGCACACTCTGGGGCTGGAAGGGGAAACCTGGCCCTAAGGAACTGGGAAACCTCCTCCCAGCTGAGTGGAATTTCCACTCTGGTGTGTGATTGATTCATCCAGGGAGGGTAAACCCTTTCCATCCTTTGAAATGTCCTCCCTGTGGCCATCCTCCTCTCATGGTTTGGATGTTCTCAGCATCCTTGGAAGGTTCTGGAAGGTTCTCGACCTGAGCATTTCCAGTGCAGAATTCCCAGCACTTGCCTGGGGGCCCTGTGATGTTTAATTGTTGTCCCAGTGGATCTGGAGCTCACCCTGAAGGAAGGCTGGCCTTTTGTCCCTTCTGCTGCCACCTCACACCCTGGTGATGGCAGAGCCTGCATTCTCTTTTTTCAAGCCCCACTTAGGAGTTCAGGTAATTCTGTGTTAGGCTGAGCCCAAGCTGATTGCCAGGTGTCAGAACACATCAAGAGCTCTCTCCATGTTCTGGAACTGGTTAAATGTGCCTTCTGTGCTGTCACATCATTTTTAATAGTCATGTGCAACTGCTGCATCATAAAAGCAGCCTGTCCAAAGCTCTGCTCAAAGCAAAGGAGAGATCAGCACAAAAGCACCTGATTTAAAAAGGAAGAAAGCTATTGGAAGGTGACAGCTGGAATTCCAGTGCTTAATCTGTGTAATTAAAACTTTTCTAAGGAGCAGGAAAAGCAGGTTGGACTTGAGGTAGTTTTAGGAGTTAATTAGCAAGGTCTTTTTGAATATTAAGAATGCCTTTGAAGGATAAAGTTTTAAAAAACTAGTTCAGGGCTTTCAAACAGCATAAATTAAGGCAGAAACTTCTTTTTACACATCCTCAAGATGCAGACAGAGTCATCCTCCCTAACAGTGCCATTTCCTTCCATCAGAAATATAATCATAGATCCTCCTCAATGTCTGATCTTCAGAAGGATTTATTAGCTTGGAACAGCCCAGTGGTAATTTAACTGGAAATAATGTTTTACAGGAGTTTTTGCACGTTCACCATTGCAAATACTGAAGTCAGTAGCTCTTAAGTGATAAACTGAGTTTCTTCCTGGGCTGAGTGATGTGTCACCAATATTGAGAACAGCAGCCTGCATGTTTCAAGGTACAGCCACAGAATTAGAGAGTGCTCTGGGCTGGAAGGGAGCTTAAAAATCATCTAAACCATTCCAACCCCCCTGGCCACCTTCCACCAGCCCAGTTTGCTCAAAGCCCTTTTCAACCTGGCCTTGAGCAGCCCCAGGGAGGGAGGGGGCATTTACATCTCTGAGGGCAGCTCCAGCCAGTGTCTCACCACCCTCAGGATGGAGAATTTCCTCCTAAGATCCCATCCATCCTTCCCCTCTGGCAGTGTGAGGCCATTCCCTGTGTCCTGTCACTCCAAGCTCTTGCCACAAGTCCCCCTCCAGCTCCACTGGAGCCCCTTTAGGCTCTGGAAGGGGCTCTGAGGTCTCCCCAGAGCCTTCTCTTCTAAAACTTCTGCCTTTTCACAAGGGAACACAGCTGAAAATGTGCCTGGCTTGTTCTCACACAGCTCTGGTGGGGTTTTGTAAGCATTTGCCAAGAAATAAAACTTAAGTACACTGAAAATTCAGGGCTGTATCTCTTAAAACATGTGGAGAGTATGAGCTTGTACTGTTCATATTTTATCTGGGTTTATGCTTTGTTCTGTGAATGCACTCACTTTCACAAAAGAGCTCTGTGTTTCTTTTACATAGCTTTGTGTGCAAAATTTAGAAGGTGTGTTTTACTCACTTTTTATTAGTTTTGATGTACTCAGCTCTTAGAGAATTTCTCACCTGTGACCTGTTTTAAACGGTTGTTACAGCAGCAGAGTGCATCTTGATATGAAACTAAATTAATTCACGTGGTTTATTACCTGTGGGTTTAGAAAGCAAATCAACCTCAGAATTATCTATGGACAATAAATATATCAAAGCAAGGCACACTCAGTGAGTGACAGTAAAATTCTTGTGGTACCTTTGGACATGGCTTAGAGAGGAGTGCACTGTTCATTAGGTGTGAACTCCAGGGGAACTGCAGAATTTTATGGGATTCAATCATTCCCAAGGCATTATTTAAGTACATTTTAGTAGAACATTCCAATCTATTGAACATTTAAGCTTCCCAAATGTCAAGATTAAAAAAAGAATTCAATAGGCTTCAAAACCACTTGATGAAGAGTCAAAAAATCCAGTTCTGAAAAGGAAGATGAAGGCATAAATTAGTATTTGAAGTTTTACCTGTGCCCAGTGGTGAATTATTTAGGAGTTTTGCACTGATTGCTTCATGAATCAGTACTTACCTTACTCCTTAAAAATGCATTGTTCTAGAGATTTATAAACAGAACTGTCCAAAAGTAAAATGCTCTGCTTCTAAGATGAGGGAGCTATTAGGGTTCCTAGTTAGAGGAAACAAATGACAAAAAAAACAACAACAAAAAAAAAACTAATGGCAAGAATACCAACAAAACCCAAGCCTGAAGTTCATTATAAAACAATGTAAAAATACCAGAATTTAATGCAGAGTAATCCTCCCAGCTCTGTGCTGAAGGGTGCTGGTGCAAAGGCAGTTCCAGTTGTGGTCTCAGCTGTGCTCAGACACCAAGGATGAGAATTTGTTAACCCTGAGAGCTGCAGCTCCAGCCCAATTTGACCCTCCAGCTGTGCAGATTATTTATCAATTAAAAGGATGTTTGGCATACAGGGAAAGCCTTCATGGTTTGCAGCTGAAGTTTATTGAAGAAATAGTGTCAAGCCTGCAGTGATTTATTGATTTGTTCTGAGTGTTGTGAGGTTTATGGTAACACACAAAGATGCAGAACCTCGTGGTGGAGCATATGGCACATCTCTGTCCTACTTCAGCTTCATTATTCGGGATTTTTGGGTGCCTTTTCTTTGGTCATGTCTAGCCCAGAATCACAGAGAGTGACTCTGATGCTTGTGGTGTTTGTCAGAGTGCCCTTGCCCCGGTTCCAGCAGTTTTCAGCAGCAATGCTGAAGAAATGCTTCGTGGCATGTTGCACACAGCAGTGCCTCAGCCAGCATCTGAGTGGAGCAGACAAATCTCTGAGCAAAATGCTCCCTGAGCAGGGCTGATGTATTTAAGAACATATTTTAGACAACCTGTCTGTGGTGCAAATTAAAGATGTGAGAGGTAAAACACTTTTAACATCAACGTCAAAACATTTTATCATTCAAAAACCACCATGTCTTTCTTAGCAGTCACTTCTTGATGCTGTGTAAAGGGGGATGTTCAGACCTTAAAAGTCATTTTTGCTGTGCAGAAAATGAGATCAGAATCTCTGTGTATGTGTAGATATTGTACATGTGGGAATCTATGCTGGATTTTATATAGACAAATGCACAGATGTGTAAAAAATTCTGTGCTGGCACCAATATTTCCTGAAGCTATAAAATTTTGTACTGACTCAAAGCAGACAGTTCAAAACTGGCTCTGCGTGAAATAACCCAAAATGTTCAATAATTTCTGTGAGAAAGCTAAGATGTAGTTTTAATGCATAAACTTATTTTAGCTGACTTGTAAATTTTCCTTTTAAAATAGTCCATACTGCCTGTAGTTCTAGTGTCACCTCACCATTTATCTCTGACTCTCATCATGCTTTGAAGAAACTGTCTGGATTACAAAATAATTATGTCTTTAAATATTAGTTCAATGTCTTTTTATTCCTCATTTTCTCTACAAAAAGGATCTTTCTGCTATTTTTCTTTTTTGCCATAAAATTTACTAAGCAGAAATGTTCAATTTGTGACATTTTCCATTCAAGTTATTTCCCACAGTTGGTAATCTGCCTCCATCTCAGGTTATTTGTGGCCTTTAGGCAGATTTAGATGAGTACAGAAGTGACCTAAAAAAGCCAGAACAACCAAACCCCAAGAAAATCTTCCCAAATGTCATTCATCTTTTGGATTTATTTCTAATTTGGCTACACAGTGGGCAAGGTAATGGTAACATCTCTAGTTGTAATATTTATCTTGTTAAGTATGTTTAATTTCTTTTATGAAAGCAGGGGTTTCTATCCTGGGACAGGTACAAGATTAAATCCTGTGCATTTAACATGGGCTGAGCTTGCCAGTCTTATTTCTAAGAAATTCTAGAAATTATGTCAGACATGTCACTGTTAAATAATCAGTGCACATGGAGAAGAAATACTTACATCAGCAGTGCAAATATGATTGTTTGGTCAAAGAGTTGTGAATTGGTGTTAATTTTAAATATCTTCTGTCAGACCTTTACTGGGGCTCCTGAATCCAACCCCACCTCCAAGCTCTGAGGTTTTGAACCAAAGCCTTTCACAGATGAGAGCATCCCTCTCAACATTTGATCTTCCAGGTGACAAGTTGCTGTGAAATGGGTGAGGGGTGTTAGCAGGTAAACAGCTTTTTATTTATAGTTAATCCAATGTACTTTTCTTCACCTTCTTCTGCCTTTAAAGGTGGTAAGAATCATCATTGTCCTATAACTAACCCCCTCAAAAGTTGAAAATAAAAGTAATGAGATATTTATTTTTACAGCACAGGGGAAAACAGATACTCCTGGAGTAAGAAAATGCTTTTATCATCATGAAAACTGTTTTGTTATATTTCACACAGCTCTAATTAGTGGACTTGCTTGAATAATTTGTTACTCATAGTTTTTAAGAATGGCAGAGTGTTCCAAATTTCAATTTATCTTCAGCTCTTTTATTGACAAGGTAAAGGATATGAGAGTTCACAAAATGCAGCCAGAATTTATCTGTGGAATGGAATTTCCCCATCAGAAGATGCAAATGTCTAAAATATTTTCACTTTTTAGTATCCTCTGATGCTTTGTTGTCAATTTTTTTTGCTGAATAGAATGCATATTAAAAACTAAGAAACAGTAAATTAATTAAAATCAAATTAGACGACTCAAAACTAATGATTATTTCTAGTGCAGAGGAATTCAAAATTACTTTTGTTTTGTGTGTTTGTTTCTGATGCTAACATGGCTCAAAGAAACTTTCCTTGTCATAACCCAGTTTCTCCCAAGAATAAGTTTTTCTCAGGTGCAAATAAGGATTTTTGCAGCTCCAGACACCTTTTCCAGTATAGCTCTGCTACTTCTAATTCTGCTACTTTAATTCTGTTACTTTTATTTCTGCTACTTTTAATTCTGCTACTCCTGTTACTTTTACTTCTGCTACTTCTAATTCTGCTACTTTTAATTCTGTTTCTTTTACTTCTGCTACTTTTAATTCTGCTACTTCTGTTACTTTTATTTCTGCTACTTTTAATTCTGCTACTTCTGTTACTTTTATTTCTGCTACTTCTAATTCTGCTACTTTTAATTTTGTTACTTTTAATTCTGTTACTTGTAATTCTGCTGCCTGAATTCCAGGCCCGAGGCTGGCAGGAGAGCACTGTTGGCCATTTGAGCTGTTAGTCTTCAGAGATATTTTTATTTACTGTTAATTATCTGTTGTTTACAGTCACATATTTGTATCTGAAAAGTATATTTTTATCCACTAAAGCTCGGAGCTGCTTTGTTGAGAATAATTAATAAGAGTTGCTCACATCTCTGACCATAAATTCTCAATATCTCCCACAAGCATCATTGAAACAGAGATTTTCCTAGATAACAAAGGATAATTTTAAGTGACTTCCCTCTTCTGATGGCCTTCATTTATCACTCTACATCTTTCTCCAAAGTTTAGAAATAGCCAAAATAACATTTTAGTGCTTTCCTTTGCTCTGACACCATGGGTGCAGAGTGTTGGACAATGAGTTTTAGAGCTGTAGTTCCATTGGACTGTAAATCTGTAAAGAAAAAAATGCCTCAGTAATATTTTCAGGAGTAGAGTTCATGATAGCAACCAAAGAACACTACTTGTGTCTTAGATTTTTTGTGTTTCCAAAGTGTCTGAAGCTGCATTTTCCTTGGCTCTGCAGGGTGTGATGATGAAGTGGTGTCCAGTTTCCCAGCTGGTTGCATAATTCATAGTCCAAATATAGAGCAAATTAGTGCAGATTTTTGACACTGTTGGAGGAAGTTCAGTTTGGAAGTGATTTCCATGCAGATAAAGCTATAGTGGTCTTGTGATATGTGTCATTTTATTCTAAATAACATATTTTCTAAAGGGCAATGACTTGTCTTTAAGGCAGCGTTGATTTTTTGAACATAACCTCAAACCTAGCTAATTAAAATACAGTTGTGTTTTTTCATGCAGCTTCAAATGCAGTCCGATTCTTGAAAGAACTGTTTTAAAGGATTGTGACAATGAAATGAGTTCTGAAATCAAGTGTTTGAGGCTTTGGGGGGCTGGGGAGAGGTGAAAAGGAGCATTTTGGAGTGCTGAGAGGCAGTGATGGGGCTGTTCCAGCAGAAATGTGCTGCTCCAGTCAAGGTGACTCGCAGAGAAAACCCAGGGGCAGCCTGACTTTGCCATCCCCTCGCTGGGTTATGCACAAATGAAAACAGACAGGGCTGTGGAATTTATGTTTTATAAAGCTGAGCACTTAAAGGCGTCCTAACAAACTTCTCCTGAGAGCTCTGCTGGTGCTGCTGGGGTTCAGTGCCTCTGCAAACGGGTCTGATCCTCTGCCTTGGTGCTGTGATACCCCTGTGCCTTCCTGCCACTGCAGCCTTTGCTCTGCACCTTACTGGGCAGTATTGGGATTGTGTGTTTGGCCAATATTTGGGATTTCTGTGTTTGGCCAGTATTTGGGATTTCTGTGTTTGGCCATTATTTGGGATTTCTGTGTTTGGCCATTATTTGG
>JANRMJ010000026.1:17678117-17690631 GCA_025584955.1 Alethe diademata
ATTTCTGTGTTTGGCCATTATTTGGGATTTCTGTGTTTGGCCATTATTTGGGATTTCTGTGTTTGGCCATTTTTTGAGGTCTGTGGTGTTCTTACTGAGCCCTGTCAGGGACAATCAATCAGGAAACCCTCTAGAGTTCACACACCCCTCTCTCTTCCCACAGGGACAGACAGCTTTGGGAGGGTGATACTGGCAGATTAAAATTATCTGTGCCTTAGAGAATTAAAATTATTAGGAAAATCTGTATTTTAGGCCAAAGACATCCCACAGTACAAAATAGACAATTTAACTCCAGGTGCAATGGTAGCAGTTTAAAATCAGCCATGTGCCTCAGCACAGGAAATTTCTGATGTGGCTCGTGCGTGACAGTTCCTTTTTCACTCAGTTATACTCAAACCACTTAAATTATTCTAAAGATCTCCAGACAAAAATGTTCAGAAAGCTGTAATTGCATCAACCGTGTCCCCACTGCTGACCTTCCAATCTGCTGGAGCTGCACAGGGAACAGAAACCGACTTTGGGGACTGCTGCAGAAATTCTGAGGTCAAATCAAGACTTTTGTTTTCCAGGAACATGGGCAAGGAGTTCATTTAGCTTAAGTGCCCTTTATGAAAAAGGAATAAGGTCACAGATTGTGCTGCTGCTCCGTGGCTGCAGGTGGATTGCAGACAGTCACTGCAAAAGAACTTTATTCTCTTTCTGAATGAGACATTTTGGTTAAACACATGTCCTCTGGTTTCCTTCTGAAGAAAAGTGCAGAATTCATGTGGAATGGAGATAAAGCCTTGGCTTTGCTGTAGAGGTTGGGAAATTCAGTCTGGGCTTCAGATAGCACAGTCATGAAAAAAAACAACAAAACATTTTGTCCTTACGGTGAATTAAAAGTAAAGAACTTTTAGTTCTGTCAGAATTTCCTGTCAGAAGTTTTGGAGACTTGTCTACCTTGTTCAGTTCTCTGAATTCCAGGGAGATGATTGCAGGTGCAATGCCTCAGCATCAGGACTGGGTTTCACATTGGTATGCGCTTAATGTTTTCACCATAATCCAAATAGTCATATTAATTTGCATTTTATTATTTTATTTACTCTGATATCATGTTTCAGGAAAAAATTATTACTTTATTGGATCATCATCATCTTTTGAAACTCTTCTGCTGTAATTAACCACGCAAAGTAATGAAATCTAAATTGCATTTTCAATTACTCGTGACTAAAATTATCTTGAATTTTTTAAAAAATGGGTTTTTCCTCTGGAAAGATTCATTGCCTTCTCAGTGCTCTTTTGGTAGAGCTCTAGATTAGGGTAACTTGATTTTTAAATGTCAAATATAACTTACTGTTAGAAATATAAAGGGTATGCCTGTATTCTGAAGCAGAAAAAAGTCACTCCAGCATCATTTAATAATGATGTGTATTTAAAATCAGCTTTTTACCAAGTGGATCAAGTCTGGCAGAACAAAGGAAGATTTTATGCACAAAGGAATTTTCTGTGTACCCACTGTTGCATGTATGGATCTCGAATGTGTCTGTAGAGGAATCTGCAGTCTGGTCCCAGATCTTCTCTAAAGAAAAAATTCCATAATTTAGTACTTTCCATGACCAAGGAATTATTTTGGATTCTGGTTTGGGGTTTGAGGTTTATCTGGTTCTGTTTTGAGGTTTATCATTGCTGTGACTGCTTTTAAAGTTCCTCCTTCCTCTCCCTTTAATCATGAGATGGTTCCTCCAAAGACTTTTCCAAACTGACAAAGCAGAATGGGAACATTGGGATGGGGAAGGGTTTGAAGCAAAAGAGAGTTAATTACATCCTGCAAATCCCAAGTTCCTCCTTTGCCACTGAAGATATTCAGCACTTTTCAGAGCATCTTTCAAGTTTTATGTTGAAAATAGCAAAGAAATGGATTTTACAGATAAAATGGCATCTTTGGGGAGCCCAGAAGTCGTATAAAGTGAGCATGAAGGACAACTCATTCACCTTTAGCTCAGTGTGCATTCTGCAACCCCCTTAATACGAGCACTGTGTGCAAATTAAGAGCTGCTTTGATACAGATCACAAAATTACACGGATTAAATGCATCTGGAAAAGTGGAGAATGTTGTAGGAATAGGTGGAGGCCCTTGGCCAGTGGCAGCTGTGTCCTGCTAAAAGCACAACTGCATTTGGGTGAAATGCACAGTGACAGGGCAGAAATGCCAAAGGAGCCAGAATTGCAGTGGGAAGGAAGGAAATGCTGTTCTTATCTTTCATCTTCACCCATCATTTCTGCAGATGGAAAGAAGATCTCCAAAATCTCCTGTCGATTGCTCTGCAGGCGAGTCGAGGCAAACACAAAATCAAGCTGTGCTTTGTCAGAGTTTCTCAGCGTTCCACAGTGATAGGTTTTAAGATTTTTATGGAAAGCAATAATTTGAGATTGTGGTGTGGTTTTTGTTCAAGCTGTTTGGGTCTCCTGCCCTGAGACAGGACCTGGTGTGGGCACGTTCCCACCCCTCTTGCTCCCACTGGATGGGTGTCCCTGGAATGCTCAGGCTGAAACAAACAGATCTGGCACCAGCAAGAGTTTTTTTTAGGGGTCAGTTAGCAGCAACCTCTTAATCCTGTTTTAAATTTACACAACTAAATTTTTGGGGAAGCATCTGCCAGGATTTTTTTTTTTCCAGTCAGAATTCACTGGAGCTGCCTTTGGAGCTCACTTGGGCTCTCAGGTATTCTGGTGTGATTTTTTACTCAGTGCTGGACAAAAATGCTGCCCTGGTTTGTGTCTTTATGTTAACAGGTGTTCCATCCATTGGAGAGGTACAGTTTTAATTGATTTGAAGTATAAACATCAGAATTCAGTTATCTTAAATCTTAAAAACACGCCAAGGCCAGCTCTCGGAAGACATTTTCTAATTCATTTTAATGGAAACACTTTCAAATTTTATTTTACTGAAGAGGAAGGGAATTTGGAATTTTTTTTTTAGAAGTTTGGAATGAAAAATCACTTTTGCAAATACAGTTAATTCGAACAAGTTTTCTACAACATCATCATTTCTTATACCATCCTCTCTCATAATTCCCTGCCAATGCTTAAGGAAAACATATTTCCCCAAGATTTTAGTTTTAAAAAGATTTCAAAGCCCAAAGGGTTATAAACATCAATAAACAATAGAGAGAATAAAAGATGAGCAGTCAGTTCAGGGAAAGGTTCCTCCCCAGGGGGGTCAGGCACAGGAAGAGGCTCCCAGGGGATGGGAACAGCCCCAAATGTGAAATCTGGGAGTTCCCAGAGGAGCTGGACAGGCTCAGTCCAGGCTTCAGAAAAAAGTTCAGAAATCCTGCAGGGAGTCACACTTGGTGATCCTTGCTGCTCCCTCCAGCTTGCAATACTGAATGATCCTCTGTATAAATGGATTGTCATTGGCTTGTTCTTGGTTTTGCAGTTCCTGCTGCCAGAGAAAGCTCTGGGGCAAAAAAAAAAAATAAAAATAAAAAATCAATGCACTGGCTGTACAGCTTCTGCATGCCCATTTTTCACACCTCTGTTAGTTCTAATGTTGCTTCCCTGCAGACATGACCCGAAAGCTAAAAATTTACCTAAAAATCATTTCCTGCATATCATTTTTACTGAGCTGAAATCAGTTGCTCTGTAGAATTGCTCAAAGCACATTATTTGAGTGCATTGCTTTGGCCTGCTGGGCCTGGGTGAATAGATGGCTTGATCCTGAGAGCAATGTTGTCTTCAAGTGAGCAGCCCTGATTCCACAAGGTCACTGGGTTAAAATTCTTCCTTGCATTTTCCCACTCCAGGCTGTTTTGCAGGAGTGTTGGAGGGGTTCTGTTGGTCTGTTTGATCAGAGCAGAAGGTTTAAGGTCTGCAGATTTTAATGAAGGTCCCCTTTTCCATTCTAAACCTTTTACTGTACTTTCCAAGACATAGCTTTTTTCTCTGTGTTTTCTTAAAAAATTAGTTATTGACGCATGGGAAATGCCTAAATGGATATTCTGCATGATGTTTGCTTTATATATGTAAAATCATTCTATTTTGTCTGAATTATTATCTCAGTTTACTTTGTAATTCCTAAGGGTTATCAGATGATCATTAAATCTTGATTTTCTGTCAGGAAGAATTAATAATCTTGACTTCTGAATGAATTTAGAAGCAGTAGGGGATCGGAGTCAAATATTTGAATACCATTTCAGTGTTAAATCAGTTATTCATATTTCAACTTAGGCTTACTGGTAGATAAAAAATAAATTCAATTCATAAATCCTCCTTTGCATTTGAATATTTTATTTTTTTACCCCCACAGCTGGGTGAGGATTGCTGCTTGAGTGTCCTGTGTTTAGAACATACCTTCATTCACATTCCAGCACAGAAATTATGCATCATATATAATGCTATACTAAAAATCAGAGATGTAGAAGTATATAAGGGTTGGTTTCTGGGTGAATTGGTCAACTTTAAGATAAGGAAAGTTCAAGTTAGAGGAAAGACTTGGATATTGTGGCCCAGCCTCATAGGAGCTGCCCCTTGAGAGCCCATGCTGGTGGTTGTTCTTTCTCTTTTGTGATTACTTTCAATGGCTGTGCTTTTATTAATTAGTTAATTATTAGTTTCACTCCTCAGTCACAGGGACCTCTGACAGGAAAACCAGCAAAGCTGCAAACACTTCAGAGGGGTTTGTGCATTTCTGGGTTGAGGCATCAGTGCCATCAGTCTCCACTCACCTCGTGGCTTTGTGTTTCCCACATCCAGGAGGTCACTTCATTCTCTGCTTTCTTGGGCCTGGTTTTATTTCATGGCTTCTCTGAGGCTCTGTGAAAATGTTTTCCTCAGCTCTGTTATTCCCAATGAATTAATTTCTCTGCCTGGTTTTTCCTACTGGCAGATTTCTGATCAGCTCCTCTAAATGCCATGGATTTCTCCCATGTATATTTGTGTACATCTCTGCACACAGCAGCAGTGGATGAATATTCCACATATTATGGACGTGTTTATAGCTTTAGGCTTGGAGTCTTTACGGTATTTTGAACCCATATGTCATCCCGTCTGTCCTTTGAAAATAAATCAGATTTCTTGCCTGTATTTCGTTCTTCCTTCTGTGTTTAGCCTGAGCTTGAGGACACAATATTCAGCTCTCAGTGATTTTCTGAATCTAAATCATGTTTTAGTTTCCACAGTCCAGCTTCAAAAAGCCATGAACTAAAAATGTCTTGTGAATTCAGTCTGAATAAGTGCTTTGAATTCTAGATTTAATTACATTGTTTAATTAATTGATTAAGTGGCAATGAATCCTTTTGTGGATAATAAGCAGGAAAATACTTAGAAGGTCAAAATCAGTCTGCTTTGCTATCGTGAAAGTTACTTTATCTTATTCTGCTTTCCTGTTGATTAAACAATATCTTTCTATAAAAATTCATGTTTATACTTGCTAGAATAAGAGCTGTTTTTAATAATTGTAATTGTTTTTAATAATTTTAATAATTTGCTGATTTTTAAGTTTTTTTCCTATTTTATCTGTAAGGCAAGGATCCTACCTGACCAAAGGCCTCCTTGGCAGTGCAGTTTTCAGTGGTGGCTGAAAGTTATTCCACTACTCAAGCAAAAAGATGGTTAGGACAATTTATACCAACTAGTTTATTCTTTCCTAAAAGTTGCCCTGTAATTTGTTTCGTTCCCAATTTTAGCATATGTCATAAAAAGCAAAGCTAAACTTGCTTGTGCTTCATGTTTTCAGACCATGCACACTTGACAGACATCTGTCAATCACTGCAGTCCCTGCAGCTCTTGAGACTATGGCTGTGCTATAAAGAGGCCACAAAAAGTAACAAAACAACACAAAAAAAGCCAGCACATCACGAAGCAGTCTGATGGGCTTTTTTTTCCCTTTTGGTTTCTTTTAACTTCTGAATTTCCTTCTGTTTTCCTGCTGACTTTTCTCAGTTACATGTCGTTTTCCTCTCATACACACATTCACAAATCAGTGGCATCTCAAGAATTTGTCAAAACTTGCTGCTTTTCTTGGAGTGTCCTTACTTGCTGTTACAGAGCAGGTTCTGTCAGCCTTGTGTTCCTTTGGTGAAGTCCATCAGCAATCTAATTAATCAAATGAAACAAGGATAACTAAGTTCTCCCAGTCTCCCACTTTCCTTCCCCACCCTTGCCCAGCTTCCTCTCTGGCTCTCCTGCTTGGCAGGAGATGATCTTCAGAGCTGATTTATGCTGCTGTAGCTGTGAAAATAATTTATTAATAATATTTCACATCTGTTAAATTCTGGCCCATTACTGGTCATTTTGGGAATCCTGGTTCTACCATATCTTCTGAGTCCTCAGAAAGGGGTGAAGATCCCCTGCCTAAAACTTTGGCTTATTTTTTCAATATATGCCAAAGCCTGTGGGCATATGTTAACTATTTTAAGAATGAAGCTAAATAATAGATGTTAATTTATTTTAATTTTGCACAGTTAGTTATGAAGAAGTCTCACTGAAGAGTTCTGGCTTAAGCTTTGAACAGATTAGAAATGATAAATTGGCAAAAAAAAAGCCCTTTCCTTTTTGAAAAATCTCACTGAAACCGGAGCCTTGGCATTTAGAACTGCTGAGAGCGTGGCTGTAAATACTAATGACAAGCCCAAAATAACTCCAGTTAATAGTTATTATTTCTGAACCCCTGCCACGTGCTTGCCAAGAACCAGTGAGCTGATGGAGTGTGAGAAATGTTTGAAGGGCTTTTGGGATTCGTCTCCTGCAAAGCTCTCAGGCTCCTTTGCAGCCCAGCCCAGCCCTGCTTTCCTTGGGCAGAACATTTCATTTTTGCTAAGTTGAAGCTGCAGGTTTGGGCTGCTGGCTCTTCTTTTACCTCCTGGCCATAACCAAGAACGTTCGACTCAGGTTTTGTGATTTTTGTTGTTAAATCTTTCCCAGCTCTTCTCTTCACAAGAGCCAAGACCAAATCCTTCACCCTCTTTGTAGCCTGCAGGAACAGTTTTCTGTCTCCAGGTCACCTGGAAGAAAAAGCAGGACAAAACACCTTAATAGACTGAATTTTCTCCCTTTCTTACAGGCAGAGCCTGTATGACCTGAATTAATTTGGAAGTTTTGTATCAAAAGTAGATTTTGCAGAGGCAGGGGATTGGAGACATAAGAATCAATGATTTTAGTGAATTATCTGAATATGGGCAATATTAGTGTTATAGATTAAATGTAAATTCTGTAGGGTAAGAATTAATGTCTGGTTTCACCAGTTGTCAATTACAGGCAGGGAGTTGTTAAATTGCATAAAGCCAGGCTGGGTGATTAAGCCATTTTCAGGGAGAAAGAAGGAAAGACAGCTTAACTTGTGGCTAAACTGCAAGGATTAAACCCAGCATATCCAAGGCTAAGTGGTTTGCTTAAATGCTGACTCTGTATTTGACCTGGGATTTTTTAAAGATACTTAGTGAGATTTTCAGCACCACTGAGATGTACAGGAAATAATTCTGCCAGACATCTCTCACTGGGAGAGAGGGAGGGGGTGAAAAACCTTGATGCTCTTACCCATTCTCATGTGCTACGGTGGAAATAGGGATGGAAATAACATTGCTACTTCTTGTCAAGGGCTGGCTTTGGGAATTTTTGGGTGATGCACAGATCATGCTGCTGTGCTGGAATAATTTAGACAAGATTTGAGCTTTTGGAAGGATTGCTGCTTGTTCAGAGCAGCCTCCTCTGCCCCACTCAGCACTGGTACCTCCCTTCCATCCTGCTTCTCCATTTCTCTCTTCCTTAAATTCCCCTTCCTTTCCTGCAGTGACTGGATTGTTGTAAAACAGCTTGGGGAAAATCAGATTGTATCAGTGGGTTGAACTGCTCTGTAAGTTAGCTGTTAACTTAGCTGATGTTTTATTCACAAAAATAAGAGTGCTCTGCATTTCTTACAGGCTTCCAAACGGATTATTGGGACTTGGTGGGGTGTAAATTATTTTTCTCAGTGCCAAATTGGTGTGAAGACCCTCCCTTTCTTATTTTTTCCTTTTTAGAAACCTGATGGGTTGTTGGTGACACAATTTAATATGCAGAGCAGTCTTCTCTCTGTCATGGATCTCACCAGACAGCTCTTGGCAAACTGCAGTTGGGATAAACCTGTTAAATATCCTCACTCACACCAAAAATCACAAACCCCTCATGGTTACTGTTGCCTTGCTTTGTTTTTTTGCAAGGATTCTGAAACTTTATATCACTTTCCTAATTACTCCCTAAAGAGGTGGACACCTAGCTGCAGATTGAACCTTTTGTGCTTCATCTTGTGAAGCAGAAATAAATCACTGGAAGTACAATTATTTGAAAAAAATCATTTGATTACGAGCAAACTCAGAAGGAGCTGAGAAAAAAAAGTAACTCAGAGGTTAAAGTCAAAATAATCTGTAAATGCACATAGATATTCCATAATAAAATATTGCAGTGTGCTGTTAATGCCTTATTAAAGTTGAGAGATCTGGTGGTGGCAAATGAGAATGGAATTCATGTTGTCAGCAGCACAAAGAACTCCCCTGATACCCCTGCCTTGTCTGCAGGGGATGGCCCTGGCCAAGGAACATCCAAGAAAAACTGAAAATTATGTCAGTGCTCAAAAATCTTCCTAGGGAGGAACAATTAATATCTTGTGCAATCCTGTGTTTTCAGAAAATTTAGAATGTGCTGGAGCCCTATTGCTCTAGAGAATTACCCTAAACCTGACTTCTCTGTTTGAAAAATGTTTTGGGAAAAGTGTTGGAAATGGTTCAGGATTGCATTTAATTGCTTTTTAAAAGAAGAAAGTTCTAGTTCTTCGTTTAGCCAGTTTATCAGAACTTCAATTAATACTAATTTTATTGGGGCTTGAGAACATTTTTAGACCTTTATCTTTCTCCTCAGATTTCGGACAAAGGTTTTTGAAATGCTCTGAGAGTGAGTTTAAAATGCTAAAATTTATGGTTCTAGTAGTGTCTTAAGTGTTGTCTTTAAACTGCAAAACCATAATTGTTCTCAGCTTCTCATCAATGTTCAAAGACCCACATGTGACCAGGGACAGAGTGAGAACCATTTTGACTGAGTTACTGCAAAGCTTCTGAATTTCCAGACATTTTACAAGTAGCCATTACCTATTGAAAGAAAACTCTGAAATCCTGGATACCAGCTGTTTATCATTTTTCCAGTGAAACTTTACCTGTCAAAAGGCATAAGTTGGTGTTCCTCTAAAATACCCATTTATGTACACATATAAAAACTCATTTTAAATTATCCACAGCATTTTTATTTAACTTTTGGACGGTCCCTCCTGCAGCCAGGTTTGTTCATGTGGGTGAGAATGCAGCAGAAAAGGGATGATCTTTTCCAAGAGGGGAGGTTCAGAAACCTTCCAGGCTGATGCAGATTTTTTAAAGGCACCCTGCTGTACTTTTCCTGTTCAAACTCTTGAATCATTCCCTATTTTAAGGATCTGCTGTGCCCTGAAGGTGTTGTGACATTTTCTAACCCTTCCTGCTGGACTTTGCAGATATTGAGGCTCTCTCATGCTGGGCTGGACTTGAAATGCATAAGGCTTGGGTTTGAATTAGAACTCCAAACAAACCAAATAAATCAAATTGCAGTTAGCACTTGGACACTTTTTTTTTTTTGCTGGCATTCCAAGAGTATTTAACTGTGTTCTTGTAAAAAAAAAATAAAAAAATAAAATTAAAAGGCATCTGAAAATACTTTGCATAGAGTATTTCTCTTCCTTGGATTTTTCCTTTCTGGACTGAGATACCATTTCCAGCCCTCTGCAAGCATGCTGCTTTATGAAATAGTTATTTGCCTGAAACTGAATCAGTAGAACTCTTGGAATATAAGTAGCCAGATTTGCATAGTTTATGAAAAAAAAAAATCTCTGTAGCAGAGTTTGTAGTAAACCTTTTGAAAATATTTCATCTACAGTTTGCTTTGCTGCTGCTGCTGAGTAGGAAATTCCAAAATCACAGATGTGAATTTCATAGAATTAAAAGAACCCTATATTTTAAAAAGTCCCCGTCCTCACAAAAAAGTCTCTAGAGATGCCTTTCTGCATCCAAAGCTGAGAAAGCTTGCAAGTCAAGTTGTTAAGCTGAAATACAAGCTCTCTTATTTACTGTTTCACCTTTTTGCTATTTTCTATTGAAATATTATGCAGAAAATTGGAAAATAGTTCACTGATCTATTTTTGGGGTTATTTTTTCCATTCATGATAAACAGCTGATGAAGCACTTTTAAGACCATCAAAAATGCCTTTTTTTTTCCCTGTAAGTTTATATAATTGTTTCCTTGAGTATCCAGTGCAAAAGAAATATTTGGACAGCAGCAGGAATTATCATCAAAGTGCAGCAAAGCCTCAGCCCTGTTTTACAGAAAACTCTGTCTAGAACATCCATTTAAAGAGGATGCAAGCAAAGAAAGGTAACAAGTCCTTTGATCCAACGTTTAATTCAACAAAATGGGTTTTTCTGGTGCACAATGGACAAGCTGCTCTTGGTCTCCATTGATTTGGCTTTGAAAGCAACCAGAATCCCTTGGCTTTGGGAGTTCTGGGAGAGCTCAGGGAATGGTTAAATCACAAACAGGTGTAAACTGTTCACACTCTGCCTTTGTGATTTCTGAACATGAAACTAGTTCAAGCATGAAAAAATATTCCCTGGGATGAAATAGAAGGAGCTTGTAGTTAAAAGTGTTTCTGTACAGCAAAACATAATTCTAAAGGACATTACCAGCTTTAGGCAAAAAAAACAGCTGATGGATTAATATGATTTTAGTGGCACTAAGGATGTATTTTCCTAATCATTTTATCCAGCTGCAAAATTTATGTAAGTTCCTACTGTCTCCCACCCCAGAGAGAAACTCCTGACTGTTTGCTTTCACCCAAATTCAGAATTTCCTTGTCTGTATGGTAAAACCAGTCTTGGAGTGGTGCTGTAAACGAGATCTCTAAATGGGAACAAAACTGGAAAGAAAAAAATGTTCGTTTTGTGGCTTAAAACATTTTCAAGTCTAAAGAGGTGATGGGGGAGCCTGAAGTCTCTCCCATGTGAGAGTGAAAAAATCACCCAGCAATCCTCACCCTGATTATCCTGGCAGCTCCTCTGTGTACAGGAGATGCTGAAGGCCAGGATTTGTCCCCAGATTTCTCATTTTTCTGCACTCTGAGCTTGCTGTGCTCCCCCAGACACAGCCAAGCTCCCCTTGCCTTATCCTTCAGCCTGGAAAAGGGTGAAGAACAATTTAAATCCCAAACTCTTCCTGATTTGTGGGAGGTTCCCCTGCAGCCCAAGGGAATGTGAATATTTCTTCAATCTCTCCATGGCCAGGTGCTCTGGGAGCTGAAGGAGGGGCTTGGTTTAGCCCCACTAAACCTGAGTGAAAGTCTGAGTGAATGGCTGTTCAGGTTTGGAGCAGCACATAAAATATCCCTGCTCAGATACAAGTGTTGATAGATAGAAGCTATTTTGAGCTATTTAAGGACACCTTGTTGCCCAGCATTAACTGCTTCTATTCTTTTATTCCTTATTTGACTATAAAGAGTCAAATTCTGCTTTATGTGAGCAGGGGATTCTCACACTGAATCATAATGGAGGTGTCCGTGCTCAGCCAAGAAGGAAATTAGACTCCTAAGTTCTTCAAAGTTATTATATTTTACCTCAGAGCCTGCCATGTGTAGTCTAAATTACTTTCTTGTATGGATTATTTTAATAAGCAACAGTTTCACATTCACATAACCTGCACATGCAAATAATATGGATTAAAAGTCACTTTCAGGATGGAGTTATTCTCAGCTGGGGGTGCAGAGAGGTAACAGGTGGTGGTGGTGAGATCATCCTGCCAGGCTGGAACAGGAGCTTTTCCTTCATGTTCTGTGGGAAAATGCAGATGGGCCCAGAAAACCATGGCCTGTGCCAGCCACTCAGACAGCAGTGATGTAGTTTTAAGTTTTCTCATAGCATATTCAATTCCACTTAAATATTGCAAAATGCTGAATTGTAAATGTTAACCTAGCCATGAATAAAAAATGCTGGTATTTTATTTAATCAAGAAAAATAATTGTGGATATTCTGCCTTTATTGTATTATTTAAAATATTTCATTTTACATGTAGGCTACAAGTTATTGCAGTGTGGGTTTTATATGTATATATATTTATATATAGAGAATATTTTTCTGATGCATAAAAAATGCAGAATACTGACTTTTACAGGCTATGAGGAATATTGTCATTGTCTGGGTATGGAGAAAAATCAGTTTATATGGACCAGCAGGAAATACCTGCTTTTCAGGAGAGTGACCCAACTCCTGTTTTGAAAGAATTTTCTTTGGGGCAAAGAGAGCTTTCCCTTTTCTTGCTGCCATTGCTTTCACTGTGTGCAGAGCAGTTGTCAGGGAGATGTGGCTGCAGTGTTGGGGCTGCAGTGGAGCTGGGCTGGTCCTGGTGCTGGAGAGGCTCCTGGGACAGGCTGGGCAGAGTTAAAGGAATAAAGCAGGGATTTATTAAAAGCCTTCAAAGGATTCACCTT
>JANRMJ010000026.1:17707855-17721746 GCA_025584955.1 Alethe diademata
GAAATGCCTGGAAGAGAAAACAGAGCTGGTGGCACAGAGAGAACAAAAGCTGCATGAAGGAGGCAGAGAGCAGACTCAGGGCAGAGCCATGTCCATGTCCAGAGAGTCAGATCCATGTCCAGGGTGCCAGATCCATGTTTAGAGTGCCAGATCCATGTTTAGGTAGCCAGATCCATGTCCAGAGTGCCAGAGCCATGTTTAGGGAGCCAGATCCATGTCCAGAGTGTCAGATCCATGTCCAGGGTGCCAGAGCCATGTCCAGAGTGCCAGATCCATGTCCAGAGAGCCAGATCCATGTCTAGAGTGCCAGATCCATGTCCAGAGTGCCAGAGCCATGTCCAGAGAGCCAGATCCATGTCCAGAGTGTCAGATCCATGTTTAGAGATCCAGATCCATGTCCAGAGTGTCAGATCCATGTCCAGGGTGCCAGATCCATGTTTAGGGAGCCAGATCCATGTCCAGAGTGTCAGATCCATGTCCAGAGAGCCAGATCCATGTCCAGAGTGTCAGATCCATGTCCAGGGTGCCAGATCCATGTCCATCAGGGTGTCCTGCACAGCCCAGAGGTGCCCAAGGGGAGGGAGAGGTCAGGGTTCATCCCCTCGCTCAGCCACAACCTCCTTCCAAATATCCAAATTGCCTTTTTCAAATGGTAACCATTCCTCTCTGCTGAGGTTTGGTGGCCACCCTCAGCACTGCACTGACAAAATCCAGTGCAAAATTTCCCTGCAAAATTCAGACAGAAGTGCCCGTCTTGAAAGTGGAGTCTTCTCATCAGAGATCACCAAGGAACTGCAATAAGCATAGAAAATTTCTCCAATGCAATACTTTACAACAGGTAAGCTGAAGTTAATTTAAAGGATGTTTCTTAACTGTAAGGTGGAATTAGATACCTAATTTTTAAAAACCTGGAATCAGAAGAAGCAGCTTTGCCCCTGCAATAGTTCTGTATTTATTGCAAGACTCCCATACTGAAGTGAGGGGCTTAGTGCTCTTTTCACTTGGAGCTGTTCCAGAATGTGATAGTCATAAACTGGAGTAGACACAACTTACAAGAGGGGACAAGAACATAACTGTGCTAAATAATTCAGGAGAAATGATTTCAGGTGCTTCTGGGGGCTTTTTGCACCTGCCCTTGTATTTTCTTCCTAAATCATTTCATTTTGGTAATCTGACTTTTACAGCAGCAGCCATTTAAAGAAGCACTAAATCACAGGCAGTATAATCCCCTTTACACAAAGGAACCATTTAAAAAGGACAAACTTCATTTTTCTGCGTTTCAGTGAACTTTATCAGGTGAGTCTTGTCTTTTGCCATTCATTTGTGTTTGCCTTGAGCTCACCATGTGTTTTGCCCTGCAAAATCTGAATTTTCCTGATTCCTGGATTTGGCAAAGGACTGACACAGTAGATAAAAGGTCTCTTGATGGGTTTCCCTGTGTGGCCCAACAAGTGATTCAGACTTGCAGCTACTTATCAGTGAGCCACACAGGCTCCAGGCTGAGGGGCAAGCTTGGCTTCCCAGGAGGCAAAATTTAAAACACCAAATGCAAAGTAAAGAGAACCTGGAGGGCAACAAAAATGCATCTGTTGAACTCCAGCTCTGATGTCTTGGTCTGGTTGGACTGTCAGAGGATTTTGGCCTTTGAATAAAGCCTATTTGTGCATTTTATTAAGATATCTGGTAGAAAAGTTATGCCAGGTTTTATTTTAGGTATTGCAAACTGTGAGGATTATTCCCTACTCAGGTTTTTGTTTCCCCATTCTTGGCTTTCAGTCTGAGCAGACTGATGAACACTTGCAGTGAGGAGAGGTGCATTGATCAGGGAGGTGGGAACTGAGGAGATGAGCAGGGGAAGCCTTTCATGTAAATTCTTCTGTAAAGCAAAACTATATTTTTACGTGTATAATCAAGGAAGCAAATTATATAAACCAGATCTTTGATCATAAAGATGTTTTCTCTGCAAAGTATGCTACTTTTCCTACATTAATATCCTGTTTGCTCCTAATGAAGGCAGAGCCTGCAATTTTTGTTACAATCCAGTACCAACACCGTCATCATTTTCTTTCATTTTGATTCTCATCAGATTTCTTTCATGGGGGATCAGTGGCAGGTGCCTGAGTCTAGAAAGGAGCAGGTGTGAAAGATCAGGTACAATCTAGTGGCTGATTTAAGCCAAAATGTTTCTGTTGAACTTTAGGTTTTTTCACCTATGAAGCCAATTTTCCTTCCACTGTGTGTTTTGTCCACTGCTCTTTCAGTTGGTTTGTCTCTCTCCACTCCATTTCAGGGGCTGCCCTTTGCAGAGCAGAAAATTGAAGTTCTCAGTGAACATTTTCCAGCTGGAGAAGCAAGGAGAGTCCAGCAGAACAGGTGGGAGAATTTTCTAAAGACACAAAATTCAGCAGCTGAAGCAAGGAGAGCAGACCCTCCCAGTTTTCATGGCAGCTGTGGCTCCTCTGCTACAGGCAGGGTTCACAGAGAAGTCCTGTGGGCCAGAGAGTGCTGCCAAAACATCCTTCACTTCTCTCTGCTCCTGGGAAAAGGGCTCTTGGCTGATCTACCCACCTGAACAAATCCTGAACTCTGCTGGATCCTCCTCCATGCACCCTCCTCTGCTTCTTTCTCTGCAAGCCGACCCTCTTCTGCAATGGAAGTGGTTTTTTTCTTCCCCACCCTCCAGAATGATTTTGTGTGAGTTGGTTCCAGTGGGGAGGAGGAGTTTGGTGGGCACCTCTTGAGGAGGCAGCATTGACCAGGCAAAGGCTGGCAGGAGTGTCAGTGGTTTATTGGTGCAGCATGCCAGGAAATGGAATATTGAGTCCTGGATGTGAGGATTTCCCCTTGTGCAGGGTAAATGTGTGTGCAGGGGGGAGGGGAGGTGTGCTGCCCTGCCAGGGACAAGGATTGCAGCACAGGCTTGTGCTTCTCAGAAAATGTAAATACATCAGTCTGTAACTGCCCTGCAGCCTGTGATGGGAGTAATTATTTTGGCCCCAATTCGTTTTAACAGTGGTGGAATTAAAATCCAATCTGTTGAGTGTTGGTTTTGTCCCCCCCAGAGGAGGCAGCCCCTGCCTGGCTGAATGTCCTTCCCAGAAAACCACCTGAGAAATGAAGGAATGAATCCCATTCTGGCAGAGTTAAATATATCTAAATCCACCATCTCTGGGCTCACACCTAAAGCTGGGCCCAGCCTTTCTGCAAGGCAACAACACAAATACCCAGCACAGAGGCTGATTAAAAACTTTTCCCTGTAGCTGGTAGGTGCTTGCAATTTAGACTATGAGTTGCTATACTGAGATGCTGGAAAGTGTAAACACTATTTGCATTTTGTTATGAATGTTTTGCATAACTTTAAGGATGTTTTATTTATCCCCAAGTGGCTCTGTTTTGAGCCCATAATGTACTGTGAAGTTCCAGGAACAGAAAAATTTGTTGAGCACAAACAGGCCGGTATCACAGCAGACGTAAGAGTGTTCAAGCAAAGAGTGTTTTGCATCAAAAATGTGTATATATTTGCATTTTTGATGCAAAAAGCTATTTAATCAGCACTGCAAATGGAGCCCATAGCTGAGGCAGTGCAGAATTCTATGAAATTGAAAAGTTCTGTGTAACTCCTGAAAAACAAAGTCTATTTTGCACAGCTCTAACTATAGCTAATATTTAAACCAATTTAATCATTGGTGAACTAACATGGCAGAAACACTCAGCTTCTTTATCACTGTAAGTTCCTCATGCCCCTAGCTCTGTGCACTGGGCTTTTTAAAAAAAATTTAAATTAAACGTTTATCCTATTTAATTGCTAGGAAAAGAAAGATTGAGATCTGAATTTTTAAGCATCCTCATTTTAGGTATGTTAGTTCAGTTTTCAGTTTTAAGGGAGTTGCACTGTGGGAATCTCAGCACAAGGTTCCTCTGGAAAGCCAAAGCTGAAGTTTTGCATCCCAGTTGTTGTGCCCCAGTTAAGTTCTAGAGCTTGCTTTGGAAGTGCACTCTGTGATTGCTGCCCTGAGCTGATTAAGAACTCCAGGGTTTTATTCCAAAAATCCTGACTTTTGAAAGCACTGTTTTATCCAGAATGAGTTCTGTTTTCTAGTACTTGGGAGTCACCATAAACTGGTGCTCTGAGTTGGAAAAGGGAGTGACCTCCATCCCAAAGCAGCTTTTAATCCAGTTAATTGTTACTATCAACTGTTAATTCTTATGCAATAATAAGATATATAATGTAATTTATTTTAGAGAACAAGTGTCTCCACTATCAGATTCCACCTTAGTCTTACCAGGCTGATTGGAAATTCAAACCAAACAATGATTTTATGTCCAGTGTCAAGCTCATCTCCCTGGGCTGAGGAGGTGAAATAGGGCTGTGGAAACTGGCCAGGACTCCTCTTGCAGCTGGGTCATTACCAGTTGTGTCTACTGGCTGACACAAAGAATTCCTTGCTTGGAGTTAAAAAAATTTTTAAATCTCCATTTTTTTTGAAACTGAGTTTGTAAAGAACCCTGAATTTCAATATAGAACCAGAGCAAATATGATTTTAAATCAGTAGCATGGTTGATCCTTCTTTTTTGCATTGATATTATTAAATTGAGAGGAGATCCTTCTTTCACAGAGTAAGAGAGAACTGCTTTTTCCTTTTCTAAGCAGAATTTCTTGTGTCAAAGGCTTAGGGTATTTTGTAAATACTATAACTGTGTTGATCCATTTTGAGTTCTGTGTTGTGATTGCAGCATTTCTAAACAATGCCATTAGCCTGAACAGGGAATCTGTCAAATGTCAGGACCTTGTCTGTGAGGTATTTCCACTCTGAAGTTTAGTGCAGAATGTCACTGTCATTCCAATTAGTGCAGCTGATTGGAATTGAATTTGTTTTATTTGACATACTGCAATATTTTGCTTCGAGCCAGACATTTTGTGCACCATACAGAAACAGCACATGATAACAACAGACATTAAGGCTAGTGGCAGACAGGACCTCGAAGAATTGTCAAAGAAATCAACTTTCTAATTTTTGCAGTGTTTCAGCTCTATTACAGCAACACTGACGGATATTTTGGACAATACAGAGATGTAAACCACACACATTGTGTTCCTGGTTTGCTGGGCAGTAATATTAATTTACTTTGCCAAGTAAGGAGACTCAATTTTAACACTTCACTCGTTTGTCACTGTACATCCTTTGCCTAGGAAACTGAGAGGATGAAATTTAAAGTAAGATTCTTAATGTTAGTTCCCTTCTTATTAAGTGGCTTCTGAATTGGGCTTGGAAGGTTTGGAATCCCAAGGTGGAGCAGCTCTTCCCTGCAGGGATTATCAGTTTATATTATCATTGAATTCATCCCAGAATCACAGAGTATTCTGGGTTGGAAGGGACCCACAGAGACCATCAAGTCCAGCTCCTGACCCTCCAGGGTTACCCCAGCAATCCCAGGGAGCCCAGGAATCCCCCCCTGTGCCCCAGAGGATTCCAGCAGGGGGTTTCCTTTGTTCAAGGGTGAGGATGCAGGGACAGACCCTGAACCCTGCACAGGTGATGCTTGGCCTGATCTTCACCTTGCCCTGGCTGCCATGCAGGGTTTCCAAACCCTCTGCACTCAAATGTGCCTTGGGTGCCCTGGGGGAAATGTCCAGAGAGGAATTTGAGAACCCAGTGGTTTGCAGAGACATCTGTGAGCTCCTTTGCAGTTTTGCAGGAGATGTTAAATGTGGAGTGTGAGTGGACTGAAGACTGAATTTCTCTGATGTCTGCATTATTGGCCATGCAAATGAAACAAAAGATGTGCTGGCAAGGCTCTGGGGATGGAATGGCAGAGGAGGAGGAACCTTCCATCAGCACTGCCTGTTTTATATAAATAAACCTTCCTCAGTCTGCCTGTCAATCAAACATCCTCCACTAGACTCACACAGAAACATCTATGTATGCCTAACTTAACGTTTTACCTTCTGCAGTGCTCTTGTATTGACAACCAGGGCTCAGCTCATCCAGCTGGTGTTGGTGGGTGCAGAAACAGCAGGAGGGAGCAATTGCTGAACACAGAAACTCCTCACACAGGTAAACACAGCTTTTCCTCCCACATGGACCCAGAAGTGTAATTGCACTGCTAATGGGGCAATGTCAGATTTTCATCTGTGTGACAGATTCCTTGGGATCCCTTTCAGGCACAAAGCTGGGTCCCATTTCCATTACAGAGAGCTTCAGGAATTCCTTGGTAGCAGAAAATGTTCTGGAGTAGGATGATAACAAACAGTTTGAGGGATGTGGGAAAAGGAGGGTATTACATACTGAGAATATTTATGTAGAAGTGTTTGTGAAACAATCTAAGAAAAAGCACCTTTCTATGTCTTGAATGTCACAAGAGGAAATTTTCAGAGGATACATTGCAATCTCTTTAAATGATTCCTGGTCTATTATTTATTACACTGGCATTTGGGGAATTATTATTTTTGTTTTCACTTGTTGTGGCTTTCAAAACATGATGGTAGTATCCACATTTTCAATCAATAACATGACATTCTCAGGCATCATTTCTCTGGGATACAGTGATGACCAGAATTTAAACCATCATCTTGAAATATCAGCACAGGACTGCTCAGTCAAGTGAAGCATCACTCCCCTTTTCTTGGGTCTGGTCCTTTAGGGGACTTGGCTCAAATTAGGACCCAGAAAAGGTTCTCATAGTTCAAAATGAGTTTTAATAAATTCCTGAAAAGAACAGAAGAAGATCCTACAAGCTGCAGAGCTTTTTTTCTCCCTATGAGACAGCTATTGCTGCCATATTTATCTGGGACAAACAGTTGCTAACAACTAAAATTAACTAGAAAATTGAAAGTGGGGGTGGGATATTCTCAGTCTGACAGGACAGTACAGGTTATAAAAGCTTTCTAGGCACTTTTAAGTGCACAGAAAAGTGCAGACCCTGAAGCCTGGTGTGTCTGAGCCCTGCTCCAGCAGCAGCACACGCTGTAAGAGCAGCCAGGGGCTGGGCTCCTGGTGCTCACAGAGTTTTTTGTTTGCACTCCATTTCACCAGGGCGAGGTTGGGCAGGGGCCAGGGGAGGGCAGGAGCTGGGGAGCACTGGGGGATATTTGCACAGCACACTGTAGCCTCTGCTGCTACAAGGGAAATAGAAAATTGTTTAATGGTGCCAGGAGGCTGCAGTGAAAATGAGAAATCCAAGGCAGACGAGGACTCATCCCTCTGGGAGAAGCAGGAGTTCCCTGCCCAGTGGAACCCTGGAATATGAGGGT
Source organism: Alethe diademata (assembly GCA_025584955.1). Lineage (NCBI taxonomy): Eukaryota > Metazoa > Chordata > Aves > Passeriformes > Muscicapidae > Alethe > Alethe diademata. The sequence continues at coordinate 17,715,108 of JANRMJ010000026.1, forward strand.
TTTGGCTTCTGTAGGTCCCTCCAGCCATGAGGGGGGTGGGCTGGAGGAATCAGCAGGAGCACAGGGAGATGAAAGCAAACAAAACCCTTCTTCATGCAGCTGCTGCACAGCTTTTACTGGAAGTGATATGTGGATGGAGCAGAGCTGCAGCAGGAGCTGCTGTAATAGGGGTAATCTATCCTGCAGATAAACACAACAGAACATCCTCCAGAAAGCATGCAGGATCTCTGGGATGTTATGCTACAACTTTATGGACTTTTCAAATGAATATGTATTAAATCTAGCATATTAAATATATGTCTAATTACTTGTATTTTTAGTGGCTGTTGACAGAATTTATTCCAGCAGCTCTATTTACTCATGTATGAGAGGAGAGACTCTATTATCTACTGCTTGCAAAGTCTACATCTGTTTTTGTTCCATCCTGCTGCCATGTAGCTTTAGCACAGCGAGCAGGAGTTACTTCATTCTGTCAGAACACATAATCATCCCAGGTTAATTCAGAACTTCCCTTCTTTCTCCCAGCATTTTCCTTTTACATCCATTGCTTCCTTTGTTTTGGGTCACTGGGCCAGGCTTTCTGTCTCGTTATCAGAGTTTTACAGTTCACAGTCTGAAACCCCTCCAGTTCTTAACAGATGTTGCAGGCAGGAGATATTTAACCACTGCTGCTGCACAGGTAAACACAGCCCTCGTGGCAGAAGGTGAAGAATTGCTTTCCCAAATAGAAATGACACAGTGAGATGTTTTACTAAGGCTCATCTTACAATTATCTGAGGTTTAGAAAATCTACAGTGTCCCTTGCCATTGTTTGCCTTCTGTTGTCCCTGGGATTCCAGTCCCACTGCTTTTAGAGGCTCTGAGCAGATGCACCAAATAACTGATATTGCTCTAAATACTGCACTGGGCAGATTTGAGTATCAGACCCTCCTTGTTCATCAGTCTGAACAGAATTATGGTGACAATAAAGTACTGACCTTTTGGTCTAATACAGACTTTATCCAGCTAGGATATCACCCACATTAGTCAATAGAAAGTGATGAAGAGGACAGTGTATATTAAAACTTAAATTCCTTTAAGTTTCCTTTGAGTTTAGGAGCCTAATCCTGGTCTGAGGTTTTATATCTTAGATCAGAATCTTAGAATTGAATTGCTGTGTCATATGTCTCAATAATCATCATTATTTTCTCTTAATGCACATCTGAAGAAATATGTATTTCTGCTTCCTGCTATCTCCTTTCACATAATTTGTGGCCCTATCATTTTTTCAGGCTGGGAAAATAATCTTCCCAGAAGCAGGAGGTAGCATTATCCTGGCTCAGTGTTAGCATTCCTCAGAGTACTCCAGGCTCATGCTCATGTTTCCCACTCCATGGAATATATTTATTCAACACCTTTTTTTTTTCTCCTTGCTGCAAAATGTACAGACAATCCTTTCAGCTGTTGAACTGCTGTATTACAAGAGGCCCCAGCTAACTGCTTTTACTCTGGCAAGCTGCTGTGCTTGCTGAGTTTCCTGCAGAGCATGATAATGCATGTAAAGCATGGCCAGGAAAAGCCCACTGGGAAGTGCTGCATCCCAGGGACACGCAGCAGAGTGGCTTTGGATGTGTGTGATGCCTGTGCTGAGCATCCCAGCCCAGAAAGAGGCAGCCTTGAGTGGGAGTTCCTTGTGGGGATGAGGAAACGCAGAATTTTACACACTGCAGACACCCCAGTGATCACCAGTGGTTTTGATGATAGATAAAATAAAAGTTTGGATTTTAAGTATATGAGGCATGACAGATTGTGCTTCTGCTGGTGAAATTGTTACAGTCAGAGAAAAGAAAGCTGATGTCATTGTGGCAGTGCTGTGTCTGCTCCATAAATAATCTGGAAGTGTTCAAGGCCAGGTTGGATGGGGATTTAATCAGCCTGGAGTAGTGGAAGGTGGGTCCATGAAACAGGGGTTGGATTAGGAGCTCTCTAGGGTCACTGCCAACCCCACCCTTTCATGATTCCAGGAATTTCAAACTCTTGTGCATCTACTCTGGCACCTTTCACTTTTGTCATCTAGGGGGAAAAAGTGAAATTTCTTAAAGCTGAGCTTCTGTTTCCCTGACTTTTGCCATAGTATCTCTAGAAAATGGATGGAGGAAAAAGAAGAAAAGATTTACTGTTTGTCCTGAGTGCTCTGAGTAAAGGAGAGCAGGGCCGTGCTTTGCTCACTGTCCATTTTCCAGTTCTGTGTCTATTGTTCCATTAAATCTTTAATGCAAAAGCTCCATATGCTTATCTGCTTGATTAAGGATACACTATCTTCTTTCATCTTCATCATTAAACTGACAGTAATTACACCAAATTGAATGCATGACCTCTAAGTGTTTGCCCCAGTAAGTTACCAGAGGAGGACTGGTTATACTTTAATCCACTTTCATCAAAGATTTAGCTCCCCCAATACAGAGACAGTGATTCACATCAGAAAAAGGTGCAGATAATTGCCATTTATTACCTGCAATACAAATCAGTATTTGTCTCTGTTGGCATGAAAAATAACCAGTACTCAGTGGAGTGAGAGGTGGTGACCCAGCAGCTAATGAAGCATCCAAATGAAACCAGCAAAAAGGATTGACTTTCAAAGTCAATGAAATGGACAAGAAAAATATAAAATGGTAAATAATTTATGTATTTTTGAGGATTAACACTAATTAGTTTTCATTTTTTTTATTTGCTCTGGTTATTTCAGTCCTGCAGAACAGGCTCATCTAAACCCAAACATTTTTGTGGGAAAGTGTATCATGTGGAGAATGCTTTAAAATATTGGCAACCCCCCATATTATTCAAATAGAGAGCTCTTCTACTTTTCTGCCTCTGTCAGATCCCAAGTCTGAGACAGAGCTGGATGAAGTCAGACACTCCTGCTCCTGGAATCTGCCCCCAGATTTGACAGGCTGAGGTATCACTGCAGGAAAACCCAGCTCTGCCTTGTCTGCAAGGCAGTGGACTCAGACCCTGCTTGTTTTTAGCACAACAAACAGGAATAATGTCACTGCTCAGGTAAATGGCTGCGTCTGTATTTAACATTTTGACCTAGATGCAATTGGCTCTAATCAATCACTAATTACTTTCAGTTTAATCATACATGAGAACTAGTAAAGTGCTGTTCTTTCAAATATTTCTCTGATAAAGCAGCTTTTATTGGAATTATTCCACAAGAAGCTATGGTGGCACAGGTCAGTGTCTAGGCTAGTTTTCAAGAAAACAAAAGAATTAAAATTTATTGGCTTTATCTGGAAACTATTTTTACGAGCTGTTGCAAAAGTTTTGTTTGCTACATGGCAATTTACTGCTTTAGTTCCTAACTTGCATCAGCTGGCACATAATGAGATCAAGTGAGAGCTCAGCCTTAAGCTGTCTGTCTGTCAGCATATTATCTGTTCTGCCATGGAATAGGAGCTAGCAGAGCAGCTTGGATAAATCAGCTTTTGCAGTTGTAATTTCCTGCTATGTGGGGACTTTGTGGCAGAAATACATTGTCTAGATTAGGCATGGATTGATAGCTGTGCTCTCCAGGAATGATGAAGAAATACCAGAGATGATCATTATCCACAGAGGCAGCTTCTTCCAGCCAGTCACTGCTTCACCTTCCCTGGGAATAACTCTTCTCCATCTCCTTCCACAGAGCTGAGCTCGTGTGAGAAGCAGTGAAAAATTCCATCTGTGAGTGCCTCTGCTGGGGCAGAATCCCTGAGAGCTCTGCAGTGGCTGGACACAGCTCCTCCCCAGCTTTAAGGGAACAAGAAGGCAACATCAGATTTCATTCAGGAAGTCGAAGTAAACGGTATAAGAAAAAAAGAAGAGAATAAAATTCAGCCTCCACAAAGCAGAGCAAGACACTGAACGTGTCACAGGACTGGAGCAAAGGTTAGAATTGGAATGTAAAATATTGTACAAAAAAACGCAAAAAACATTTATCTTAACTTTAAAGGTGTTTCACATCGGCACTTTCTGGTTTATCTAGATCCATCAGACCAGATCTTGTAATGTCTCCCTTTCCAGCTGTCCTGCCTCTGAACCATGTGTCTGAAGAGCTGGAATTAAAGAACTTCTGTTCTTTGACCTCCTAGTGAAGGCAGCAAAGACCATTGATGACTTTGTCTGGAGTGAAATGTGCTGGTGGTGAGTATGTATTAGGTTATTAATGCTGTGTATATTTTATTATACCAATAATTACCTGGAAGTCTGCACCCACCTCTCCATATTCTGTTTTCACACCTCTGGGACCCAGAAATGCTGGATGGACACAGTCCCTGATCTTCAGAGCACTGGCTCAGGTAAAAACAATTCTTACACACAGAGCAGCGACTCCAAGAAAAATCTGATTTCATAGCTGTCCATAAGAATCCTTTGATTTGAAAATGCTGTTTTTCCATGTGAGATAACTGAAGCATGAATATTTCCACCATGATAAAAGATGAACCAGCTTTCCCCAGGAGCATCTCCCAGACCCACTGCAGTCTGTGAATCCAGGGCTTTGCTCAGCTGAGCCTGCCCAAGTGTGATCTGGTTTTGAGATGTGCCATGTGTGCACTGAGATTAAACCTTCTGATTTATCACTTACGAATTAAGCTAGGATTCAACATCAGAGGCATCAAAGTGTTTTCTCCCTGTATCACAAACTGAAGAGATTTTTATAGTATTCTGACAAGGCACAAATATAGGAATCAAATCAAGCAAAAATTGTAAAGAAGCAATGCAAGAAATGAAATCAAATGCTGTAGGAGCTGAAACTTGAAGTGCAGGGATTTGATAGGAGCCTCTTTTGTACTTGTGGAAGAATGAAATAAGCACTGGCAGCATGTGTGGCAATGTGCTGAGAAAAACAGAGCAGGTGATCTCTAACTCAGGATGATAAGATTCCTGACCCCATTTCTTCAAATGCTTGTTGTTCACAGTCCAGGAGCTATTGTTATTTCTGTAATGCAGATGTGAATCAGGTAAAAGTCTCACTTCAATTCATTGCTGCATTTTCCCTGCTCACCTGGGAGCACCAGGGAAGCTGAACTCCCACCTGGAGGCCCCAAAATTGCAGATTCTCCCCCAGGTGTCAGGATTTAAACACAGCCAAGTGCTGCTGGCTTTAACACCAGGTAAATGGGAAGACTTCTGACCCCGGTTACCATCTTCATGCTGCTATTGGACTCGATGTGGTCACAGAATTCCTTCTTCACATTGCAGTTTGAAAGAGGATTTTTTGTTTGTTTATCTAATTTCCACCAAGCCTTTGAAAGGAAGGAAACATATGGATGCTATATGTATTAATTATTTCTCTCCAAATAAAATGCAGCTACCTGTGGACTCAACAAAGCAGCTGTTGAAAGATCACACTAATTTTTGAACAAGGAAAACAAAACATAATTTCAGGATCTTTGTGCAAGTCAGCAACATCTGTGTTTAATGCAGCAATCAGGCAGCACTTTCTTTTTGCTAAAGTACAAGATCCAGTTTAAACCTTTGGGATTTCAAACTAATCAAATTAAAGATCAAGCCAGGGACTGATGCTTCAAAGATAGATTCTGATGTAATTTCTTTTTAGCAGAATGCCATTGCAGCTGGGAGGAAACAGTGAGACACACTCCCTTGTCATGGTCCTTTTTTTGCAAACCTGTGTAAGTGACACTGAAACAATGGTCAGACCTTGCTGAGTAGACTCTTTAAGCAGTTTGGGGGGATTTGTCAAACTTCTGCATTTTCCATTTACCTCTCTGGCAACCAGTGAGCTTGGGTGCTCCAAAGGATGAACTTTAGCAATGGCCACTTTTGCAACTGCATATTCAGCACAAAGTAAATGCCAGCACGCAGAAAAATGGATGTGGTTTCTATAGGAATGGCAGAGATAGCATGTGCTTGCTAATTATTTTAATATTCATGCCCTTATGCTGCATCTTCCCTTCCCAGCCTACTGAAGATGGCCATGATGCCATCGTGGTGTAGATGAGAAAATGGACAAATAAGAAGAAGAAATATTCTTCAGTTACAGAATCATGTTTATCAGTTCAGCAGCTGCTTTCATATGAAATGTTCCTTTTATTTGCTTGTTGTTAAACAACATTTAAATATTGTGAAAGATTACGAGTTAGAAAAAGCAGCGCATTCTTTACACCCCTTCTATACTGCTGGAACATTATTGCAAATAAATCAAAGAATTCACTTTGCTGGTATTTGGTTTAAGGCTTTTTCTTTCAACTAAAAGAAATGTCTTAAGCAAGCTGTTTGCCACCTACAGAAGAGTTTGTAGTATGTAAAGGTTACATTGAAAATAAATAAAACCTCAAATGCAAACTCATTCAGGCTGTGATTTTTCTCCTCAGAGCATCCCAGCCCCTCGCTGTGCATTCTAATATGCAGCCAAAATGTGTTTATTTCCCAGCCTGACACTGGGGATCATTTCAAGCCTATTGGGTCAGACCTGGAGAGGGATTGTGCAGAACCCCTGAAACTCCTAAGAAAAAAATTACTATTTTGGTGACTCTAAGACTTTTTCCTCTCCCCCTTCCCATCTGTTTTTCAATGTCTGGATGCTCAACCATCCCTGTGGGAAGGTGCTGAAGGAGCTGCTCATCATGGTGGTGACTCAGAGGAGCAAATGTCTGGGGAATG
>JANRMJ010000026.1:17724203-17735913 GCA_025584955.1 Alethe diademata
AAAAAGTTCCTCCCTTTGAAAGCGTTGAGTGTGAGTACCTGGGGTTTTCAGCTTAAATTACTCCCTGTGAAAAACACACCAGAGGAGCTGGTTTAAAGCAGATTTTCTCCATCAGGAGAAAATATTTAACTCCTTAGCTGGGCAGTGCAGAGCATGAGTGTCCCATTCCACAAAAATCAGGGTCAGGGATATCAACAATGAGTGGAGCACCTGGCCCAGGCTCAGGCCAGGACAAAGCTCCTCTCCTGAAAAGGAAAAGGTTTCACTCCTGTGAACCAGGAATTGTTTCAGGATAAATGTGATGACACAAACAATGAGATCCTTTTCCATTTGCAGGGAAATAGCAGGGAGGTTCCTGTGTATTTTCAGAGAAATTGTGACTTGGAGAAACACTCTGTGCTCCCTGGGCTCTATTTCTTGTCTTCCTTTAAAGCTGTGGATCCCAAGAACACAGACTGAGCTCAGCAGAGCTGAGAAAGTCACTGCCTGTGGCAGAATTTGGCCCAGAACACAAAATTTCCATTCTCATCTCCTGTGGTGGAGACCAAGGTAGACATTTACTCAAGTCTATAACTTTAGATGTAGGGGTTTTTCTAGGCCTGCTAATAATTTTGGTGTTTTACAAATGTTTTGAATTAAATGAGATTACAGGGAAAAAAATCCATTCTAATTCAATCAAATTAGATGTAATTAGATTTTGTATTAATTTTTTCAGCATCAAATTTATTACCTTTAGGAGGATTTGTAATGTAGTATAAATTGTAGCTTGTAATAAGGGGTTGCAGTAACAGTGAAATGAGTTTTTATTTTATTAGACTTTACAATTATGAGAGTGATTCATTTCTTCTTTAAAAAAGATTTGTTCCTTTACTTGACAAGTCAGTGTTTATGAACAAAACTTTTAAATTTAGTTACCATCACACCACTCTCAAAATCAATAAATGCAGATTTTTATTATGAACAGTATTTGTGCCATTTTTAGCCTTACAACACAGAAAAGGAAGAGAAAATTGAGACTGGTTTGCTCCTTTCTGCTTGGCTGGAGGAAGTAGAAGTTCTGTCTGTTCCCAGGTGCATTGAGCAGCACACAAATTCCATTTGTTAGGACAATCTCCCTCTGGTAGCTGGATTTTCAGGGTGCAAAGGCAGAAGCAGCAGCAGTGGCTGCAGTGGTGTGCTGGTGCTGGTGGTGGCTCAGGGTTCTGCTCAGCTGGGATGGCCAAGCTGGGATTCCAAACATCCACTGCAGCTCAGACAAATCTGCAGTAACAGCAGCTTGTGTGGTGCTCTCAGCGTGCCCCAGTAAATGTGATTTTGCTGTGCTGGAGGTGTGAGCTGTCCTGAAGAGTCCTTTTTTCCTTGTTCTTCTTAACCAAGCTTTGTTCTCTTATTACTGAGCATTCTGTGTTTTCTTGCCCCACACTTTACCTGTGCTGTCCCCTCCCATTTTTTGGGACCTTCCAGGATGCCCCAGACCCTGCAGTGAATCAAAGCCTCTGCTTTTCATTCTTTCTGCTGCTTCCCCTGCACAATCTGTCCTTTGCCATAACCAGCATTCCATTTTCCAGCTTCCAGGGAGATGCTGACCACTGCTTGTACAACTCAGGCTCTCAGGGAGGGTGGATTTCCAGTGAGCACTTTGCCTTGTTTCTAGAAAAAAACGAGTATTTTCACCAGTTTTCCCTTGTAGATCCCTTAACTCACCATAAAACACTCTCAAGATTGGATTCATCAGTTCTTGCCAGGCCACAAATTACTGCAGATGAATAATAGATGTTCCCCAGTCCCAGGTTTGCCTCTCTTGCCTCAGCCTGGCCCTGCTGAGCCTCCCCAGCTGCTGCTGAAAAGCAAACAGCCACCAAGGTGCTGTGAGTGGCACAAATTCATCATCCACCTCTCCATTCCAGGGATGCCTTGCATTTTTGAAACTATTTTCATTCCTTTTGGAGCCTGGAGACTGCTGAAGTAATAATAGCTTACCTTAGGAGCAGATTTCTTAGTAAACACTGTGCCTCTGTGAAAAAATAGCTATTATTGTGTTCCAAAGGAAGCCAAGGAGACAGGTTTATTGGATTTGGTTTTTTTGATTGGGCTTTTTTTTAGTTGATTGGTTGGGGTTTTTTTGGTGTTTTTGTTTTGTTTTGGTGGGGTTATTTTGTTGGGTTTTGTTTGGTTGGGTTTTTATTTTTTTTGTTTGGTTTTGTTTTGTTTTTTAGTGTTTTTTAAATTCCAAATACTTGTTCCTTCATTAAAATAAATATAATTTGGGGGCATTTTAATCCATCCATTCCAGCATAAATGAGAGTGATTTGCCTTTTTGAGTAACTGCCATTAGAGATGGGTTTCTGTGAGCTAGATGCCTCATAACACAGCTTGCATCCCTGTATCTCACAAGCCAAAATTACAGTCTACTGAGCAGAACTCTCACCTGTGCTTTAAAAGTCACAGATCTTGGTAAGGAGGAAGCTCAAGGCTTATTTTGGAACTCCTGTCTGTATCCTCCCCTGTAGCTGAAAGGAGTCACTGTCACTAGAACTGCAGATCTAAGAAAAGCTTTTCTATTTTGATACCTCCACAGCTGAACACAGATCTGGGAATTTTATGCTTTGGGGATACTTATGTTACATGTAAAAATAGGTGAAACTGAATCAATATTATGGAAAAAATGACATTTTGTCTATAAATATTAGTGGAAGAGTTTAAATATTTGGTTTCACACTGCTCAAGCTAGTCCATGCTGTCTCCAAAACCAGTGTTCAAGTAATGAATGCATTTTAGGCATCCATAACTGGGTTCCTCTTTTCACCTAATTGGGCAACCCCAAATTTCTTCCCCAAACTTCACTATTGGTCTACAAAGGGAGAGGCAGCAGTCCTGCAGTGACATTAATACAACAAATAATAATTGGTATCACCAGCAGTTCCAGCTGATCCCTGCACAGCTCGTGGTGCTCTGCATGTTCAACCCTTCACACAAATCAAACAAACTGCAAATCAAACACAAATCGAACTGCAGCTCATCAACAGCTACAATTGAGAAGGAATCCTACAGATTCCAGAGAAAAATCAGCAAGGATTTGTCAGCAATTAAGTGCCAGCTGTCCTCTGGATTTACTGATGAAGAAAGTCTTTGGTGGTGATACCAAAAGTCAATTCTCTATATTTGGTAAACTTGTGATAAGGTCACCAAAAGTGGAAAAAAAAAAAAGAAAAAAGAAAAAAGAAAAAAAAAAGGAAAAAAAAAGTTTGGAATTATATTTTTCTTGACAAGAAGTGCAAGTTATTTCTGTCTCTTCTTCTTGCAATCAGGTGCTCACAGCCAGGCTGCTGAGGAGCCAATGTGATCTCCTGGATGTCTGTGGATGTCTGAGTGTGCAGATAAAAAGTCCTGCCAGTGTGGTGCTATTTAGGTCTTAATTACAAGATGCCTTTCACACCTCTGATCAGCTGGGAGAATTCATATATTAAGTGTAATTACTACAGGTATTCCACACCAAAGCCCCATAATCTCGTTAATTCAACAAAATGTCTTTCAGTATGAGCCAGCTCCAAGTGATCTCCTGCACAGATCTATTCCTAGTTACAATAAAAAGCAGAGAAGGTATTATAGAACTAAAATGGATAAAAGGTACAGGGAAAGGCACTCCCTATGCTTGCAGTTCGATTATTTTGAAAGCCTAGAAAAAGATTTCAGGTGGCCTAAATCTTGAGAAGTCTGGGGAATCTTGGACTCTTTTGAAGAATCTTCAATCCTGTTGATTTTGAAGCCAATGTGTATTTTCTTCCTATTGGTCATTGTTAGGAGAATGTTGGAAACCTATTACAGCTGGAGTTGGGAGTTATTGCAAGGTTAGAGCAACATGCATATTTTGGATGTTTAATGGAGAACCAAAAAGATGAATTAAATTACAGGGCTTCTTGTGAGTTCTTGTCTATCAACCCAGAAAATAATTTCAACCTATCAGGGAAAAAATGAAAACTGGAGTCCTACTCAACAAGGTGCAAAATTGTTGCTTAATGTAATAGTAAATAAGCTTATTTTGCACTGTTATTCAGGATGACTGATCTGCACTGCTATTTAGAATGATTGGTTTCAGTGCAAATGAAATATTTTTAAATTTCAGAAAAAAACCAATCCAAGTATATTTTTGGTCCTTTATGCAGATAAAATATCTGGGTGAGTACCTGGGTGCAGAGCTCCTCAGTCGTAACTTCCCACTCTGCCCCAGCTTGGGAAATGGAACTGAAACAGAGACACTCCCACTGAGCTTGTTCCTGGGAAAGCAATTTTCTAACAGGAAATGCAGATTTCACAGAATCAGTTAAGGATTTCTGGGGTTGTTTCCAGGGGAGGAATTTTTTAACTAAAAAAGCAGATTGCACAGAAACAGGGGGAGGTTTTTTGATTGTGTTGAGAATGCATGGTTGCTGATATTTGCAGGAGAACTCAAGGAACCCATTCCATGATGTTCTTTCATTTTCTTTGCACCAAGACAGAAAACTCTGGCAGATTGGGAAGGCAGGACAGTCCTCACCTGCCAGCTCCTGTGAGATGCCCAACATATTCCAACAGGCTGTTCCACTCCACGAGAAATTCCATCAAGCCCAGAGGTCCAGTGGGATGGAAATGCAGCCACCAATGCTCCATCCCTGTTTATAATCCTGCAGTTTTCTCTCAGTAAACAACACACTGTAGTTTATTTCTGTTTATTTCTGAGACATTGTTCAGTTTCCTGTTTTGTAATAGCATTTGATTAATTTATCACTTATTTATATAGAACTCATTATTTATCTTCATCTTTGTTTAGCTCCTGCAAATATGTGTTTACTACAAATTCCTCTCATTTCATTCAACACTTTTATGTAAATGACATGACATTTTTTCCTTTTCCTGCTCTGCATTACTGAAGATTTTTCCAGTGCTTTTGTCCTAAATGTATGCTATGGTCTCCTTAATTTTGTGCTTATTGCTGTGTACCCTTCAATCACAGTTTTATAGTTCACTTTATTCTTTATTTTTGGTATTATTTTCCAGCTGCAGTGCTTTTTGCTTCCACTCCTGTTTTTGACACTATAATTACTATACAGAGCTGATGCAATGTTTTAGGTTCCTTTACTATATCATTTTATCTACTTTTAATTCTCATTTTTAGTTTTGTTTTATTAGTAGTGTTTTCCTCCTTTTCTGACAACTGCACAGCACATTCTAATTCTACCCCATCTTTCCTCATCCTGCCTGCTTCTGCTTCCCTTCCCCACTCTCATATCCTAGCTGGTACCATCTTTATGAATAAATTATCAAGATTGTTCTACAAGAAATCTGTCATGGGGTGTGTGACCTCTTTTGAATCTGAGATTTAGCTCTGAATTCCATAGCAGCACTACATGAGCTGCTCTGATGGAAATGTGCAGGAACTGGTGGCTGGCAGTTTCTTCTGAAGCTTTCCTGTCTTTGTTCTGCTTTCCTATCCTTCTATAATTTATCACTTTTAGGACACAGTGAGTGACTTGGAAAAGGATGTTTAGTCCCAATTATAGCTTGATTGAAGTCAAGTTCAAACAGCTATGCTCAATACACAACCTTGTAATATTCTAATATTACAATAAAGAAATAAACACATATGGACACATGAAAAATGTGCCCTTTATTCTTTCATAATTAATACATGATGGAAGTGTCAAATTATGATTATGATAGTCACTTCTAGGTTTTAGTTCAGCCAGGGGAAGGTAGAACTGGAAGTCTTTCTTAAAAGGTTTTTAAAATATTTTTTCAAGTGTTCTAGGTTAAGGAAACATTTGTATTGTTTGGCTTTTATTAACACCTTAAAGTACATCTTTTAGCAGTGAAACAGAATTCCCAGGGGTGACACAGTGAGCTTTGAAGGAAAAACATTCATTTTAATGTTTTCTGTCATGAAAATGGTGCAGTGATCTCAGACTTTCAATAATGGTAAAACTCATTAGATCTAGATTGGTGCTGCATGCACAAAGTGCATCTCCCCTCTGATGATATATTCATATTATATATAGTCAATATATATATTCATAGATATAAAATATCTATTTGTATATAAATATATACAAATATATTCAATATATTCATTTAGTCATGTACATGAAGGATTGAAAACAGCCTTCTCTGCTTTGTGTTTATGACTTTCCAAATGCAAGTGGGGCAAGCACAGTGATGTCCCCAAATGTGAGACATCTGGTGTCCTGTGCTAGGCTGAGGAATTCTAAGACTCAAAAGTGGAACATGGAGGGCAAATCTTCTTTTATTCTACAAAGGAAGAGTATTTTTAACATGTTTGTGTATGAGGAATAAGTGAAAAACTGATAACTAAGTAAATTCATAGACTGAGAAAGGATGCAGCAAAGATCCTTACAGATTTTCATTTGCTTCAAAAGCTGTTCTTTACACTCTCAGCTGTAGTTTATGAATTTATTTCCCGTGGGAGTTTATTGGCTCTGCAAGAGTCCAGAAGGTGTTTGGGGCACTCAGGAGCTGCAGTGACAGGCACAAGGTCTGGGTGCAGGAATGGGCTGAGGCAGAACCATGCAAGTGTTGGCTTATGACCATCCCAATCCCCACAGCCCAGCAGCTCTCCTTTATTCTCATTATTAGATGGCTGTCTTACCCTTTATGAGGTCTCTTTCTGCCTTTTCTGAGGCTTTCATAGATGTGCTTTTATTACAGGAGCATTTAGAATTTAATTTCTGGTAATTGTGGCTCCATATTAACTGCATATACTTTATGTACATGAATAAGTCTCATTATGCCTGTGTCTTTTCCCAGGAGAATTATCCAGGAGAAAATATTCACCATGCTCAACTAGGCAAAGCAAACTGATCATTTCTGTGCCAGCAATTCTGAAAAAATAGAAATACACCAACTGAAAATCCAGTCTGGAGAAAGCAAATCTTTTCAAAGCAGTTTCACCCAGCTCTCTTGGAGGCATTATTCTCCTGATGCAAATCACATCAAAATAGAGAAAAATCAGTTTCATTTTAAAGAAGTGGAGAGGACTGTGGGGTTTGTGTGCACAGGTCTGAGATCCAGGGAGAGAAGAGAATAGCAGACAGCTAATTCTTAGTTTGAACAAGTGATTTTCTCTGTGTTGAAAGAGGATGTGTGACCACAAAGGGAATAATTTACAGAAAATTTCAGAGTTTTTTTGGGAGACAAGGATGTATTTTGGGGAGTTGAGAAATCTCTGTATTTTATCAGAATATATTCAAACCTGAGGGATGACATTTTATACAGTATAAAGCTCTGAGGTTCAGAATTCAGCTTGGGAGAGTTTGGTGTAGATATGCAAAATGTGGCATTTCACATAAAGGATGAGGAGCACTGAAAGCAGGGACATGAGGGGTTTGTTATAGTTATTAACTGCAGCTTGATGAGATAGGAAGGGAAATGCGAAAATGTGACATAATGCAAAAATACCTGTAGTAGTGCAGATGTACAAAACTGAGAAGAGTTCCTCAGTTCATCAATATTTGCATGCAAATTGAAGAAAACATGAATTAATCTTTAAAGGCACATATCAGTGATTTTTAAAGTGTTGCAGCAAAGCAGCAGACGGATTTCCAGAAGCCTCACAAAGAATACCAAAGAAAATAGGAATTACAATAGAAAAATAATGACTTTTACCATGCTTTAAACCAGGCTGGGCAGTGCTGCAACAGCCCCAGCTGGGAGGTGGGGAAGGAAGAGATTCTGCTGAGTGCAGACTCTTCCAGCACTGAATTCCTTGATGCACACCAGGGTCACACACAGGGGCTTCTGAGCTGCAGCAGGAGGTTCCTTGGGCTGCAGGGTGTTGAATGTTCTCTCCAGGCTTTGTGTCACACAGCTCTCCATCAGTTCACACCTTGTGGGCTCTTTTTTTCCCTCACTTCCAACCCTGTTGATTTTTTTTAGTTCTTTGCTCTTATTTCACAGCTCACACCTAAGGAGCTTCGCAGGAAATTTTCACCAGGTGTTTTCATTAACAGTGTGTAATTTAAATTGGCAGCACTAGAACAAAACTCTCCTCCCTGCCAGCACAAAAACCCCTCTGTGATCTCACAGGAACCTCTCAGACCCCTGGGGAGCTCTGGAGATATTTTCTCACCTAAAACAGCCTGGGCAAAAAGTGTCAGTGCAGATTGGATGGTTTGGATCTCAGGCCAGGTTTCTGCCCTGGAAGTGATGGCCAGGCCTTGGCACAGGGCACTGGTGGAGTCTCCATCCCTGGAAAAGTTCAGGAATGTTCAGGTGTGCTCAGGGCTGTGCTGAGCTCACAGCTGGGCTCCAAGATCCTACAGAGCTTTTCCACCTTTAACAATTCCATGACTCAGCAGCTCTTGCTGCAGCTTTTCCCACCTCTGAATATCCACTGAGTCCCCCTCATCAACACTCATCAGTATCTTTACTTAAAGTCAGTAATTACTAAAACAATTCCAATCGGTAATTTATTTTCTCTTAATTTAAACAGAAGCATGAAGAACCCAGCAGCTGCTCTGTTTACTACTGCAGTGTACAAAACCTTGTTTCTGTAATTTCATGTAACCCTTTGTGACCTTGTGGGGGTTTTTTTTAGAAAAAAAGGAAAATTAAAATCTTCTTTAAAATTCTGCTCTGAACATAAATGGATTGCTCATGTTCTGTTTCTTCTCTTTTCTTTTGATAATTCTATAGTTCTAGGGACTCTGGGGTTCTGGAAACTGCTCTGCTCCAGTTACACCTTGTTAGTACTGGGGGAGGGAGGGGAAGAGGAATTGCTCATTTTTTGGATCAACTCTGAATTCATTTCAGAGGCTTTACCCTCTTTGCAGGGAAACAAGGAGAATGAGTTTCCCTGACACTCCCAACATGATTTCTGGGCTGCCTGGTTGTTTATTTACCACTTCACCATACAGCAGTTACAGTGATATTTTCCATCTGCCCAAAGTGTTTTGGGGAGAGAGACAGAAAGTGAATCCAATGTTTACTTCCAAGGCAAAAATCGATTTTAACTAGAACCAATGCATTTTTTATTCCTGTGCAGCTCAGGGCTGAGTTAGTATTCATGGTGCTTTTCCTCATGCAGCCCATGTGGTGAGTTCCATTTGCAAAGTGGCATGCATAGGAATAAAGGCCCAGAGGAACAGAGCCCTTCTACCTCCTACCAAAAGGAAATTAGTTTTTCTTAGCATTCTGTCTCTTCATCATGTGGAAAACCTGCTGCTCGTGAAATTCTCTTCTGATGTCCAGTGCCTTTTGGAACGAATTTGTAGCTGGTTTAAAAGGCAGCTGCAGTTTGCATGTTATCAGCAAACATCTGCAGTAATTCAGAAGGAAAAGGTGAACCATTAACAGTAGAGAAAACCATCAGAGACAATCAGGTACAGCAGATGCAAATGTTATCAATGACTGAAAAACAAGGGAGCCAGGTTGCTTTAGAGGGCTCAGAAGTGTCCAGGAAAAATGGGGTTTGTTGCCTGTCCTGCCACAAAGAACAATTGTTAAAGGACTGCAGAAAACTGCAGGAGAAAGTCAAATGCTCCATTCCAGCTTGATGGGAAATGTTTGGTTTCACTAACTTCTAATCTAATGCATTTAATAAATTCTAATCTAATGTATTTACTAACTCTCAATCTAATGTATTTACTAAATTCTAATCTAATATATTTACTAACTGCTGAGTGTAGGTGAAATTTTCCATGGTATCCACTCAGTGAGCATTGATTAACACTCATTGTGCTGATAACGTGCCCCTAAAATCAGAATTTGGCACCCTTGTGCTCCTGCTGTGGAGAGAGAACTATTCACACACACCCAGATGCCTCTGATATGCATTTTGTTCATTTGTCCAAGCACATCCCACCCAGGATATCCAGCTTTCAATAGCTTTTGCATTTTCAGAGCACAGACAAAATCCTTGCTGAGACTGAATCTGTTTGGGAAGGCTGGTTTATTTTGGTTTGGGCTTTTTTCGTTGGAGGGACCGTGGGTTTTTAGTGGAGTTAAGTGAATTTCCCTAAGGTGTGAGAGTCAGTAAGGAGAAAAAATAAAGAATTGAGGCCGGATTTTGTGGCTCCCAGCTTGGTGTTCCCACCCAGCAGCTCTGCTCTCAGCACTCACAGGTTCCACAGAGCTTTCCTGGGAGGGCAGAGCTGATACCAGGGGCAGAGGTGACATTTGGGGGGTGCTGTGTGTGAAACCAGGGGGGTTTCACAGAGTTTCTGGGAGATCACAGAGTGCCCCCCACATCTCAGAGCTCCCAGGGGAGGTCAGTGTGCCCACACCACTCTGGTGTCCTCTTCCCATTCCTCCCACTCAGCAGGAAAACAAATATGTTCTGTGTGAGTACACATCACAACAGACTGGCAAGCAGTGAGCAACCAAAACAAATTACTGACAAAATCCCTCTGTCAACCTAGCAGCAAATCCAAACACCAGGAGCTTTGCTAGGATGGGTATAATAGAGAAAGGAAAATGCTGATTTCATGATGCTGCTGTGAGCTAAAGGAAAATAATTGAAATGCTGAGCAGGAAATTATGACAACTTTCCTTCTCTTCCACTGTCTTCCTTTTTAACTTTCTTTTGTCTCTCTTAACTCAAGCTCACACAATTTTTCTCATTTTATTCATGTTCTGGTGATCTTTCTTCAAGAGCAGATTTTTGTATGCATAGTTATACCCATTCTTCCCATATGCATCAAAATGCCACTTTTATTCCTCTTATTAATTATTCTTCTCTGTTCTGACTTTAAATTTTAAACTCCAAAAGATTTTGGAAGTCTCAAAAATCTTACTGCTTAATAGTTCATATTTAACTTATGTTAAACTGCTTTTATCTTGCAAATGTCAGTCCTTCTGACTGGTTTATCTCCCTTTAGGTTTCATGATCAGTTTGTTAATCATGAAAATTCACATGACTGAAAGGTGTTAATAAAGAAAAAGGCCAGAATTTCTGGAAGATTCAGGTCTCTCCTCTAATCCAAGAGTAAGATTTACATTAGTACCTGAAAAGCAAATTCCACTACTGACTGACATTTCTTTTTCCTGGAAAACTAAGTTTTGGAAACCTTTAATTCCCCATAGAAATAAAAATGGAGCCACTTAATAGTTTTCAGAAAGTGCGAATGTTATTCTAAAGTTTATATTGGGCGTTAGCTCTTGAGTCCCAGATTCCATATAAAAATATTTTCATTCCACACCACTTTGAACAAAGCAGAACAAGGGCTTAACTGCTGTCACTGAGCTGTCTGGTAAGGGGCCTGCAGCAGCTTTTGATTCAGAATTCCAGCCCAGGTCTTTGCTGGTGGTTTCTCTGGCTGTCCTGAACAATTGCTGCATTGTGTGTAATGGTTTTAGACCAGTGAACCAAATCCTGCCTGCCTTTCTCTTTAGTTTCACTGGGATTTTATAAGCAAAGCATCAGAGCTCAGAAAATGGCACAGGGTCCCCCTTGAGCTAAAGGGAGAATTTGGGGTAGGTGGAATGCAATTCTGAGGCTGGAATTCAGCCAGGCTGCAGGCAGGAGTTGTGAATCTGCCAGGTGGCTTTGAAAGGTCTCAAAGTTGTCCCCAAAGCAGAGGGAAAAGAGCATTGGGCTGAGAATTCCCTGTGCTCTGATCCAGGTGAATTGGGTTGAGAATTCCCTGTGCTCTGATCCAGGTGAATTGGGCTGAGAATTCCCTGTGCTCTGATCCAGGTGAATTGGGCTGAGAATTCCCTG
>JANRMJ010000026.1:17736013-17749634 GCA_025584955.1 Alethe diademata
CTGAGAATTCCCTGTGCTCTGATCCAGGTGAATTGGGCTGAGAATTCCCTGTGCTTTTCCAGGTGAGTTAGGCTCAGAATTCCCTGTGCTCTGATCCAGGTGTGGAGGTGCAGGGGAAGGTGAGCAGAGGCAGAGCTGCTTTGCAGAGCATTCAGAGAAGGACAGAGGGTGCCAAAGGTGGGATAAAATCCCAGCATTTTGGGATAAAATCCCAGCATTTTGGGATGAAAGCCCAGCAGTGTCAGACCAGGCCTTTCCTGCCCTGTGCTGGTGAACACAAGCAGGGCTCTGTGGTCACACAGGCAATAAAACACCTGGGGGCTGCAGGGCCAGGGAAAACTCTGGGGCTGTATTTTATGGAACAGCCCTTTACAGGGAATGCAAAGGGAGAGGAAATTAAGGTGCAGAGACCTCATCCAAATCCAATTTTCTGAAGCATTAGAATTGCCTAAACAGAACTCTGTGACTGGTTATTAAATTATGAGAAGTCCTTTATTGCCTCTCCCCGCTTGCCTGGAGCCCAGAAATTCCTTTTGGTAAAACACATTCTCAGGACCCAGGCAGAGCTGGGTTCAAATTGAGAATTTTCTTTGGTTCTACTCTTTTGGAAGAAATAAGGAGAGATTTTTGATGTTTCTGCTCAAATGGATATGGCAATAATTAGAAGGGATTTTTCTGGTTTTTTCCTCCTCTTTACCAGCTGACTTCTCCTAGACAATGACTTTCTCTAGAAATTCAATTGACAGACTGTGGCTAAATTAGGAAATAACACATCAGAAATAGCTGCTGATTGCTGGATTGGCAGTGTGGGACTCCAAGAAGTCCCACAAAAATATGTAAGAAAGTGGAAAACTTTATTTTTTTAATCTATTTTCTTCCCAGCCCTTCTTTCTTCCAATTAAGTGATTTTTTGAAAGTCCTGTCTGTTTTCATCTATATGTTGAAATATCATGTTATTTGAAATGTGTCTGTAGTTTTTCCCTTCCTTTTTAATTTTAAAGTATTTTCCTGAAGTTAAAATTAGTTCAGACTGTTAAGAACAGCAGTGATGCAGTGCCTGGCATTTTTTTGCCCAATATCACTTCAATAAAATATGTTTTACTGATTACATAGATGTACAGGAAAACTAAATAACATTTCCTTAATCAGATTGTCAAAAACATGGACAAAACTGAAACATAACCCCAAAATTTGGACGTGTGTGCAACAGAGAACTTCTTTGGAGCCAAAAACCCCCAAAAGATCAAAAAAGCCTATTTAATTCTTTAAGAAACTGTAATTAACTTTTGTAATAAATGTTCCTTCTAAATGGCTACACAGGGAAGCATCTTCTGAGAATGGAACATGAAATAATCTTAAGGCAATTACAAAGAAGTTTCTGATTTGCAAAATTCGGTATAATTATGTAATTTTCTTTTGTGTGCAAGCAGGCTTGGCATTGAGCTCCCACAAAAGGATGAGTCACACGGAGCTGGTTATTTCCTTGGGAATAGCAAGGAGCAAGTGAAAATTATCCTTTGAATGCAAGAGTGCAGTGCATGAATCTGAGCTGCTGCCTGAAGAAGGTGAGCTCTGGAGCACCTGGAGGCCTGGCAGGACGTGCAGGGTGAAATTCTCCTTCCCTGAGACGTGAGGGTGCTTTCAGAGAGTTCTCTCCATTAAGGCTTCATTTCTGTGCCAGGGTGTTTGCAATGAAGGAGCTGTAAGAGCGTGTTTAACTTTATTATGCACTGTGAAAGGTGAACATATTGTAGACACTTAACAGGTTCCTTCTCTCAGGCTCGTTAAAAATGGAGAGCTCAGGAAATTAAATGTTGCCCAACTGAGTACATGTGTGGATACAGAAATTTGTGCTGTAGTGCATGCAGGCAAAGTGTATCAGTCAGTGAAACCCTTAATCCAGATTTTAATGACTAAGTCTGTGCTCTTGAACAGCAAATTGCTCATCTCAGTGATATTAGCCCACAAAATCGTTTGGATTACATCCCATTTTTGTCTGCATCCAAATATTATTAAATTACTTCTAAATGATCTTTGTAATTTCGTCTGATTTTCAAAGTCCTTTTTAGTGCCAAATTTATGACTAAAAGTTGTTATATCACATTCTGAAAGTGCTGTGTTCTACCAAGAGCAGGGATTCAGTTGTAAAAAGACACTTTGAATTAAACAGCACCTTTTGTATTTTTCAGAACCGCAAATATTTTCTTTTACAAATTTTGTTTTATATAAACAATTATTAGGATTAAGTTCTTTTAAAAACCCATAATCAGATGTCAGTGCTGCCCTGTGACAGGATGAGCACCAGTTGGTATAAACCATGATGCAGGAAATTTAATTTAAATATAGGAAAATCAACTTTTTGGTAGCTAAGGTGGTCCAAAAGGTTTCTGACAGGCTGAGAAAGGGAATTTTCAGAGAAAATAAAAATCAGACTGGCCCAAGTCTGCTTGAGCAGGGGTGGGAGCAGCTGAGCTCAGGAGGTTCCAACCTCAAGGGTTCTCTGCTAAATGTTAATCAGCAAAAGGGATTATTCACTGGTTTCAGAGAAAGGAATTTCTAATTAATGCACCCTTTTCAAAATGAATTATACCTCTGCTAACACAGGTCTTGGAGCAGGAATCTACATTCTAACTCTTTTTTTTCCATGGATTCTGAGTCTGGCAAGAACTTGTGCCATCTCTCCTCATTAGGAGCTACATGACATGTTCACAGGACCAAACAGGACATATGCTATGTGACTGGAGACACATTAAAAGATAATTAAGCACATTAAACAATAATTTGATTTATTCCGTATTTGTTTTATATGGGGATATAAAAACTGTCTCATGCCTAATTCATTTCCCAGGCAGTCTCTTTGCATGGCACAGATGTGGAGCAGGCAGTGACACTGCTGTCCCCAGTTCTGCCCCTGCAGGGTCACAGAAAGGCTCAGCCAGGCAGTTTGGAACCAAAGGATGGCCACAGCAAGAGGGCAGAGACATTTATCCTTGAATACTTCTCAAATCTCTTGGTCAGGGGTTGACCAGCACAAATAGAAGCACTGAAAACAGGTAAGGACAGTTTAATAGGAGAGGAAAAAGATAAACCAAATTCTGCCTCAAGATTCACCATTTTATTCCCAAATGATAAATAAAAGTAACTTATCAGAAGGCAGAAAACCTTAAAAGTCAGAAACCTTAAAAAATTTGCGATAATTCTCCTTTCACTTTTCTCTGCATGAGGGTGGTCGCTTGAAGAGATGAACATTTTGTGATAAAGTCAACAAAAATTTATTTGTCTAAAGCAGGTACAGATTTATTCTGTATTTATTTACTAGAAGGTTCTACTAATTGAAAATGGAAATATAAAATTAAATAGACAAAAAGTTAAATGCAAACTTTATAATAACTCCAAAAAGGTGATCTTCCACTGCTTTGTTAAAATGCATTCTGATTTAGATGGCTGGAGTGTTGTGAGTAATCCATTGCTATGAAACATCATTTATAAACACCACTTAACACATCCTGTGTGAAGTATCTATTATTAGCAGATTGTTGATTTCTAAAGAGCAGAAAAAACCTCAAAGGTAGAGGTGAGATAAAGGATGAAATTTCACTTTTGTAAGTAGTTTTTAAGGAGACAAAACAAACCATGGAAACGTTTAACAATTATTATTCTTAATGGAATTTTAGAAATTCTTAAGGGGATGAATTTGGAGGTCAGGTTTAGAAACACACAAAAGCAACAGCACAGATATGAGAAATAAAATGTCACATTTGAGAGCTCCTCCAGCACTATTTTGGCACAGGATCAGCCATCCCCAAACATTCTCCTCAAACAGCAACCAAGGTCATCCAGCAAACATCACATTTCACAGAAATGTGACACTGGGATGGGCTGGGACTCTGCTGGGACTTGGGGGAAGCCCTGGGATGATTTTCACTGGGCTGGGTCTGTCCCTCCACAAAGACAATGGTGTAGCTGCACTTGCACTTCAGAGTCTTCCTTTTGCTGCCCTTTTTTTTTTTTTTTTAATTTCATCTTTCACAAATTCCAGGTTGATTTTTTTTTTGTTGGTTTTTGGTTTTGGTTTTTTATTATCCTGGGGTTGAACCATGTTAGGAATGCAGGAAGCCAAAATGTTCTTAAATGGGAGACAAAGCCACGTTGGCCAAAGCTTTGAGTTTCAGTTGAGTTCTGAGAGCAGGCTGGGATCTGTTGGATGGAATTGCAGAGTTATTAAAATAGTTAAATTAAACTAAAATTCAGATTCTCTGTTTGACAGGCACTCCACAAACCCAATCTGAAACAGAGCTGGGAATGGTCACACTCAGTTCTTCTCTCCAGCTCCTCAGCCCCAGAAGGTTTCACAAAACCTCTGCATTCTGATATAAATGTCCATTTAATAATGGCCAGTTCTGAATGAATTGGATCCATGAAAAATGGGGGTTTATGGCAGATATTGCAACACCTCTTTAATTTCAATTCCAGAGTGTCAATCTTCAATCTTCCACCGTGGTCAGGGCACTAAAGCACTGCATAATTCACAGGCCTCCTTTTGATAGACAGGACAGATTATTAGCTTCTTTTTTTTCCTAATTTTTAATTCTTTCAGAATTGCTCTGCTTTTGAAGGCAGAACCAGGATGTTTTTCTGAAGATAGCTACAACAGATTTTATAGAAATATATTTTTTAAGACTTGCTTACCAACAAGATTTCCCTACTTTTTTTTTTCTAAATTAATAAAATCAGTGTTTAATATCCATTAATCATCTACTTCTATTGGGATGTAAGTGCAATAAACACATTTTATTCATTTATTTGTATGCTATCACTTAGATCCCCTCATTTTTTAGATCATGGCTGGGTTATTCAGGGCTCTCTGCAGACCTATAACAAAGAAACAAGTACTCCAGAGAATTTACAGCACACATGAAAGAAGAGATGAAATAACAGAGCAAGACAGACAATCAAGGTTGGGGAAGAAAAGGAAGATAAAAAATGAACAGAGCTAGGCAGAAAACAGAAGTCACTCATGACTCCTGGTAAAACAAGAAACAAATGTGAAAGTGTGATATTTGATCAAAAATGTTCTGAGATGCACAGATGTTATTAAAGGTAATAAGTTCTGTTTGCATTATTTCTAATTAATTGCCAAATTTCACAGCCATCTTTACATTTTAGAGACGAAGACTCCCTGCCTCTGTTTGCTTTTCAGGCTTTTTTCCATTTCTCTCAGAATTTTGAGGGCTTTTGTCCTCAGGGTCTTTGGCTTACCTGGTCTGCTTCTCAGTTTTATCAGCAGTGGTCTCTGTGGACAGTCATTTCTTTGGGTGTTTTTTGTAATCTGTGACTGATTTTGAGAACTGATCATTTATGCTCTAATTACAGAGATGCTGAGAAGTAAGTTGTATTATTTTTGTATTTTATATAGAACATGCCCTTGGTCAGCATTCTACACTTCAGCTCTCTCTGTCTAAATTGTTAACTCAAGATTCAGAACATGTTTCTTCCATTGAGAAAACCTTGACCAAAGCTAGTTTCTATCTTCAAGAAAGATTATTTTCCTGTTGTCTCACATTCTGCACTGGAAAATGTTTAAATTTGATTTATTCTTATCTAGCTTTTCCCATGTTCATGTTTACAGTCACATGCCCTGCACATACGGGTTTATGGAATCCTTGCAACTTCAGAGGAAAACACCTCTCACTAAATACACACCAATTAATTCCTGTTTCAAGATGGTAATGGTTTCTGTTCTTTGGAGATTTGTCACTTCAGAGCCTGGCAGAACCAGCAGAACCTGGTGTTGTAATGTTCTGGAATTCCCTCCACACCTGTGCTGAGGGCACACGGCTCTGCTGATGAATGTCCCGTGCTCTGAGCACTGATGTGCCATTAATCACTTTAAGAAATAGGCCTAACAAGCCATAATTTCAAAGTAAGGCTGTGTTACCAGCTCTCCTTTTAGTAAAAGTGAAGCAGTCTATTAATATCTCAGAATTTGGGATGCAGGGACACCTGGATGTTGGATGGCAGGTCCTTTTCCAAAGCAGTGCTCCCATCCCAGGGATCTGGGCCTGGGAATGTGGCACAATTCCCTCCATGCCCATGAACCCCCTTGAACTCTGTTCAATATTGCTCTAACCACAGGCAGAGGAAATTGCTGAAATCTAATCCTCATTTACTCCTTCTGTGAGCAGAATCAGAAACTGTTTGTCCTGAAGGACTCCAGGAATCCCAGCCACAACTGGAGCTGCTCCCCCAACAGCCACACTGAAATTGCCTTTATCAGAAGCTGCATTATTTCAAAAGGTAAGTGGCTGCAAGCAAGAGATATAATTAGCATAATCTGTTCTTCAAAAACTACACGTTCCATTAAAGTTTTAAAGAAATTATATCTTAGCTGAAATCATCTTTGTAATTTACTAACACTCATTTCCATATAATTTTGTCAGAACAGCACAAACTTGGTGTTGACACAGCCTGAGCCTTCAAAGTTGGGCTCAGTTTATTCAGTTTTCCTGTCTGTAAGACCGACACTGATTTTCTCAGATTTCATACAAACTTCCCACTTAACTCCCAGTATTTTATAACCAGTTTTGAGCACGTGAGATTGGTGAGAAACAATTCCCTGTGATACTGAGCAGAGATCCTGAGTGAGCACCTTTTGCATCAGATGGATGCAAAAGAAACCACGTTTGGACGCTGGTGCTGTGAGAGGGGAATGGTTGTTCCTCCAACTTGCTTCAAGAGCAGCTCAGGTTCAGCTCCCTGACCACAGCACCTCCAAGTCCTTTCCTCAGTGCTGGAATTTAATCCAGGACCTGACAGACCTCACATACGCTTCCTTGTTTATATTTGAATTTTAAAAATGCCAAGCATCTGCGCCTGTTAACCTCGAATGGCCTTCTGAGAACTGTTCTAGAAAGTCAAACCCAAACTTTTTACAATCCCTTTTTGTAAGTAGGAGAAAAAAGACAGAAAATATCACATTCCATGAGAAAAAAAATAGGAACGAAACCCGCAAAGGTCACTTTTCACTTGTAACTGCAAAGATCTCTTATCTCAGGTGTTGCAATGTTGAAATTCTTTTATTCACTGAGGTGCCACCTCTCCTTGGGCTTGTGAAAATTCTCCTACAGTTACACACATTTAATGAGAAGTTAACAGGCTTTTTAAAGCCCTGGACCCTGCAGGAACGAGTGCAGGTAGAAACATTAATTGTTTTAATAGCGTTTATTTTAATAGTTATTTTATAAACTACTACTATTATTATTATTTAATTATTACTTAATTATTATTAATATATTATTATATTTGAATAATTATTAATAGTGTTTGTTTTGGGCCATTGTAGCAGTGAAAACTTTGCTGTTCAGAGGCTCTGTGTGCGAATTCCTGCTCCTCACTGCCTTCCCTCCAGCCTGCAGACAGGACTGTGTGGTGGGCAGAGCAAGGAGAGGATATTTCAGTGTTCAGAGGAGGATCTGAGCCTTTCTCAGCCACCCCTGAACTCAAACCATGCCGTGGTAACATCTGAGCTCAGGGGTCCTGCTTTATCTGTTTGTGTTGGGTGCTATAAAAAGCACATCACCATGGTATCCCAGCTCTTTCCAATTAAAGAAAACTATTCCTACCATTTACTTAGCAGCTCTGACAATAGCCTGCAGCAGCAGTAAAACAACTTGACTGCCTGGCATTTTACAAGATAAATTCTTCACTACACTCTGTTTTTTCTTGCGCTGTTGCTTGCAAAGACTTAAAAAGTTACTGCTTCTTCAACGACTGAGACTGCTATTGTTACACTCATTTGTGCTATGGATCACTGGCTACACTTTGTACCTTCACATGCCACTTCGAGAAAAATCAATTTCAGTCTTGAAGAGCTCAAACTGGTGTTGCAGAAGATCAGTGCACATTTCCAGGTGCTGCAGGGCATTGGCATCTTGATGTGGATTCAACAAAACATGACATAGGTATGGTGCAAAATTGCTTACTCTTATGCAAAGGGATCTTCTGAGAAAAATTACACAGTAAATCAGAATACTGTGAGGACATGCAAGGCACAGCACCTGCAGTAAACACTTCTACATTTTTCACAATCTTAGTACAAAAAACGTAATTTATGCTGCTAACTTTAAATGGCTATGTTAATAAATGTTGTAGGTACAATAGGAAAATCAGATACTATTTAATATAGAGATTAAAAGTAGCATGTAACTGATGTTGAGGGAAGAAGCCAAATAATGGTTAGAAGTATTTAAAAAGTTTATGTCCAGGATTAATTGTCACCTAAACTGGATATAATGTCAGTGCAGTTACTCTTTGCCTTTTCAAAATTTTATTTTAAATCTCAGCATGGTTTTTCTGCATCTGCAAAGTTTAAGAAAAGGATCACTCACTTTGTTTGCACTGCTGCCTTTCTGCACAGACAGAAGAGTTAATTTCCAAATGTCTGTAATTTAGCAGAGGGTGTAGCCTTGCCTGTCTGAAGGACTCGGGTTGCACTTCCATGGGATATTAACTGTGAGCACAGCCCAGAAATGCTGAGTCCAGGGAAGACATTCTGCTGAGCTCATAGAAATGTTCTCTGCCAGATCTTATTTATGAACGTGTTGGAAGGAGGAACTTTGTCTCCGAAGAGGTTATGCTAAATCAAGAATCATCTGTTTGTGAGAATGTAGCTCCGTGCTGGGTCAGGTGCTGCCTGTTCTGCAGCTGACAGGAATCAGATGTGTCCTGGCTCAAGGATAAAGCAGAATATTCATTTCCCTGGGCAGCCAGGCTCACTTGATGCAGATCTGTGCTCCTGTCTGGAGTCCCACCAGCTGGAAGCTGCTGTCCTTCCTCAGACACCAGCATTCCCTGTGGAATGTAAAATATTCCTCATAATTCCACATAATACATTCCTATAATCTGCTGGATTTCCTCACCTGGGCCTTCCTCAGCTAAATGATCCAAATCAGCAAACAGAGAAGGCATAAGAGAATTTTGCTAATCAGACTGATTGGGGCTGGGGCAGGTTTGGAATTACTCACAGGAGCAGCTCCACCAGGAGATTGGTGGGAGCAGCGACCTCCAGGCACTGCAGGGTGGTGATCACAGAATCACAAAATCATCAAATCTCACAACCACAGAATTACAGAATCACAGAATTTCAGAATCACAGAATTACAGAATCACAAATCACAGAATCACAAAATCACCAAATCACAAAATCACGAAACTACAGAATCACAAAATCACTGAGTCAAAGAATCATAGACTCACAGAATGAACTAGGTTGAAAAAGACCTTTAAGATCATCTAATCCACCCTATGACCTATGATTATTTCACCAGCCTTGCTTTACCTGGAGAAAGAGGTGTGAAAACAGTTTAACTGATAAACAGGTGTGGATCCTAAATAAATGCAGGTTGGAGCTCTCCATTCCCAGTGGAAGCATCAAATACACAGCCAACTGCAGGGCAGGAGCAGAACCAAAAGAACAGAAAGGGAGCTTGAGCAAACAGACTTCTCCAAGGATTTCCTCCTCTTTTCATTTATTTTCCTGTACAGTTTTCCAGGAAATACAGTTAAAGAAGCAGGTGTGGTATTGAAATACACTTTGCATTCTTCCCACAACAAATATGGATTTGTGCAGAGATAGTCACAACTCTCCTAGTCATGCCAGCTTTGCATGTGCTCTGTTTGGAAGAAAAAGGCAGGTGAAAATTGACTGCCAAATATGAGCTCTGTAAAACAAACTGGGTAAAGGAGTTGTAAAATAAGACTGAGTTAAGAAATTCCAAATCTATGACTCAACTTGATCATAAACCCAATCTTCACTGAAATGTGAATACCAAACAAGGATGTTTAAAGTGCTTCATTATGCAAATTCTGGATTTTTTTTTCTTATTGTTTCCTTTAAAAAACAGCTGGTGATAGTGACAAAGATTTTGTGACAAATGATTTTGACATTTACACATTTTACTGAATGCTGGACACTTGCAATTTATTGCAATGATTTATGAGTAAAGAAACCTAACAGTGTGGAGGTGCTGATATCTTTTCTGTAATTCTGGAAAAGATTTTCTAAACAACAATGTTCTCCTTTTGTAATTCAGGGTTTCTATAGCACATAGAACATTTACATTCATTCCTACAGGGGAAGTTTCTCAATGACATCACCTTCACTTTATCTTCCTTTTTTGAGAATCCCTTTGAGCACAAATCAGTTTTTACATTTCTAATTTTATGATACTCCGGTTACAGATCATTTGTATCACAAGTGACTGGATTTGCAGGGCATCAGGAAACATCTACTTATCCAAAATATTGTCAGTAAAATATTGTCATCAGTCTTGCTCCAGTTGCCTTTTAGTGGGAGCAAGGTTTCTGTAAGCATCAAATACACTCAATATATTTATTTTCTAAGAACTCTGAAGAAAGAATCACTTTATCTTGGAGGGGTGCTGTTGTTCCATTTTTGTTAACAAGAGTGTTTACAAATATCAGGAGCCTGCTTGATAAATAAGAACATCAGAAAAATGAAAAGGAATTTGGTGGCAACATGGGACCAAATGCACTCGTGGAAATCACCATCAGGAGGTGGATCAGTGGGTTCTGTTTTCAAAACCCAGTGCAGGAATGATGGGTTAAAGCTCTGCTGATCTTGTCCATATGTTCCAGGCCAGAGCCAGTGGAGCATTTTTCCCCTGTGGGAAGCAGTTCCCTGATGCAATTCAAGCTCTTTTATTTCCATCTCATTTTACTTAATGAAGAAATCTGCCCCATTTACCAAGAGAAATTCCTATTTCCCCCACCAGAAATGAATCTGACTGTTCAAAAACCGAGTGGAACAATGTAAACATTTCCTGGAAATCCTCCTTGTGTTTCTGTCTGATTGACTGTCAAACTCCAAAATTTATTTGATGAAATTATGGCTGTGGAAACCCACTTGTGTGAGCCCTAGCATGTAATTCCAGACTCTTGTCATGCTGTTCAAGAATTGTTCTTCCTATATATTGGCTTTCCTGACCATATGCTTAAAAGTTTATTTTCAGGAGCAGAATCAGTTGATATGGCTGAGTTATATTTATATTATCTTCACTGTTGCACTTAAAGAAAGCAAAAGTCAGTTTTGGAGAGTCTCCTAATTAGTCATCACCTAGAATGGAGTGTGCCTCATCCATGGTCGATTTTTCAATGCTTTCTGTTTGTTTCTTATGTTGAGAGTAATGTTTAGAGCAGCATCACTGCTCATTACCCTGCTTAGGACTTCACTGTTTCCACTCACTGCCAGAATCTTTTTTTGGAGAAAAAGATACTTTTCCTCTGAGTTTGCTGTTTCTAAATTCAACAAATATATCACATGCCATTTCCTCTTTTTGCAGTTTCTGCCGTACCATACTTCATGTACAAAGCTAAAATTATCTGCGTGTTCAATTATAGGTGATTTCAAAATTAGTTCATTTATGGAAAATTCTTTGGAATTAGTGTCTAAAGCAACTCTACCCCCACTCCTTTTCATACACAAGAGAAGTAAACCCACATTTTTTTCTGTCTTCCTCTCCTCACTGCCTCACATGAAAAGAAGATTTTTTTTCTTTGATTTTTCTCTGTTTTGCTGCATTTTAGGACAACTTTGAAGAAGCTACTCTAGGCAGCTAACATAGAAGGAATTGAAAACTCATAAATTAATTAGATAATCTCCTTCCTTGCCTCAGCTGGCTCCAGTGAGTGCTCTTTTCAAACCTCATCAGCTTGTTTTGACTTGTAGTGGCTATTCAGAAGGATCTGTAGCTCCTGCTGCTCATGGCCAAGTGTGCACTCCACAGTTGCAATGATTTTCTCTTGTAAAATCTGGGGTAAAGGTATTTGAGCTCAGTTGAATGACATGTATTTTAAATATTGACTGAAAAGATGGTTAGAAGTCCAAAAATGTGAGTTCAATTTATTTTATTCTGGTTTAGCAGCACTCATTACACCTGGTGTTTTTCCTGCTCTGTAAACAACAAATGTATCAGACACTGAATTAAACCCAAACCTGTAGCTACACCTCTACAAGGAGTATATTAACTTGTCAGAAATTCATTAAAATTATAATTTGTGAGTGTTTTAATGAATTTTTTTTGACACAGAGACAGAAGAAGCAGCAGACGGGTACAAGGAAACCGTGAGTTAATTACTTGAACTTAAAAGCCTCAACCAAAATATCAAAAGAAAACAACAGTGTTTCTTTTTGCTTCAATACTTGTGACACTTCTCATAGATACATCTTCTTTACCTGTGGCGCTATAAAAGACCTTTTTGAGACATGAATGATTGTGAGAAAAGCAATGCTCTTACATTAAACATCTTTATTAATATGGATACTGTGTGATTTAGCTGTGTCTGGCTTCAAAACATGATGTTTTGGAAGACAAAGCACAACCAGAATTTAAAATGAATGTGAGAAATAAGTATTTGTGGATGGATACTTCACTGACAATTCGAGTTTAATCCTTATTCAAATTGAATTTCCTTTGAGAAAGCTTAAGGCTATCAATCTATTATCAGACAACAAAACTGACTATTACTCATTCGAGCTGGGCTTGTTTTTTTTTTATTAAACCTGAAAGAAATGTGGTGAACTAATGTGTTTGTAAACTCAGCCTGCAAAAACACAGCAGATTGACAGTCATGTTTAATTTGGTAAGAAAAGAGCTTTGGTGCAGTTTGTGTTTTCTGATCCTTTTTTTCCCTCAGTTCTGATTCCTCTTGCTTTCCTCTTGTCCCTTGCTGGTTTCTATTGCTCTGTTATTGTGGGTTTTGTCCTTTATTTATCCTGGGGTGAGTCAGGGCAGTGTGAGGGCTGTGCTGGTGTGAGATTCACAGCTGAGGTGTCTGTGCTCACCAGCTGCTCTCTGAGACCCCCAAAATGTGACACAAAACTGTTTGCATGGCAAAAGCTTTGAAATCTGGAGGGCAATTCTAGTGCCCATGGGTGGCTTGCCTTCAGCAGGGTGTGGAGCCAAGCAAGGCAGCAGGACAGGGTGGAAATGGGATTTTCCCTGAAATGAGGGGCACTGGGGACCAAAACTCAGTGCATGACAGACACCTGGAGCTGGGATAACACAACAGCAGAGCCAGAGCAGAACCAGAACAGAACCAGAACAGAGCCAGAGCAGAGCCAGAGCAGAGCCAGAGCAGAACCAGAACAGAGCCAGAACAGAGCCAGAGCAGAGCCAGAGCAGAACCAGAGCAGAGCCAGAGCAGAACCAGAGCTGAGCCAGAGCTGAGCCAGAGCTGAGCCAGAACAGAACCAGAACAGAACCAGAGCAGAGCCAGAGCAGAGCCAGAACAGAGCCAGAACAGAGCCAGAGCAGAACCAGAACAGAGCCAGAGCAGAGCCAGAACAGAGCCAGAGCAGAACCAGAACAGAGCCAGAGCAGAGCCAGAGCAGAACCAAAACAGAACTAGAACAGAGCCAGAGCAGAGCCAGAGCAGAGCCAGAGCAGAGCCAGAACAGAGCCAGAGCAGAACCAGAGCAGAGCCAGAACAGAGCCAGAGCAGAACCAGAACAGAGCCAGAGCAGAACCAAAACAGAACTAGAACAGAGCCAGAGCAGAGCCAGAGCAGAGCCAGAGCAGAGCCAGAACAGAGCCAGAGCAGA
>JANRMJ010000026.1:17752115-17771921 GCA_025584955.1 Alethe diademata
AGGGTCAGGCACAGCCCCAGATGTGCTGGGGATCCCCAGGGTCAGGATCAGGCACAGCCCCAGATGTGCTGGGGATCCCAGGATCAGGGTCAGGCACAGCCCCAGATGTGCTGGGGATCCAGGATCAGGATCAGGCACAGCCCCAGATGTGCTGGGGATCCCCAGGGTCAGGCACAGCCCCAGATGTGCTGGGGATCCCCAGGGTCAGGATCAGGCACTGCCCCAGATGTGCTGGGGATCCAGGATCAGGGTCAGGCACAGCCCCAGATGTGCTGGGGATCCCAGGATCAGGCACAGCCCCAGATGTGCTGGGGATCACCAGGGTCAGGGTCAGGCACAGCCCCAGATGTGCTGGGGATCAGCAGGATCAGGCACAGCCCCAGATGTGCTGGGGATCCCAGGGTCAGGCACAGCCCCAGATGTGCTGGGGATCAGCAGGGTCTGGCACAGCCCCAGATGTGGCACAGCTGGGCTGGGGGTCAGGCTGCAGCCAAACCCAGCAGGGCCAGCTGAAAAGCAGCAAGGGGGGCTCAGCCCTGGCCCAGGGCACCCCCAGAGCTGCCCCTGAGCCCTGGCAGCAGCAGCTCCAGAAGAGCAGAACTCTCAAAGCCATTCCACTTTGATGCATTAATGTTCAGGACAAATCTGACTGTTCCTCTGCTTAAAATTATTTCTTTACCAGCAGAGCAGAGCCGCTCTTTTCCTTACATTTCTGTCAGAAACAATTGGCGTGTCAGGTTGCATTATGTCACGTCATTTGGTGAAACACGAGCTGACACACTGTAACCAAAAGGTATTTGAACATATCATGTCAGAAACTGGAAGCAGGTATACAGGCTCTTGCTCTCTCTGTCTTGGCAGGAGTTCTTGTTTTCCCCTCTTATTTTAATTCCTCTTGATTGCCAATTAAAAAAAAAAATCACTGCAAAGACAAGTGTCCATTTTTGCTGCCTGTGCTCAATGCCCCTTTAATCTTTCCTTCTGTTCCTTGAGAAAATGCAAAAAAAGCCAGGAGAGAAGAAGAAAATGTACCCAGGTGAGAGAATTTGCTTACAAAAATCACCTGTGAGATTTGACAACCTGAAAAAAGATAAATTAAAGTACACAGAAGTTTGGAAATTAAAGAAACAAGAAAAAAAAACCCAAGTAATCAACAGAAATCAGTGCATAAGAAACCAGAGAAACCTGATACCAGTCATCATCATTTTATAGGATGATATATGTCAAAGATTGAAACTGAGAGATTGGCAGTAATTTTGGGTTTTTAAGAAGCAATCCAGGGCAATTCATGCTGCTGTCTCAGTGTGATGGGATTAGGAACCAGCCCTGGGCATCCCCTTGCTCTTGCTCAGTCTGAATTTATATGCCCTGACCTCCACTGATATCTTACCCAATTTATATATTTAGTCATTCATTCATTTAACTGTGTGCTTTTTCATTGCTGCTTCTCCAGCCACTGAAGAAAAGGAAATATAACCTCATGATACAATCTCATTAGTGTTTGTTCTCCTTTCCCCACTTTGTTACTAACTCTCTTTTCTGTCACTGCTGTGTGCTTTCTTCTCTTTTCTGTCTTCCTTTCTTGATTCTGTTCTTCCCTTTCATATCTTCTCAGCACCTTGCACTTTCCTTACTCTCAACTTTCCATTTTCTTGTCTTTCTCCAATGGCCTTAGGAACTCCATTCTTTTCCTGGATTATTTTACATTTTTACTCACTGGAATATTCTTCTCTTGTCTTGCTCAGGAGTTGAATTTTGCTGGAAAGGACTTTCAAAAAGCTACTGCTCCCCCAGTTTCTTTCTACTGTGAGATGAGGCTTCTTTGGCCTGCATTAATATTTACAGACTTGTTTTATGAATCTGAAGATTGATTTAGCATGAGAGCAATGCAGGGGAACAGATGAACCATGGAAATGGTAAGGTCTACTTTGCTAAGATTCATAAATCTAAAAGCCATGCTGAGGTGAAGAGCTTTTAGAAGACCAGCACCTAATGACTGAAAATCATTGGATGTCTAAAGTCTTAAAGAGGTTTGAAACTTATCTTTCACAGGTAGCAAAAAAATAAACTTTAATGGTTAAATACATTCTCCAAACTCTTACAGAATTACAGCCTTTCTCTTTAAAATGTAGAAAGTCTAAGGAGCTCAAGTGACAGCAGTTTTCCCAGGCAGTCAGGTGATAAATGTGCTATTTGCTAACATCAGGTATGCATTTCCTTACAAAAGCACAGCATATTTAAGATACTCTTGGTACTCTTATCCTTTTCTTTTTCAAAAATTATGGGGTGTTTTTGCCACTGATAATAAACCAAATCATTTTTCAAGGTCAAACCATGCAGTGCAGATTTAATTTCAGCATGGACACATGAAATGGTAATCAACTCGTAGTTATTATTAGCTCCAACCAAATATTCCTATTACAAGTGAAACACAGAGTGACTTTTACCACCCCTTGCTACAGAACTACAGTGCTCTTAGAACTCCTAGAAAGGAACATTTTGGAATAAAAAGTGACATTCAGAGGTTGGGCTGTTCTGTCTCTCATGCACAATGGGTTCTGTAATGGAAGCATTACAGCTCTGTCTGAATTTTGTATTGAACACATTTACTGCCCTGCTGACAGGCAAAGACAGGGACAAGCTCGGTGTCTGTCACCCAAACTTGGTGTTTAAGAATAAGACATTCTTCTTCTGGCAGCTCTGAAGCAGTGGGAGGGAAAACACCTGAGAAATGTACCTTGTAACAGTCAAGGACTTTGCTTCCTCTTTGTGTTGTGTGTTATTTTGTGCTAGAATAAGTGAGTTGAACTCCAGGGTGAGTCTGGATTTGTGCTTGTGCAGTCCATGCACAGACACTGTCTTTTACCTGAAAATTCACTTTAAGACAAGCAGAATAAACCTTGAACCACTGAGCTCTGCTCATTGAGACATGTCTATACCAATCAGATTATTCTGGTACTTCCTACACATTGTTTGATGTATTGTGAACACTTCTCAGTTTAAGGCTAAAAGCTTGACTTGTATAATCAAGGCCCACTACAAAAAAGAAAAGTCAAAAGCAACTTACAGTGTGCAATTAAAGAGTAAAACTGCAAGAGTTCTGTTTTCAAGAGGGTTTTTTCTTATCAACCCATCATGCAAAGTGATGTTTATACAGCTGCTGTGAGTGCCTCGTGTGTGCAATATCCACATCATGAAAAGACACATTTTGGAAAACAAAGTGGTACCTATTCAAGATGGAAAGAAGGAGAAGACACTGCTGAGGAAAAACAAAAGGACCTCTGGGGACCTATCCTGGATTTTGAATAAAATTGTGAAGCTGGGCACAAGGTTTGGAGAGAGCTTGCAGCAGTTACACGTGGCTACTCAAGCACTGAAGGAAATTCAGTGTTAATGAGGCATTTTCCAGCACCATCCATTGTTCTCCTGGAAAAATGTGGCACTTAGTGGTACTTGCTCCTTGGCAAAAATGATGTGCTTTGGTGTTGGTGTTTTGGCAGATAAACCCACCTGCATTCCAGAGCCCTGCAGCTCTGGGCTCTTTGCTGAGCCACACCTGGCAAAGCCCCTCAGCATTTCTGAGTATGGAGAGCTAACTGAGAAAGTCAGAGCTCCAAAGCTTGGCAAAAGTTTTGGAAAAAAACCCACCAAAAACCCCTGTGAGTTATGTTTGACTTTGTTCTAGATTTGTTACTCTGATGTGTAAGTTTTGAACAAGGCCAGAAGGTGTAAATGTTTTATGTGAATGCAGTGGCTTTCAAAATTGTCCTGAACATCACTAAAAAATCAGTGCTACCAGGAGAATCTGATCATTCCATGTTTGGCTGGTTTTTCCTACTGCAAAATCCGTGGTCTTTATCAATATTTGAGGAGTCAAACTATTCCCCCCAAATGATTAATAGAATGCCCTAACATATAAGGAAAAAGGTTTAAATTTGATTTTTTTTAAAGTAATCTAAGAATAAATTGTTTTCATATAGATTTTTTTTTTTTAACCGATATTGAAGCATTTGAATTGTACTCGTGGAGCTACATTTATAAGAAAAAGTATTATCTTTTATTAGATCACAGAGTATATCTTGAAAAAGAAGCATCTCATGCTCACAAATGCTTTCTTGGCCCCTCTGTAGGGATATGGAAAATAATCTTGCTGGGAGGAAGAGAGCTCAAGGGAGAATATAGATGTCCTGTTAATCAGGACATAAAAAAGAAAGGAGAAGCTGTGATGTGACAGTGACTGGTGGGAGAAAATCTGGCAAATAGCAGAGAGAAGATTGGGAGATATGACAATTTGGGAAATGTATGTATAATTTATAAATCCAGACTTATTTTATCAATTTCATGTAGCACTCTTGCTCGGTCTGTATTTAATCTGCCACTTGCTGGCTGGGACTGTGCCATAGATCACACACTCTGTGAGAGCAGGTACAGGAGTGATCTGGGAAGAGATCACAGGATGTGGTTTTTGCTCAGAAAAGCACTGATGTTAAATAGGCTGGTTAAAGTAAAGGAAAGTGATGGTCTCAGGTTGTCCTCTGAATTAGACCAACGGGAGCTGCCTGGTGAGAGAGCACCTAAGGAGAGCTGGGGAGCTGCAGGAACTGCAGGGCTTTAGCACCACAGAAGAATTGTCCAAAACTCCAAGCTCTTACAGGAGTAATGGTCCCAGACAGAAGGGTTTGATTTTCTGGATATTTGGTTGTTTGCTTTTTGTTTTGAGAGCTGTAAGTCCAGGTGCTTTCTCCATTAACATGGCCTGGATAATAATAACATCAATTTATAGTCTCCACTAATTTTGTAAGTGCTGTAGGGTCTCACAAGATGGAACTGTAAGCTGCAGCATTTTGTGTCTGGAAGTGGGAGCTCATCTCATCCTCCTGGCTCCTGCTGTTCAGACTTTGGTTGCTTCCTGCTCATTTTACTGATACAAAATGTTCAGGTTTGGCTTTCCATCAGCGTGTGTTTACCAGCAGCACTTAGGCACAATCACCTTCCCTTCCTCCTCCCCGGGTTTTACGGCCTTGAAGAACTTTTAAGTGAGCTTCTGTTTGTGTTATCTTGCCCTGGGAAGGGAAAATATTTGTCAGAGCACTCCAGCTGAGCCAGGAGCTGGAAAGAAAGCAGAGTATCCTCTCCACATCAGCACGGGTCAGCACATAGATGTTTGTTGTCTTCCTGCCTTCTTTAAAAGGTAAATACTCTCACAAGTTTAAATTGTGGGGTTTTTTTTCTTTAACAAGGCTTTCAGCATTTGGGATCAGCAAGGTCCTGTTCCTGTGATCCCAAGTTGCTGTTAGAATACAAATATTTTCTAAACACAAATGCAGCACAACAGTTCTGACAAAAATGAGTTCACTGAGTGCCCAGCCTGGCCTGAGTGACCCCCCAAGAGGGAGGGGACACCCAAATTCTGTGTCTGACTCCTTGGTGCCAATGGTCAACCAATTAATGGAAATACAGGATATTTGTTTTTCATCTTGTTATATTTACTAATTATTCATAATGAAAGATTCAAATTATGGATGAACTGACTCCCTTTTCCCCTCAGAGCAGTTACAACATCCTGGTGTGAGGAAGAGGAGGGTCAGGCTCTCATCTCTTTCCTGACCAGTGACAGGACCTGAGAGAG
This sequence comes from Alethe diademata, assembly GCA_025584955.1. NCBI lineage: Eukaryota > Metazoa > Chordata > Aves > Passeriformes > Muscicapidae > Alethe > Alethe diademata. The sequence goes on from JANRMJ010000026.1 coordinate 17,757,745, forward strand.
GGGCCCAAAGCTGAGTGAGGTGTCGCTGTCTGATTAGGAATGGTGAATAACACAGCAACACACACAACTCTTCAAAGTAGCAAGAAGAAGTGCTTTATTGAAAAGCCACTGCACTTATATAGGATAGATCGTGCAAAACTTTGCTCCAGGAAGGCAACACCTCTTTGAAAACATGCTTTGTGCAAAACATCACATAGCACACGCACAGCTCTGTGATCAACACCAGGTGTTAATTTGTGTTATTCATTCTTCCTTCTCTTGTTGGGCTCTGAGAAAAGCCCCCAGCCTGAGAAAGATCCAAGCTGGAGCTGAGAAAGCCAACAACCTGGGAAAAATCTGAGTTGGATTTTCCCTAGAGCCTTCAGCAGTGCCCACAAGTCAGAGAGGGTTTGGGTTGGATATTAGGAAAAGATTCTTCATCCAGAGGGTGCTCAGACCCTGGAACAGGATTCCCAGGGAAGTGGTCACAGCACCGAGAGTTCAGGAGGAATTTGGGCAATGCTCAGACACACGGTGTGGTTTTTAGGCTGCTCTGTGCAGGGCCAGGACTTTGATGATCCTTCTGACTCCTTTCCCTCTCAGTGGTTCCAGCTGCTCTGTGCTGTTTGTATTCACTCTCCACACAGCTGGCCTCAAGCAGCCATTCACAAAATCAGAATTGTCTGTATGAGAGCTGCTCCTTTGTTGGGGAGAGGCTCCAGCCTGGGGTGTTTCTGTGCTACTGCATGGGAATAAATGGCTTTATGGGACAGGACCAATTTCTCAGGGCAAAAAGAAATCAGAAAGGTCATTATTTGGGGAGAAAACACCTGAAAAGCAATCTCTGAAGAACAGTCTGTATTGTGTAGCTGCCCTGTACAGGTTTATGGGTGATGTTTGGTATATACCAGATAATTTTAAAATGCTTGGTGAGTTTGGCCTTAACTTCAGAAACAGAACCACTGTGCTGAAGAGTGAACAGAGTTTTGTAGGAAGTGTTGGATTCACTGGAGTTTTTTGAAATGTATCCTATAAATCTACAGCTGAATGTGTCTCCTCTTCCTACAGCAGGTCCAAACTCCCACCTGTGCAAACCACAAAAGACATGACAGAGGAACAATGTGTTAATTTTGACAGAAGTGTCAAATTTATCTTAAACTTTTTTCATTTGCCATGTAATGCCACTGAAGGAAGCAGGAAGGAAACACTTTAGAATTGCTTTTCAAAGACAAGATCTGGAAAATCAAGAGGCTTTTTTTCAAACAGTTATTTGCTATTTTTAGTTTCTGTTGTAATATCCACTTTTCTAGTTGCCTTTTTTCTTTTCTTTTCTTTTGTACCAGAAGGAGTAATAGTATCTTTGTGGGAAAAAATTGATTTCTGAGGCTACTCCTGCTTCTTAGAGCTAATCTTACTCAATTTCTACCACTTCTTGTTTGTTTGTTTATAACAAGAAGTCTTCTCATGCAATGCAAATATTTATGAAAATGATGAAATGTTTCCTTTGGAAATCGAGGCTTTTAAGCCAATTTCAGTGAAATTATGTTTCCACTGATGTATCAGAGCAGAAACAGAACACTGCATGTCTTGCTTAGACTGGGATATAAAACTACACTTTGGGGCAGCCTCGCTAATTTAATTGTTTCACTTTTGTGCAATGTCTCTAAATTTTTCTTGATTTTTTCAAATTATTCTGGAAGGCTTCTTAGTGTAGATCCCATTCTAATGAATGTTCAGTTTGCATGTTTTGAACTTTATTTTTTTTTTTAAATTTGGAATCTGAAAACTAAACAAGTGAAGTATCAGGCAAAATGCAGAAAGGATCCCTTTATCTGCAATTCCAGAACTCCACTGGACAGGAAAGAAGCAGTTTTGGGTGTACAAGTGCATGTTAGGAGTACAGTCCAAGAACTCCTTACTCATATCTCATTTAGCTGTTATCAGTGTGTTAATGAAGCACAGCTGCATTCTTTGAGCTGGTTTTAGCATGGAACTCTATAAACCAATACATATTTATGATGTTTTTCTGATATTATAAATTTCTGTATTTTCTATATCTATCTACAATAAAAATAAGGAGGTGATTATTATTGTCTTACCATTAGATGTGTAAACTTAACAGAGACAATTTAAGACAGACATCTAAATTAAAAACAAATTCATGCATTGGACTTAGAAATCTGGTTTTGATTTAATTAAAAAAAAAATAAAAATGTTTATGAGAATGCAGGGAGTCTTGGCTGCCTGCAGCCATTCCACTTCCATCTGATATTGTGCCTGGTAATTGTTTGGCCCACCTGGCTGGGGCAGAGCTGCCAAACCATGAGAGCTCCATGCAGCCCTTGGTAATAATGAGGTGAGGGTTTGGTTTGCAGCTGGCAGAGCCATCCCAGGGAGCTGCTCCAACCCCTCAAAGCCCTGAGCTCACCTGGGGGCTTTGCTGTGCCAAACGTGGGGCAGGGGAGCAGGAATGGAAATCAGGATTTGCCCCAGGCAGAAGGGAGCAGCTCCACTGCAGCTGGCAGCTTGGGCCTGCTGTGCTCCATCCTGCAGGAAAACCCTGCTGAGTGTGGCTGGAGAGGGAAAATGAAACCAGCCAAGGCAGAGATTGTGACCTCACTCTGAGGAATTGGCTGGCAAGGACACAGAGTGGAGGAGAACACACTTTGTCAAATCCAGGTGTTGCCATGAACAGCTGGAATTCCTGAGCCTCTGTGGAAGCTCTGCCTCCTCCTCCTGTGCTAGGATTTGCCTTTGCCCTTCCTTTCATCGTGGCCAAGATGTTCTGAGCAAAGAATCTTTTTCCAGAGCAAAGACTCTTTTCCCTGAGCAAATTCTCTTTTTCCTGAGCAAAATTGGAACACACTTCTGCTGCAGCGCTCAACATCAGGTCAGCAGCAGATCCTGACAGCAGCCCAAGATGAAGTGTTGTTAGAAACCACATGACTCACTTCTCAGTGGATGCTTGACAGGTGCTGTAGGCAAATGTTGCTTTAGCTACCAAAAATTGCATTTGAAGGAGTCCCTGGCCTGAGGGATACGTAAGGCTGCACATTGACATATCTCAGTTCAGGATGGAGCAGATGCATTGCTTAGGACATTTTATGTCCTGTTCTATTATATATTTGTCCATTTTTATTAACTCGTGGAGTTTGAGAAATGGGAGAACGTCCTGTGTATTTCTTGGTGTAATATGTGAATCCTGGAGTGAATATGCAACAAGTTTTATTTCTTTTTTGTGTCTGTCCTATCTGCTGACCTCCTTGTGTCTGATACCCATCTCCTATCTTGCAAATATTTCCTCTCCTAAGCAGAACACCTTCTTCCTGCTCTTTCTGCCAGGTGGTCTTAGTGCAGCTGAGTCTCTGCTGGAGCTCTGAGCCATTCTGAGGCAGTGGTGTCCTTCTGGATGAAGAAGCAAAATCATCCAGGAAATACCAGCAGGCATCAGGGTAGCTTGTCAGCCAGAGAAACCATCTAGAAGTGAAGTTTCTAGCTGGTTCTTTTCCACAGTGACCCCACACCCTCTGTTCCACCTGGTCTAGTGCTCAGCCAGCTGGAAACAAGAGGGTGGAGAAAGTTCCTTTTTGACTTCCGTGCAACTTTCATTTTACAACTCAGGCTTTCCAGCAATAAACACAAATGAAAGTAAAATACCTACAGAGAAAACAATGTTCTCAAGAACCTCTGGAGAGTACCCAGTCCAAACCCCTGCTCAAACAGGGTTAGACTGAGCAGGCTGCTCAGGATTGTGTCCATTCAGGTTTGAGCACCTCCCCAGAATCGCTAAGGAGGTGTTAACATGACTGAACAGCTGCTACAACCAAAAAGCAATTACTGGTGCAGCAGGACATGGTTTGCTTAACAAGGGCCTTCCCCATTTTCCTAACGACTGCTGGAACAGATGAAGGATTTAGGAGGAGCAGAAGAAGCAGAATTGGACTCTTTAAATAATTACAGACCTCTTTATCCCATGTGGTGCCTGCACAGTGTGGAGCCTGCTGATGGAGCAAGTTCTCAGAAAAGGTTTAGGTAAATGTTAAGGCTGGTGATAAGGCACCAGAGCAAAATCTACCCCCAAATATTCAACCATGAAACTGAAATGGCTGGAATTCAACCATGAAGCTCACACCAGGCACTGACACATCTGGCGTGGAGGAACAAATGTCCAACACTGCTCCAAAAGCAGCACGTGAGGCAGCCCTTGCTCTTGGATTTGTAATTCTGTATTTTTGCTTGGGGAGCCATGGGTGCTTGTTTTCTGTTATTAGAGAGAACAAATATCTGTTAATATTGAAGTTAAATTTAGGTCTTTGCATATTTAACAACTGCGTGCATTTAAATATGCAAATAATAACATATAACTTATTCTGAATTTCCTTCACTGAAATATTGGTACTCCAAACCTGGGATATTTTACAGGTTCTTACATTAACTTTGCAGACAGCTTGTCAGTGAGTGGGGGTTACTTATGTGGCCTGCTGAAACATTTTTGACAATCTGTTGCCAGAATATCTGTCTATCAATAAGTTTGTCAGTAGACTTCATTTATTAAAGAGAAAATTAGTAGCTAGCTTAGTTTTCCTTTTCAGCTTAAGGAATGAAATAAATTGCCAGTTGGGTTGTTGTGTTGTATTTTTTCCCTGTGTGTTTGTGGTGGGGGTTTAGGGGTTTTTTTCACTGCAGTATTTGCAGTTTGATTTGAACTACCTGAAGGAATAAATTCATTTTTCAGTGATGAGGATTAAAAGAGAGCACCAAGGTATTACCATAGCCAGACAACATTCCAGTGTCGTACATTAAGCATTCCCTGAAAGTAAAGATTTGCATGTTCCACGTTAATTATCCCACCTCTAATTACACCCCCTTGCCATAATACCCTAATGAAAGTGCTATTTCTATTAATAAAGCATTACACTCCTTGGAACACTGGCCTGCACTCTCCACATAAACCCTCTCAGATTAGAAAGGAAGAGAAGCCTGGCACTTCTGGAAACACAGCACATCCACAATCCCAGACTGAGGGGCAGATCCTACCCCAGCCAGCCTCTTCTCCTCCCTCAGGGATATTAATTCTCTTTATCCACTCAATTAGCATGTACAATTAACACTGTTCCTGAGAATATTAGTGACTGGAATTTTGGTAATGCTCCTATCAATGTTGAGCTCGCTGCATTTTCCATGACAATTAAGAAGGGAGTGGAATTCTGTTTTAAGAATGTGACTTTCCTATTTGTGAGATTCTTGTCCTCTGCACTTGTACAGGAGGCTGCTAAAAAAGCCCAGACTATTGCACTTCAGAGGAAGAAAATGGATTTTTTGCCTTTTCTCAGTGGGCTTACTGTGCTAGCTGGCACTTATCAGTAATATTTAATCACGGTGTGGAGTTGATGCAGGGTGACTTATCTGAAACATCTTAGCCTATCTCTTTAAAATAACTCTGTCACATATTCATAAACAAAAATAGAGGTCAGATAATGTTACTTGTCAGGTCTGACTACGCCCTGGCTTCTATTTGAAAGTGTAGAGAGACCAATCTTAATCAGAGAACAGCACTGCTGCATTTCAATTACTTGTTTTTTGTCCTTTTCTTTTTTGAAAATCCTGCCTGCTTAATTTGGCAATAAATTAAGCACCACTGTTAAAACTAGATTTTCATTGGGACTGGAGGAGCAATGTCCCTGCTAAGCAGAAATGATTGCAATGAAGAGGTCTGATTCATCCATCCTCACCTTAATTGAGCTGCAGGACTCTGAATTTAGATTCCAACCAGTCTCTTCCTGGAAAGATCAGCCTCAAACAATGTGATTTTAGGATCCTGTGAGAAGATGGCTTGATCTCATATTTCCCTTTTTCCTGCTCCTTTCCTCCCACTGGGCTGGCATTTCTTATCCATGCTGCCCTCTCTTCTGTGGTCCTCTGCATAAAGTCTGTGGCCAGGCTCAAAAGGGAAAAAAGATATTTATATTATATAAAATTTTATATATATATATATTTATTATATTTTATATATATAATGAGATACATTATATAGTATAATATATCAAGCCATTTTTAATACTCAGAATTAATTTCTTCACAGGAAAGTAAAATTATCTAATAATATACTTTACTAAAGCTGTTCCATGGCAGTGAGCATGATGAAGAAAGAGCAGTTTTTGTTCTGTAAATTATATTTTAAAATTAAATTTTAGTAACACAGTAATGTTGTCATTCATGTTTCCTGTATTTTAATAAGTAAATTGGTTACCTTTCAAATCTTGTATAAAACTGGATTTCTGTCCTATGACAAAACTGAAAGTAGTGCTTTTCCAAAATGATGAAATTACAGAAATTAAGGGGAAATTCCTAAGAGATTTAATTTTCATTCCACATTTAATCTTCTTATTTGTGTTTATAGAGGTTTTCTTGGTTCTTGTTTCTAAAATGTACGTCCTGGTGAACATTCATTACTACTGAGCCCATATGAGCAGACATTTATTGACACTGTTAAAATAAACTCAGTCCCTCCAAAAGAGAGCTTGGTTATACATTTTAATATCTCCATTTATCTTTGTTTTTCTGCCCAAGCCAGTAAACAACTGGAATAGCTCTTTTTTATTGGCTGTAATGACTCGAGTGGAATAGCTTGGCAATTATTTAATTAATTCCATTGAATATTAATGCATGTGGTTGCCAAGATATTTATGAACTGGTTAGGTTCACTCGTGTTTTGGAGCTCACTCCTCTTGAAAACCCTTTCTCTCATTAATATCAGCATCTTCCCCTGAAAAATACACATATTTGTGGTTTATTTTGCTTTTTGCCACGTGGCATGAAAAGGACTTTGTTCTTTTTCCTGCCTACCTGCTTTTTAAACCAGAATTATTACAGGTTGGGGTGGTTTATGTGGGCCCTAAATGTGCATTTAGGGCAGCAAGCACAGCACACTGAGGTACACTGTAGGATTTCCCCAGTCTGGGGTTAATTCAGAGGAATTATGGACAACCACAACTTTCTGAAGCCTCCATCCATCCCAGCCTGGGGTGTGAGGCACAGCTCCTTGTCCCCTGAGCAGAAATATCACCAGGGGCAGAGCTTGCACTAAACTGCATTCAGCCACTGTTAAATTCTCTTTAGTTCCCACTGATGTCAAACTTTCCACTGAGGAGCTCTCATCTGTGCAGAATTAACTGCTAAAAGCAGGCCCCTGTGTTACAGAATGTAAAAAATAATCAGAATATCATCCCCAGGGGCACAGAGCTCACTCCCTGTTATCCCCTGACTTAACAGCACTCGTGTGTGGTTCTAAACAAAAACAAAACCTTCAATTATTAGTATGAGTGGGTAGGAACACTGTATAGGACTGGAATTCTTCAAACCTTTGTCCAGAAAAAAAAAATCCATCCAAAATCATGTAGGTGGAAGAAATTGCACCTTGTGAGTGAGCTGTGCACAAAGAGCAAATTCAAGAATAAAATGTTCTCTTAAACATTAAATGTTTGCTGTGTATTAATGCTGCTATGGTGCAGTCCTGGTCTGAAAATAAACCCTGCAAACACCACAGAGCTGCTTTGGAAACCAGCAAAACTTTGGGACAGAGAATTTCTTCCCCATGGCATTCAAGAAGCAGAAAGCTGAGCAGAAGGAAACTCTCAGCTGTCCAAAAAGTGACTATATATGGTTCCAAACAAATCTTGTAAGCCCAAATTTGGCTAATTCTAAAGAAAAGCATCTAAACCAAGTCTAAAGGAAAGTAGTGAAAGAAAAGCATTCAGTGGAAATGGTGTCATGGGAATGTGTGTAATTACTTGGGCATTGCAGAGCAAAGGTTAAACTTCTGCTGGCAGGAGGTTGGAGGAAGGTAGGACCAGATCAGCTCTTTCATTTGCTAATTTCAATTAATAGATTTTCCAAAGTACAGACTGCTTGAGGAGATTGCAGCAGTCTGAGCATTATTTGCTACGTGGATCTGTAGTTTCATAGCTGCCAATAAATACTGTGTTTTCTCAACAGTTCAGTCTTAGAAATCCTCCCAGTGGTAAATCCTTTTGGAAAGTGGGCTTAGACTGTCAAGAATCCTGGAGCAGCAGCTCTGGATCAGCTGTAGGAACAGGGTGGGTTTTTTCCCAGGTCACCCAGTTAATCTGCTTTTATCTTGCCTCCCAGGTTTGCAAACACAATTCAGTTTCTCTGCCAGCTCCCCCCTGGACCTCTGCTGAGAATGACATTATAACAGCAGTCCTGGTGACACTTTGGGGTGGGGATATTTACCCACTGGAGCTCTGGGCCAAACCCATCAATTCAGAGCATCCAGAGGATAAAAAGTGCCCCTGGGCAGCTCTGCCTCCCAGCCTTTGCTGCCTGGGGTCAGAAGGGAGCCAGTGACCTTTCCATGGATGACACCACGGCCTGTCAGAGAACTCCCACTTGAAACACTCCTTAAAAATAAATAAAGATACACCCTGACACTAATCAGAGAATAGCTTTAGTGCCTCAAAAATGTGGAGCAAGTTACAGGCACCAGAATAAATTACAACTGATTTTGAGCAGTCATTGAAGGCAAGTTCAGGGGCCGTGACAGAAGGTGACCTTGGGGCTGGGTGATCCATCATTAATTCAGCCTGTGAGGTCAGCTCCTGGCCACGTGTATCTGCAAGGGCTCCAAAATGCCTGATAAACACTTACAGCTGATTTTTTCACAGTTCTATCCACACTTAGCGTGGATTGACATATTTTAAATGTCAGTTTTGCTCAGTCTGGTGTGGCACATGCTGAGGGTGTGGTGAGCACACATTGAACACACACAAACACCCACATGGATGCAAACAGGGAGCTGTGGGTCTGCACAGGCAGCATCTGGGGGGGAATTTTGTATTTTCTGCTCCACCACTGCTTGCATTTCCCTTTCCCCTCCTGCTTTCACTGAGCCTTGCCAAGGGTAGACCCCGAGGCAAAATACCTACAGGTTTTCCTGCCACTTTCACATTCCAAATAATTCAGCAGGAATACCACAGACTAGTTTCTTCCCTTCTCTTTCCTCACTCCCTCCTTCCTTGCAGTTTTATTACCTTTATTAAGGATGAGCATTATTAAAACACCATTTTAATTCTTGATATGAAAAACCACACAAAACAGTTCCTTTTTGGAACAAAGACTTTGGGGGAACGACCATGTTGTGAAGGAAGACACGAAAAGTGGTTTTTAATTCACTGTTAATTTTGGTTTTGAGGTTTTAAACAGATAAACTGTTTTTATCACGGTTTTAAAGAGATAAATGCAGCTGATGCACAGCAGAACTTACAATGCTGCAATACAGAACTGCTCACAATTTCAGTGTTTACCTTCAGGGAAGTAAAACTTTGGTGTTTGCTGCCATTCCAGGTAACCAGTGAAAGAAAATGGTAGAGATCCCAAAATGACTTCCTTTTGTCATTGTTCACCTTTCAAAGGTGAATCTTTCTCTTAAACCACAGCCACTTTTCAAGAGTTTGTTGTGGCAGAGAGTTCTTGGAGACTTTTCTTCTCTAAAAATAGAAACCCTTATTTATAAGAATTAAACTATCATACATTTGAGAAAATTATTACACCAAATATAACCTTTAAAATAAAATGCTTTACACCTACAGGCTCAGCTGGTTTTTTTTTGTATATAAATCTTCCCAAGGATGTGTGCATTTTCAGTGACCTTTTTATGCTTTAATTTGCTGCTTATTCCAGAGTGCCTTTGTTAGGAAAACTCATGCAATGTCTTAAAATTAGATTAAAATAGTAAAAAATTAAAATTAGAGGTTTGTGAGTCATCTTTCCACCTGTTTTTACCTGCACAAAACTTTGGAGCAGTGAGAAAAAACATCACTGCATCTGCAGAAAGTGCAGATCTGACTGAGGGAATTGGCTGCACAGGCACCACGCTCATAAAATGGCTTGGACTTAATAAAGTTGGATTGGCTCTCACCTGGCTCCTGAAGGAAGAAAGTTTGGTGTGTGAAGCTGTTATCTGAAGAATTTTTTTCATTTAGCAAGTAATTCACTGTAATTAAAATAAAAATGAAATGGCTTTCACTGTAATATCCTCAGAGAGTTTACCAAACTAATATCCTAACTGCATAAAGGCAGAGGTAATTTTTCATCCATAAGTTTTTTTATGGAAATACATCTATTATTTCCCAAAGCAGAAAATGATACATTTTATTTAAATTGCATTTTCGAAGCAGGAAGATTTTCTGTAATAGAATTTTTTACACAGCGCGTAATTTATGGACTGTGGGAACAGGTGATTAAAATATTGTGCTCAGCTGAGGAGGAACCTTTGACACACCTTAAGATCACCTATATTTACAATATATTTTTGTTCATTTTCTACAGGTGAATCTTCGCATGGAGAAGAAAGAACAACACTGACTGGGTCTATTTGTGTTTATTTTACAGAGCAGTTTATTTTATGTTCTGCTTTAAAAAAAAAAAAATCAATATGGGCTGTTTTGAAAACAAGCAAACTGTAATTAAAGGCATTGATGGATAGTTACATCACCAGCTTTTCAGCAGCTGATCTGGGCCCATCTGTTCTGTAGTGGTCTGAAAGTACAGTTCATTTTTCTGATTTTTTACAGAAAGTGAGAGTTCTTGTTACAGGTGTCGAGAGCATGGCTAGAAGTTACAAGACTTCTGGTTACAAGGTCTTTCAAGGATTTATTAACCAATAAAACACTGCTAACAGATATATTTATGTTATTAAACTAAGAATTTTTGTCTAATTACAGTGTGCCATTTCTTAGCCAATCCTGTTCTGACACACAAACTCACATTGTTGCACTCTAAAACTTGTTACCTTTATTTTTTCAATATGTTACACTCTAAAGCTAAACCTATCTCTACTTAAGTGTGCTTAATTTTAAGCTTTGGCTTACAGGCTTACAGGCCCAATGCTCCATTGTGAATTCCAACAAGAACTGCAGGTTAAAAACAAAAATCAAAAAAGGAAAAGTTTCAACAAACCACCAGGAAACACTGAGTATCTTCAGAAAGATTCTGGAGCTGATTAATGAAGAATGCACTGTTTATCTTCTATGCAAAATGGATTTATTTTTTTTTAATTATGCTGATTGCAATCAATATTCAGCACATTGTCCTGTTGTGTTTGGGGTTGTGGCATGACCAGCTGTGGTTCCCAGTTAAGCCAAGCCCAGCTGCTGCTGGGAGGTGCCAATGCCTGTGCCCAGCTGGGGCTCATCCTGGCCTGGGACAGGCTCCTCACTGGGATGCTGCAGCAGAAAGGGCTCTGGAATCACCTTCTTAGTTTGCTGCTTCATCTCTTCATCATCAGCACAGTTTTCATCACAGGGGAGAGAAAAGAGCCATGGCAGAGGTAATAGTTTCATCCTTTCATATATATATATATATATTATACACTTCTTTAATGGTTTAGTTCTGAAATTACAGTTAATAGTTCATGAACTCTTCAGAGTAATATTAAACAGTTTGAGTTATTTCAGATAGCGTGGGGAAAGGTTTCTCATTCCTGTGAGTGTCCCTTAGCCATGAACTGGGGAGAAGGTAAACTGTGGAAAAAGCAGGAACACTGAAAATGCACTGGAGGGATAATTGACAAGCCATCAGCCCCGTTATTGATTTCCTCACAGCACAGAAAGCTTTGCAGCAGATGAGAGCCTGGCTCTTCATTCTGCCACCTTGAAGAAAAGTGGTTGTAGGAGAGCATTTGGTTATTGCTCTCAACTGGGTCAAATACTTGAGGGCTTTGTTTGGCTGAGTTTACCTGTTTGACTCTAATGTAGGCAGATTCCCTGGAAGGGGAAATTGTTTAAGAAGCTGAAGAGGTGAACTGTGCTGCAGTGGCTGTGCTTTTATCAGCCTGTGAGAGCAGCTAAAATGTGTCAGGAATATTCTGCACTCTCCTGTAGGACTCTTGATGCTCTGCAGTAAAAGCTTGGACCTGTCACAGCGTTTGTGCCTGAGTTAATCAATCTCCATCACTTCTGGAGCCTGGTGTGGGGCTCAGGCTGCATTTCAGGGATTTCACAACTGCTCTGCCTGCTCGGCTCTCTCTGAGCACCAAACCCACAAAGGGAACTCCTCACAGCACACAAAATGCCAGATATTCAAATGTGTAACCACAGGATGAAGCAGAGACAATGTCATTTAACAATGGATCATCAAAAATGTCTCTGATCAATTTAAAAAAAAAAAAAGAATTACTGAAGTGTTTCTGAGTGGTTGAGTAACCTCCAGGGCAAGAAATATCACTTGTAACCCTGAAAAGAACTCAATGAACAGGGGTTATAAATGAGAAAACTTTATTCATAATAATGTCATAAAAGCAACAAGTAGAAGAATAATATTACTTTATCAAATATCTTGTGTGTCTGGATCTCTACAAAAAACATAAGGAAGCAACTGAAAAATATATACAATGAGAGAGAGGAACTGGAGGTCAGCACAGTGTCAAGCTTATGGTGTAATTGGTGCTCAGAGGCTTGAAGGAATAGTTCACATATTATAAATCCTAAATAATATTTGAATTTTACAGGAGTATAGCTTGAAAAGAAAAAACAAGCAAATTTTTTAAAAAAGACAGAGTGGTAGATGGGTTTTTTGGTTTTTTTTTTTAATATAAGAGCAGGTGAGGCAGCTTAATTTCAATTTTGGCAAAAACAGCGAACTAAACACACTCCTGTTTTTTCTTTCCACTTTTCTTACTCTGATCTCCAAGCAAATGTCTTGATGAAAGTGCCCAGATGTACAACTCAACTGTGGGAGAGCTCCTTACAATTAAAACTTGGGAAAGTTTTCCAGCACCTTCTGCTCCCCCCTGCAGCCCCATGGCCAGCCCCGTGTGCTGCTGCCTTTAATTGTAAAACATCACCATATTTTGACCCTCATGCCCCAGGCTTGCTGCACTGCAGGTCCTCTGATTTGTTTTGAAGTAAACTCTGCTATTGATACATTATTAAGTGGGTATGGGGTTAGCACAGCCTTAGAGTAAATTTTTTCCAAGGGCGGTAATTTCTTCAGCAAGAGGCAGCTTCTGTTTGATTTCAGACACTCTCTGAAATATTTTGCAAGCTGAATTTCCAAGTACTCCCCAGCACCTCAGCTAACTTATGTGCCCATAATGAAAGTTCTGTTTGCATCAAGAGAAAGACATAGCCTGGCATCCCTGGTGTCATATTTTGCCCTCTCTTCTAGGGGGGAAAAAAGGGAAATAAGCTTGTTCCAGTGCTGAATCCTTCCTGTCTCAGCTGGAAAGCAAAGGCTGCCCTGCAGGAACGTGCCCTGCAGGCTTTGCTCCAGAGCAGACCCAGCCTGGCAGCTCCTGGCCAGAGTTTCTGTGCTCAGCAGCGAGCAGCTCAGTCTGGGATGGGTTTGGATGTTGAATGTGAGAGCAGTGCCCTGCGAGTGGCTTTGGAGGGGTTCTGCTGGGTCTCATCATTTTAACCCCAGGCTTTGACAGCCTCGTTGTGTGCACCCCAAACTGCAGGTGTGGTCTCCTTCCCAAAGGATTTGCTGTATTTTATATCTAGAACACAAACAATTTTTTATATAATTAATGAAGTAAAAGAGCAGAAAATGTAAACCTCACTGTTCAGCTTTTAAAGTGTATCACTGAGTCATGAGTGTGTGTTTGCTTTGTTTCTTCTTGTGTTGGTTTTGCTTCATTTGGTTGTTTTTTTCTCTATCCAAGCCTCTCTATCCATTAAATTTTGAGGGAAGTTCAGACCTGGATTTTGCATACTTTGAAAATCAAATTCGTCTTCAATTATTTAGGGACTTGTCTTCAATTTTCCTTATGAATGCAAATTCCTAAAGAATTTTTTTACCCAGAAGAGTGACTTCCTCATAGATTACCATTACCAAAGTTACTTTATAGTTTAATTACTGTTTTGTGTAAGGTTTAAAATCAATAGTCTTGAAGGAGCTTCTGCTCTGAGAGCTGAAATTGTCAGTACCTGTATGTGAGGTGTTAAGCAATATTTTGTATTATAAATTTTTTCTGAACTTGAAATGCCCCACGAATGCCTTTAGCATTGCAGCAGACCAGAAAACCCAATCGAACACAGAAATATGTCATGACCTATGAAAGCCTTTCCAACTTTGATTTCAATATGTTCATCACAATTATAGCAACCCAACCTCCCAGACTCCTTGCAGATGTCTAATTTATGAGCCTTGGGCCCATTTTTCATATGAAGTTTTTAAGG
>JANRMJ010000026.1:17775832-17811950 GCA_025584955.1 Alethe diademata
GCTCAGGGATCCCTGTGGGACACTGGGATGGGCTCTCCCAGCAGATCCATCCCATTCAGGACTCAGCCACCAGCTCTGCTTCAGTGTCCCCCCCTTGAAATGCTCTGTAAAACCATGGATGTGCCCCAAGATGGACAAATATTCTGCCATGCGAGCTGCAGGTGACCCCAAACGAGAGCTGGAGTGCATCACTTAGGACTTGTGCTCTATTCCTACATCTAAAAACAGCACATCCTGCACAGCAGCTGCTTATCCCAATAATAACCTTTGCAGAGATGCCAATAATGGGCTGAGAGTGCTGAGTGCTGTCCTGTGAGGAGAGCTGGGCCACCACTGAGATTTGAAATAATCCTCTGGGAATATGCCTGGTGGGAAGATCACAAAAACATCTGTGTGCCCCCTCAAGGCAGGAGCCTGCTGCAATTTGGGAAGGTTTTAGCATTGCAGGACAAAGGGTATTTTTCCTGAAAGTTTGTCTTTGCATTTAGGTGCCTCTTCTGCTCTTGGCAGTACAAATACCTACCTGCATAATCCTTCACTTGGAAAAAAGCAGAAAGGGGGGAGTGAGAGGGAAGGGGTTTGCAGATCCTCTAGCAAAGAAGATTTTAAGGCTTAAATAACTGCAATGTGAACTTCTTGCCACATGTAATATTGCCTCTTGATTGATCACCTTGGAAACAGCCTGAAGTCTTTGTTTTGTGTAGTTGTTCTGCTGTGATTTAAAAGCAGAGGATGAGTAAGACACAGATCTAATAAGATTTAACTCTTCTGTGGTAAGAACCTGTAATCAGATATATATTAATTATATACATATAATTATATAATATATATTATATACTATGTATATTATATAATTATGTACTAATTGTGATATATGATCATATCTATAATATGTTAATTGTAATATATAAAAATTATATCTGTAATGTATTAATTATAATATACAATACATAATTAATTTTAATAAGATAATGCTATATTTTTTATATATTAATTGCTTTATTCTGGCCTTAGTTTAGAAATAGAAAAGCCTCCCATGTGAATTAGCAGAGTGTTTGTCACTCTATTAACTTCCATCTTCATACCAGTCAATTTGTTCTTCTGTCCTTCCAGGAGCCTTTTAAAAATAATGAAATAAACAAGTTAGGTTCAATGTATTCACATTTCAGGAATTTAGGATGAAGTTGCCTATAGTGCTTTGCTGGAATTGTCTGTGACTGGCACTCTACAGCTGACCTGCTCTGGTGCTGCTGGCTCAGAGAGCTGCAAGTGGAGTCCCAAAATCAGCTTCAGCAGCTTGTGCCAAGCAAATGGAAGCATGCTCGTGTTTGTGTGCCTGTGTGATGGAGAAGTGCTTCTCAAATAACCCCAAAGAACAGCTCCTGTGCAGATGGACGGGCTGGGAGTTTTCCCTGGGTGATGGGGCAGGAGTTCTGTCACATAGCCCGAGTGACTCTAAAAACTGGGAAGGGCAGCACCCCTGCTTCAGTGCTCTCCTGTTTTTCCTCCTGATCGTTTGCACAGAAGGGCTGATTCTCACAGTAGTCTCTCCTTCGTGTTGCTTTTGTAATCTTTACTGATATGAATTAATATTTAGTCACTTCTCTTTTCATTAAATTCATTACCAGTGTGTAGAATCAGCATTCCCTCGAGCGCAATCCTTCCAAGTGCAAAGCCCCATGGAGCTGGAATTGCTCTGCCTTGCTCTGTGAGCCCAGTCAGAGCTTTGAAAGACTCTTCTTTAATTTTGCAAAGCCCCACATTTAATATTATTTTGACCTTTTTAATATTCTGGGTTTAGAGTGTTCATCAGGCTACAGTATTTCACCAAGTGAATGAGTGACTACAGTTTGGGATTTGAATTGGGGATTTAGGTAGGAGAGGACCAAAATAAATTTCTTTAATCTGTAGATGAAATAGTTTAAATAATCATGGTTTCCAGACTGTAATTTTCTGTTCTTCCTCAACAACTCTTGCTGCTACAATTTCTTCCTGTAAATCAAGGTTTTTATTGAATTAATAGCATTGAAACTGTGCATGAAAGTTCTGTTAAGTTGCTTTTATACCTCTCTGTCATAGTCTGAGTTGTGGGAGGTACTGACACCAACATTGGGATAAATTCTCCACATCAGTGACACAAACAGGTTCTTTCTTCTTAGATTTTTAGACTGGGGAGAGTTTTGATTTCTCTCAGCTCACTGAGCACTATTTGATTTGGTTGCTCATCAGATTACTTTAAATTTTCATGCATTTCTCTTTGTTCTTTCTGGAATGCTGCATTGCAAGGTAAAGTGAATTATAGATTAATATAGATTAATATGCATATGGACAATGCAAAATAATTGGAGTATGCAAAGCAGAAGGAAAATTTTAAACAGCTCTTGATGATTAGGGTCAGGGAAATATTTACCTCAGAATACCTATATTGTACTAAATATGTACAAAGGAACCATTTCAATTGGTGCTGAATTTTCCCCTCCCCTGGGATGCACTCGAGGGAATTCTGGGCTCAGCAGCTGTCAGGGAGTCCCTGGATCTGTTTGCTGGCTGCTCCATGTGCAATTAGGGAACAAATTGGAGGAGGTTGTGGGGCAGGGCAATCCTCACATCACAGGCTGGAGGGGATTATCTCATCTGGCTCATTCTAATCAATCCCATCCCCTCCCCAACCAACAAAATTCAATTAACTTTTATGAATTATTTAGCCACACTGAAGTCTTAGATAGTGTTAATATTTGTGTTTCAGCCTGTTTTGTGCAAGGAATATAAAATATTTCTTCTTTATCATCAATCAAACGCCAATGTGAAATGTAATTTTCTATTTCACTGTTTTAAGAAATATCTTCTTAATCTCTCCTGATATTGACTGAAAAATGGTACATAGTAGCTGTTGCTTATGTTTAGATTATTAATTGCTTCAGCAGAATACCAGGAATTCTATGTAACTTAAATGATTGACTTTTAATTTAGTTCTTTTTTACTCAATGGCAACTTTTTAAACAAAAACTTTTAGAACTTTAATGCTACCAGACAAATTGCAATCTGCTACCACAATCCAAGAAGGAAGGCTTTGAACAATGTTGCTACAGTATTCGTGTCTTTGACAAAAGAGTTTAGTTCTTGTCTGAGGATGTGTGCTCCAGAGAAGCTAAGAATAAAACAGGATTGACTTGTAGACAGGAAAGACTTATTTTGTGTCTCAGAAAATGAAAGAGTGTCATTCCTTCACTCACTTCCTGCACTGTTCTTAGTAGTATAGCAAAGATCTAGTCATCCAAACTGAGAAATTAGGGATGTGAAGGCTTGACAGGCCCATCACAACAATGAGAATGTTTCCTGCAGCACTCAGGGGAAACAGGCTGGGAGGGGAGCAGCGACACTGCTGAGCACTCAGGGGCTGAAGGGGTAAAAACATCCTGCAGCTCCTTCCCCCGGGTTATTCCAGCTCCTGCTGAGAGCTCCAGTCTGCAGGAACTTCGTGCTGCTGGAGCCTTCTGGGCCTTCCTAAAATCAGACAGAATTAAGGGAATGAAAAGCAGTTTATTTATATTTATTGAAGGGACTTCAGGTACATTTGGGGCAGACAAAGCCACCATTTTTGGGGCTACACCCAAAAATGGACCATGGGTCAGGAATTTTCACACTTCTATGAGTTTGGTCCATTTGCATATTGGGGGTTAATCTCCCAATTACAGCTTCAGGTAATGAAGTCATTTACTCCAAGTTTGCTGCCCCCAACTCACTTTTGTTTCCATTTCTGAGGCAGTGAGGTGTCCTTGATTCCCAGGTGAGGAATTGTTGTGTCTGCCCTAAATGGGAAAGCAGCACTTAACACTGGATATGGAGTTAGGAGTTCTACACTAAAGAACTGCAGGATTGCAAATAGTATAAAAGTATAAAAGCTAAAATCCTAAAGCATCATTGCTACTCCAGCACTGGCTCTCCTTCCTGAGCTGCTGGTTTAAACTGGTGGGAGGATGGATGTGTGCCAAAACCAGTCAGAGCAGGGGAAGTGAGAACTGCATCTCCAGCCCTTAAATCATTGATCTCAGGCTTTTTCTTCTCTGTGGCCATTCCAGCCAGCCCTTGTGCATGTGAAGGAGCTCTCCAGCAGCTTGAGCTCTGCCTTCACTGGGGCTGGGACAATCCTCAACATCCCCTCTCCCTGAGCTGGCATATCCTTCCCCATCCACCAGGTATTTTATCAGTCCCCTCTCTTTTCTCTTGTATTTCTTTAAGCTGATCTAATATTGCATCTTACTCTGATTTTTTACTGCATCTTTTCCATTTACTTTAATTAAATGTCTGAGCTTTGTGGATCAAGGAAACTTTTATCAAAGGTAATAAATGGATGGTCCTTACAGATCTGTTTGTAGTTCCTTGTAGTTTCTCCTGGCTGCATCAAAGCCAAAGATTCTAGAGATAGAATGAGGCTATAAGAGAGATGGCAAACCTGAATACTGAGGAATTTATGACATGAATTTCAAATGCAAGCAGCTAATTTTTCCTTGAGGAGGCACAGGAGCAGCGTTACCAATCAGGCTGGAGAGATTCCTCAGTGAAACACCTTAGTCAATCACACATCAAACGTGATTGGGCAAGATAAAAAATTTCCTTACAAAGCACCAAGTTTTCCACTGAAATTTGGCATGCTGATTGTAGATGCTGAATAATTTACAGGTCTCAGCAGTGCTGCCAATGCCAGGAAGAAATGCTAATTCTTGTACAGCAATGTGCTGTTGTGGAACTTTGATTTTACTCTGCTCTCACAACAATCTCACCTTTCCAGTGAATGGAGCTCAGAACTGATTTTTCTGAGTGTCAAAGCTGTGTGTGATAGAATGGCAGCATTTATCACATTGATGGAGTGCTGCTGGAAGTTGTTTGTGTTGTACAATCCTACAAGTTCAGCTCTAAAATGTGATGCAGAATGATGCATCTGCTTTATCTTCTTCCCTTTCAGATGTTTCTCTTGCATTATATAAATAAGAGCTGGGGAGGAGAAATTATTTGAAAATCTTTTTCTGATTGTTAGTGTCAGTAGAAATAATAGCATTGATGTTAGCTTTATAAAACAGAGCTGTACAGGATTTTTGTTTTTTTTATTAATTGTTGTAGACTGTGGCTTTGCAGCTAAAGCAGACTAAAATCAAATAAAAAATAAACGGTTTGTTCCCTTTCCTCAGCATCCTCCCAACAACATTTACAGTTCAACAGTGTATATGTATACAAATATAAACAGTATAAATAAAACAGATATGTATATAAATATATTAGAATACAAATAAATATATATAAATAAACAGAATAAATGTTATACAGAAATAGTTTGCACAGCACTGTTAATTCTTTGATTAATCAAGTAGCAATATTAATGCTCATTATTAGTGTAGAACTCAATTAGGATTTCTGCTGTTGCTTATAATAGTTCACCAATTTTTCTGGAATGTATACAAACTGATATGTGTGTATATATATACACATATATGTTTATATGTAAAAGATGGATGTTTCTCTTAACCTGCTGATATTTTGTTTTTCTTTTGGCATACCTGGGGCAATGCCTTGTAAAAAAAAGGAACAAATTAGAGGCAAGTAAGAAATGTAAGACTTTACAGAAATCAGTGGCAGCTGTAAGGGATGAGCAAGAGAAAACAGCATTTTCCACTGCTTATGGAATTGTCCATTCAGAAATGTAGCTCAGTAACCCTAAGCCAGCTTTGCAATAAAAACCAGGGAATTCAGGCTCCTTGGTAGCACTTAAAAATCTGTCACAGCCAAATTTTCTTATGCAAATGTTCACATATATGTTAATATGGTGCACCTGGCCTAGTTCTGGGCTGTGCAATTACTGACAAAACTGAGGGTAGCTTTCAAGTCAAGGATTTGTTTCATTTCAACAACTGCTGAAGCAGATTTGTACCTCCTGCAAGTGACAGGGTTTGTTTTTTTAAATTTTGATGGAGTTTTCCACTTGAATAATAGGAACTGGACTTTCTATATACCCTGAAGAAACAGCGAATAAATGTCCTTTAAGTGAATAGAAGAGTTCTGTGATAAATAGAATAAATAAATAAACGAATAGAAGCATTCTGTGAATGCTTACAAACTGAAGCTTGCATCTAAATCAAAGTTTTACACTTTGAATATGTGGCACTGAATATTTGTCAGGCCTTTATTGTGTGTGGCATCACAGTGCTTAGGACTGAGCAGAGCCCTCTGCCATCTACTGATATCAGCAAAAATCATATTTATTAGGCTATTTAGCTGTACTTGAGCCTAAAACCAGTCTGATTTAAGTTTTTATATCCAGAGAGTGTGAAAATAATTTAAAATTAATTTCCAGATCTTTCAGGCAGAACCCAATATCACAGTGCAGGTCTCCACAGCAAAAAAGAAAACTGATTAAGCCCACTTTAGGATCTTACAAATGACTTGTTTGGGGATGAAATATTTTCTGGTAACAGTGGTTATCCAGCCCAGGCCCCTGACTGAATAAGTGTGACTGAGCCTAAGCACTTTAAAGCTGGAAAAAATTAAAGAAAAATAAGGTTAGAAAACCTGATGAAAGAAGTTTTAAACCTGATTAAGAAAGTTTTAAGCCTGTTTCAGTAAAATAGGACTGTTTGAATACAAGTTTTAAAATGCCGTACAAATAGCAGAAGAAGGTGAACGGCAGATTTTCACAAGATTCTATCTACAGGCTGATAAGGTTTATAAGATTGCCCTGCTGCAACAAATATCAGTGAAAATTTCCAAGTTCCTAAGCAGTTTGCTGCAAAAGAGCTAAAAGCAATTATATAATTTAGATATATATAAATGCTGTAAATTTAGGCAGCATGGCAGTGATCCAGACACAGAACCCTATTTCCAGCTAAGCTAAACAGGTTACAATATGAGCATTTCCTTGAATTTCCTTGGAAATGTTCCATTTTCCCTTCACTCCTTTGAATGGTGGATTTTTCTGTGCTCAGGACATGAAGATTAATAGGAGCAGTCTGACTCTAAGAGCGGTGTCTTTTTCTCAGGTATCTAGTGCTATGAAACCTGAAACCAAAATGGAACCAGCTCTCCAGGAAAGGAAGCAGCTTTTGAAGGGGAAATTTTTTTTTAAGTGTAATTTTTGGATAGTAAATAGTAAAAGACAAACTGTAGTTAGGTTCCAAGATGGGATTTTTCCCAAGTGCTTCTGGAATTTCTCTAGGTTTGTTTTGTGTTTTGCCAGTGCTGCTGCAGTGAGATCAGTACAAACCCTCCAAAATCAACACAGTAACCTGGTGGAGGAAGGAAATGATTTCCATTCAGGTCCTTTCTGCACACAGATGTAAGCATAAGAGAGGTGACAGAAAGGTAACTCTGTTTACTGTAGCTTTATTTTAATCCTCTGGGAATTCATTAGCATCCCTCTCAAATGCCAGTGTTCAAATCCTGCTATAAGAAAGCAAACAAGAAAGGGAACAGAAATGATTCAGGAGAAGATATTTTCCCGGGTTATGCAAATGCAGCTCAGGAGACACTGCTTTGTTCTGGGTTTCCTTAACTCACTGTAGTAAAGATGTATTATGTGGGTTCCCCTCTTGAAAAATCATTTATCAGGATGACAGGTGAATAATGAACGTAATTCCCTAATATTTTACCATCTCCTCATGGGGATTAGAGAGAGCAGGAAGGAAGAAAACTCTTGTGGAGTTGTTTTAGGGAGGGGTTAGGTTAACTGCGTCTTTTTGTCCCCTTGTAAATTCTGTTTCAATGGGACAATGAGGAGGCTGCTGCTGTTAATAAAGGAAACAACGGCCAACAATTCAGTTCCTAAATTGCCCCTAAGTTGGTCACGCTTGCCTGAGTTTTCAGTGTTTGCAGCAAGCCACGAGCAGTGGGGCTGCTCAGGGATGTGGATGTCCTGAATGCTGGATAGAAAATCTCTAAATAATGCTGGAAATGCTTTTTCAACTGAAAAAAATACCGTTTTCACTCATCCCTAATCGCTCTTTGAAAGTTTTACTTTTGACGCCAAAATTGCTCATGACATAATTAATTGTTTCTTGTATATATTGCTCAAGTACATGTGCACATTTCATTTGCACTCAGAGGAAAGAACTCAGATAAATTTTGTGTCTATTAACTGATCACCACTGAAAATTTGGTTTTCCCCAGAGTAGTATGAAGGCAAGTCCTGGAACTTCTAGAAGTTTGCTTTCTCTTGCCCTTTGTGCTGGTCTGCAATATTCACAATATTCTGCAATGTTCACCTGTAAGTGTAAATGTCTCTGATATGGGAACTGTGTTGGGATGTGCTTACCTGAAGGAATAGATCTCATACAATGTTTAATCCTTGGGCTTTACAAACCCACAGGGCATCCAGAACATTCCTGGGTCTGCTCTGAAATCTGAACCCTGCCTTATTCATCGGCACAGCATAAAACAAGACTTCTGTAAATTACAGATGGTCACAAATTGACAATGCATTAGCTGAAGCATGAATTTCCAAGCCAGTGGAGCTCTGCTCCCCGTGTGCTCAGGGGTTCTGGGATAACACAAAGTGACAACGTGCACGGGTGTGCAGGAGCACAGGATGCTCACAGCATATGCTGGGTCCTGCTTTCACATGGAGCTGAGGGGAATTGAGAGAGAAAACATCATGATCTTAGCAAAAGATCTCCTTGGTACAGCCAAACCCCTTCTCAGTGCCCACAGGATGGGCTGGAGATGCAATTTCATTCTCTGTTTCTGGTGGAACAATCCAGAATTCTGGCCACACACACACACTGCAGGTTCTGCAGCTCTCACACATCTCCCTGTGACCAGGGCTGGGACCAGGCCTTTTCTTCATGGCTGTAACTCCTGCAGTTCTGCTCTGGATAATGACATTCCAGGCTTCTGACATGTTACTTTAAATTTGACAAGTGTGTGCTTACTCTACAAATGTAAATTCCCATTTTCATCCTGCACATGGAACTTAGAGATTCTCAGTGGTCTGGAAAGGAAAGCATATGGCTCCTAAAGGCAGAGCAGGTAAGGGAATATTTGACTTCAGAACATGAGAATAGCCTGCAAGTCCATTCATATAATCAATACAGAAACCAGGATATCAGAAGCACACCCACTCTCATGTATTTATACAAATACACACACACACACACACACACACCAGAGGTGCTGCTTTAATATTAATGTGAACATATGGTTCAGAGTTTTACATTCAGATGTTTATTTTTGTTATTCCTCTGGAACATGCTTCAGAAACTTGGGCTCTGCTGAAAATTTGGTGCTTAACCATCTGGTTTTAATTGTCTTGCTTTTTGATAGGTATCACCAGGGTTTTTTTCCAGCAGTTTTTTTCTTATGCACATTCTTTGGTGTCAGGGCTGAGGTGTAAGGATAGAAAGGGAACGAATCAGGTGCCTGAATGCAGCTGCAAATAGAATACAAGGAAATTAGGGAGAGCTGCCCAGTTCTGTACCTTATGATAACCTGTGATTCTTTAGAGTGACAAACTAACTCAAAGATTTTTTTTTTTCTTTTAACTGAGAAGAAACATTTCAAATTTGAATCTAACCATCCATTGCCTCAAAGCTATCTGGGCCAAAATCACTGAACAATTTCTGAAATTGTTCAGAAAAGCAGCTTTCTGAAAGCTCCTTTTTTTTTAGACACAGCATTATTAGAATTTCTTTGGGAGATCAGCAGCTCTCACCAAGATGTGAGAGACCCAAGCCCAGTTCTCAGGAGGATACAGAGTCACTGTCTATCAAAATCCTCTTCCAAATCCCCTCTCTGAACCTGCTGCAGAGTGGATTTTTAGGTGTATATTCCACTAGTTAGTTAAAGAAGTTGTGAGTAATTTCAAATGGATTTTTCTGAATTTTTGTAGCTAGAGCCAGCAAATATATTTGTATAAAATATTTATATAATCTCCAAGCCAGAGAGGGAATAAGTCACTAAATTGGTAACTCACCTGGGAAATGGGGCATGGAGCTATCAGACTCTTCTCCAGGCCTTAAAGATTCATGCAGGGTGGAATAAATCCGTAAGATAATAAGAAAAGCATGCATCAATAGCCCACCTAGGGCAGTGTCTCCAGAAATGGTAAATGTGCAGACAGAGTCTGCTCCCCCACTGCAGAATCACCTGTGGGGTGAGGGACAGCAAAGCCCTGCCATCAATAACAATTTTATCAACCTTTTGAGAAGAAACCTCGGGTTTTCTTTTCAAACAGCTTCTCAGAAGCTGTGTTTTCATTTAGGTTCTGATGGAAACTTTGAATTTACTTAATTTCTTCCAATTTAGAATCCTCCTTCAACAGGATTTCTTTCCTTATTTGACTTCATGTGAACATTTGTTGCCCCTCTGGTTTATCTGTGAAATATGAGCAGCAAATCAGTTTACCCTTTGGAAAGAATGGCCTCAAGCTCACCTATTTTTAGGACAGCAAGTGAAGGCTGCAAATTTGGATGGGTGTTGTCCTGGTTAACAAAGACTATGTTGTGTCTGGTGGTTTTAATAAGAAAAAATTTAGGGAGCTGGAGGAAGAATGGAGTCTGCTCCTTCTGTTCAGCAATCCTTGGTGGTGAAGCCAGCAGAACTCCCTGCCTCTTCTTCATTTCTAATCACCATTTAGAATAGAGGAAGAGAGAGAAAACCAAACAAAATCATGGGAATGTTCTGACTTTCTAATTGATTTTCAACTGTTTCCTAATAATAAATAATGAATAAGTGGCAATCAAGGACACACCTTGTGCAGGAACGAGCATGGCATAATTTTAACACTTCACAGCCAAGGCAAAGGCAAGGCTCCAGTCTCCCTGGAATTGCCAGGCCTTTGGATCATCTGGCAGAATGTGCTGCAGGAGAAGCACAGCTGGGTCTTCTTCTCTCAGGAGAATCCAGGCAAATACCCTGGTGTCAGACTCAGCTGGCTGAAAAAAGCTGCGTGCCCAGAGCTGTCTCCCAGTTGCCTGCAAAATGCCTTTTTTCATCTATTTTGCACTAACTGGAATTAGTTCAGCATTTCAGATTGATTAATAAGTATTTTAATATTATTCAGGGCAAACATCAGTCCCAAAGAAATACAGAGATGTCAGGAAAACTGCTATTGGAAATATCAGACTGTTCGAGAGCAAAAAATGCTAAATATTTTCTAAAGAACACCAGGACAAACTGCAGTACTTACCACGATTTCTATTTTATTATTGAAGCAACAAATATTTTAAGCTTTCATTGAAATTATACTGAAAATATGGACTAAAAATCAATATTAGCTCTTCAAATTTAAAATAAGAAGGGATAAACTTGGTCTGTCTGACTGCTAGATGCCTTCTGTGGGCACTGGTTTTGCAAATACGTGCACAAGTTTTTAACTCCGTGCTGGTGACTGGTACTGCTAAGAGCTAAGAAAAAGTCTAAGTCAAAAAGTGAAGAGAAAAGCCCATGGTGGACTCATCTAGTTTAACTTTTTTAAAAATTGGCTTAGCTTGATCTGTTGCTTTGACTGGTAGACATGCAGTTTTCATAGGTGGTGAGAATTGCATCTAACAGACATGGTTTGTGATTGCTGGGGGGTTAACCCAGCCAGTTCAGTGATGGAGGATGGCACTGGCTGTACTCCACAGTGGGATCATGTAAAACCTCCAGGCCTCACACTGTCACTTTTCTGATGTCTTTATGTGCCTTTCAATAATTCATAAATATTCAGTGTCTATGGACGGGCTTGGAGAACAAATACTGTCTTATTCACAGTTACCAAATGGAATTAATACATCCAAAACTTGCAACTGTTTACATATTTTAACTTAGTTATTCCACTATAAATAGATTTGACTGGGTGGGTGGGTGGTTGGTTGGTTGGTTGGTTTTGGGGGTTTTGGGGGTTTTTGTGGTACCTGTGTGTTCTTCTGCCACCACCCTTCATTTTAGTCAACAGATGAATATCTCAAAAGTGCAGGCAGCCCTAAGTGCATCAGATTCCTACAGTTTAGTGAGCAGCAGTTGGGCAGAGAAGAGAGATCCAGTTTTCCCTGTAGGTGACAGAAATCTGTGGTTCCAAGGGAGGAGCAGTGCAGGACAGGGCTGCAGAAAAGGTTTATTTAGAACCCATCAGAGACCAAACAATCCCACCAGCCTGGCTTCCCCCAGGCCCACAGTGCACAACAAGCTGTCACTTAGCTCTGCCTGCCTTCTTTAATGCAATTTCCATCTCCAGCAATCAAAGCATGCATTAGAGTCATTATCAGTTCTGTTGCTTTCCTTGTACCTGATTTTCAAATTGTCAGAACGGCGTCTTTTGTTCTATAATAAATTAATTGTCTTTGAATCTTCTATCATTGGCAGATGGATTTCTTTGTTTAAATATAAATATGAAGATGCTGATTTATTTGGATTCCTGAACGCTGATTGTATGATAATTGCATCTTCTTGTGAATAATTGAATTATTTTCATATTATGTTAATCTCATTTCCCTTAAAGCCTGCCTGAAAATCAGACTGACTTATTTACATGTATAGGTGAACACTAATCCAGAAGGATCTATTTTTAGACTGCAGAAATCTGTTTTCAAATTGTCCTTTTATGATTGGTGGTGCTGGTAAAAGCACTGCAAATGCAGCTGCAGGAAGTAACATTTTCCCAAAACAGCAGCTCATGCTGGTTGTGCTGCTGTCATTCTATAGTGCTGATATTTTATAAATGAAAAAATAAAAACCAGGAAAGGTCTAAAAATGAGGATCAGGCTCACATTATGCTACATATTGTGGAAAATTTTTGCTTGGAGTCTCTGCTTTTCTAAGAGGGTTTTTAATAATCAATATCCTTTGCTGGTGCTAACAATTTGTTGCATCCAAATTATGGAATATGTTGCAGGAATCCTCCGTTCTGCCAGGCAGAATCCTGTAATGGGAAAAAAAAAAGAAAAGGCAATGCAATTCATGTTTGAAGCTGAAATTTTATTATTAGCTTAACTGAAGTCTTAACACTCAAAAAATATCATTAATTGTGTTATGATGATTGTGCAAATTGTATACAGTTAAAATAAACACACACAAATATTCCAGTACCTCCCACTTTACCTCTAGGGGGTCAACAGCTCCACTTGTGGCACGGGCACAGGGTACAGAAAATCCTTTGACCCTTGCTGGGACAATCAGGATATTGGGACTTGCTTCTTTGTTATGGTAAATTCTGCATTGGTTCATTTTCAAGATATCTATTAAAATCCTCTGTAGCTTGATATTTCTTCTTTGGTGCAGAATTCCATTTTACATCCAAAGTTGCTACTCATGATTTGGGTTGCATGCATTGGACTCTCGATGTTTTCCTCTCTCTTATTCCTAAAACTGGCAAAATTTAGTCCAGAATTAAAAACCTCCACAGGTTTTTCATTTTTGATCTGGAAAAAGATAATCTGAGTACAAACTCTTTTCGTATCAGTCATGTAATATTGATTTGACCAGAAAAATGAGACACCTTTCTCCAGGTGGAATACCAGTAAACATGAATTTGTTTTATTGCTGAATACCAGCAACGGGGATCACAATTGCTACATCATGCTCAGAAAAAAAATGGTATGAGAAGTGGAAATACGTTGATTAATGCTTATACTTGATCCTATTAAGCATTTAACATGATTTTGAGGTCAGAAGAAACCTCCAGGAGTCTGAGTGGTGGGAAGTGTGGAAGTTCCAAGCTCAGAGTGTCTGCAAAATATTTGAGAGAAGGACGTGTGTTGGCATGGCAACACTGCTTAACTCATATTTGTCAAGGCCACTGTAATTACTCAGCTGAAGCCACAGGTCACAGGAAGAATGTTATCGGAACTAAAAATGTTCCATCTTGTCCTCAACTTCCAGGCCAGAGGTTTCTAGATAAATCAAGAAGTGCAGTTTGACTGGAGGACCTCGGTCTCTCTTGCCTTGGCCTCAGCAAAATCTCATAGAAGCACCCTTTTGATCTTGAGTGTTTTGGATGCAAATTGCAGATTATTTTGGTGACAGCGTCTTCTATTGTTTACAGGATGAGATGTCTGCATATGAAAAGTGGATTGTTTGTTTGTTTGAGGTGTCACTTTTGAACGTGTTTCAGAAATCACTGCACAGTATCTGAGACCAGCCCCGAGTGACAGCAGGCATGAGACTATAAATCAGTATATCAAAATGGATATGAAAATCAAACAGGGTTCTAGGAGGGGTCATTCAGTACAGAGCACTGTGCTTTGCTGCATTTATACAGAAAGGTGGAAGGAAAACTTGTTCATTTGGGGGTTGAGAGGATTTGATGTAAAACTGGAAGGTGAGCAGAACCTGGATTGCTGCAAGGCTCGTGCTCAGTCGAGCTTAAACTCATCTTAAAACCAAGAGCTGTGGTCTCCCCTCATCACTACTACAGCTCAAACCTGTTCTTGTCAGCACAGGGGTTTGATTTTTTTGATCAAAGTTGAAATTACCTCATACCATTAAAGGCAGTTCATTGAAGATAAATGTTGAGAATTTGCTCTCGCAGTTGTCACGTTTTTCAGTAGGAGAGTTCAGGAGCTGTTAATATTTCTGCCTTCCAAATCCATTACACTTGCTTACAAATATGGAGCAGTAAAGATTAGACAGTGATAGGTAATTCAAATTCTAGTTCATGTTTAAATTTAATTTTTAATGTTTTTCTTGGATTTCCTGAAGTTTTGTACATGGTGCTGTAAAATTTCCCATGTAGAATTTCATATGTGGATTATAAATGGCTTGTAAAAGAAAGACATTATGGATTTTAACGGTATTTAAGCTTTATTTCTATTTTCTTCTTGGATTTATAATGTGCTTCTTCTATTGATCCATACTATTAATGCTGAGATATTCTACATTTCTTTTTTGAGATTGATCATGCTGGGTGGAGTTTGTTTTCCCTAACTGGGATGGGCATAAGGAGAAGAATCTTTGAGCAGAAGGAACAGTTCTTTTCAATGAAAAATTCCTGGGGAATATTTCCCTTATAGTATAGATTTTAGATACCAGTTTGAGTTACTAATAAAGATAGAGACCAGAGGGAAAATTTTGCTTTGCTCCACACACATAGATTCTCAGTTGGCAGAAATAGGTTCAACTCCTTCCATTTCAATGGACTTACACCACTTCACAGTGTCAACACGGGGGGAACAAATATCGCTTCCATCATCCTTCCTGGTAAATAATCCAGTAATTTATCTGAGTAGCATTCTCAAAATTAAAATGTAGAAATGTTCTTGTTGGAGCAGAAAAACAGAATAGCAAGGTTGTCTGAGTTCACACCTTGCTGAGGCTACTAATTGAAATGGAAAACTCAAAACAATTTACAAGAAAGCAAAAGCAATTAGCAAAAGAATATAACAACAGTGAAGTCTATCACTTGGAAATGATCTTATTTGTTTCTCAGAAATCTCTGTGGATGAAATTTCCTTGGAGGTGTTTCTTCTCTAATTGACTCATAGAGTTATTTATCTGTTAGTGTTTGGTGGTAAGATTTCATTTTGCTGTTTGTTAATATGAGGTCCCAGGGATTTTTCTCTCGTGCAGTTCCCCACGAGCACCATGGTTTGAGGGGCAGCACCTTCAAAGGCTGCTCTATTTTCATTGCCAGTCCTTTGCCAGCTCCTGCCTGAGCTCTGCACAAGGTTTTCATCCCACTGCATCAAAATCAGAGCAGGCCTTGAATAGTTAATGAGACAAATGGGGAGAAAGAAACACCCACTGCAGTGTGCTGGAATAAATAAAATGTTATCTTCAAACCACCAGCTCATCACCCATCCTGTTCTTTGTGCTGCCTGCAGATTCTTGGTCAATTCCTGGAAAAATCTGGGCTTTTGGGCTGATTTGTTTTCTCTATTGTTCCTAAAATGTTTTGCTGTTTTCAGTATTTATGGCTTGATGTCTGTCTGACTGTCATCATTACCAAGACTTGTGGCTTATTGCTGTTGATATAAAAATTTTATTTTCATGCTGGGATAATTTAAACTGGGAGAGGTTTGGGATCTGAATGAATGTTTTATTCTGAAAGACTGCAGTTATCCCATCACAATATGGGTGTCTCTTAGCTCAGAGGATCTAGCTGACCTTCGACTGGACTATTTCCACAGATTGTTTCCTGCTAGAAGTGCCTTTTAATGAAAGATCTAATCACTAATAACTTACTGGAACTCTCCTATTTGCTCTTCTCCTTGATGTTTCAAATCTTATTTCAGAAGTCCAAGGTGCCTGTAACTTTCCTTTTACATTATATTATTATTTTTAAATTACTCCTACTATTAATATTTAGCATTTAAAATTTCATTTACTAAGAACAACTACACTGACTCAAAGCAGTTGGAAAGAAATCCTTAGTTCGTTGTGATGCTGTCAGTTAATAGAGAAGAATTAAATCTTCCTGACCCAAGACTTCCAGTGAGCTGTTCCCAGTTTGTAGCTGAGATTCCCAACAGAGCAGGGTGAGAATACAAGGTTTAGGCTGCACCTTGGGATTTCAGAGATCCAAGTCTTGGTAGCAAAGAATTAAATCTAGAGTTCATTGGCTACGGAGCTTAAATTCCCCTGCTGCTATTTTTTTTTTTTTTCCTAAATGTAACTTCTATTTGCTTTGTGTCAGTGAGAGGGGAGAGTGGCCTCTCCTGGGAGGTGGGATGTAAAGGTTTGGACCTCTTTCAGTAAGGCAGAGCTCAAAATTAGGCCTTTGAGTCTTTAACAGTGTCTCTAACCCCCACAAGTGCAGTGCTCCTACCAGCATTTCCCTGCCTCTGTGTGCTGTTAGCTCACTTCTCCAAAGCTCCTCTCTGTCTGTGAAGAGGCTTCTGAGCAGAATTGTGCATTTCAAGCTGATGCCCAGGGGCAGGATCTGAGACTCCTCATCTCCTGGGGCTGGTCCAGCTGTGGTTTAGGCAGAGCTGTGGGTTTTTAATCCTGCTCTGAGGTGATGTCTGTGCCCCGTAAAGGGCTGTGCACATCTCAGCCCCTGCTCAGGACTCCAAACCCCAGCATTGCACTGAAAGCTGGTGATCCAACAATGTGAATAATTGCAGTGTTTGTGCCCTTTAGCTGCCATTTCACCTTCCTGTGCCTTCATGGTCAAAAAAGTTGGTATTTTCTAACTCAGCTTTTAAATACCACGCTGTGTTTGGCATTAGGATCATACTGCCACTATAAATTTATTATCTCCATCTACATTGTGATGAACTCAGCTGAACTTTTATTCACCATCACGATCTTTTAAAAGAAACCACTTCAAGCTGGAATAGGTACAAAGAAGAGCTATTAATATGATTAGAAAATAATTGAGTATGCAATTTTTTTTCTAAGAAATTTTCTTGTTCAAGTCCCAGTTCCTTGCACATACCTGAAAAGCTTCAAGTGTTTTAAATGTGTGTTTTCTCTCTGACATGCAAATGAAATTGCTGTAACAGATTTGCATTTCTTTCTCCTACAATGCCATTTTACTTATCTCACAGTAGCACTTTAAACAACAGAGCAGTGTGGGATAGGTGTGATATCTCCTACAATAATTGCACTCCCACACAAGTCATTTTAGGGTGTGCAAATCTTGTTCCCCTTATTACTTCATCTAAATCAATACTGTAATCTGTTTTGTGTGAGAGATGAAGGGCATAATCCTGGTTATTGTACTGTGTGGGCAATTTATCCAGTGATTTAATAAATATCATACAAAATTGAATTTAATGCAAAGGTAAAATTCAAACTTGACATGGTTATTGAATATATACCTCCATGTCAAGTGGAATGAGATTCGCCTGGCAGAGAAGAAAATAGGAATCAGCTTTGTGGACAGTGAGAATTTGGAGTTAGAATTTCAGTGAGAGACAAAAGAATTATTCAGCTCTTTGACAGAATCTGGAGAATCTTTGGACAAACCTCTCTGTGGAGAAACCACAAAAGG
Source organism: Alethe diademata (assembly GCA_025584955.1). NCBI lineage: Eukaryota > Metazoa > Chordata > Aves > Passeriformes > Muscicapidae > Alethe > Alethe diademata. The sequence goes on from JANRMJ010000026.1 coordinate 17,793,729, forward strand.
TTTAGTCAGTTCTTCTGGGGCAAAGTAAAAGAATTGCAATCAAGAAATCCCATAATTGTACCTGACTTACAGGGAAACTGCCAAGTGCCTCTGTGATCTCTGTTTCCAAGAATGGGGGTTTAGAGCAATAATTGCATTAATTCACAGATATTATAGATAATTATTGCATACATATGAGGCAAAGAAAAGGTATTATCCCTATGCCCAATGAATGTGAGTCATAAAATGATGATCATGAATTTGTATTGAAACAATTGGGAATTAATTCCCCAAGTGTGCTCTGTGTCTGAACCTGAGGTAGTTGTTGAGCAAGGAAAGGAAAGCTGTGCAGTCTCAGATTGGAGATTTCCAGTCTCATGGCCTCTGCAGAACAGGTAAAATTTCCTGTCTGTAGATTTTCTGTGCCATCACTGCAGGTATTTCACTGGCCTAGGAGCATTCTTCCTGCTGAAGTCTCTATTTCTGTGGGTAAATGCTCATTTCCATTTATCTAACCACTAATAATGGAATTAATTACAGATATAATCATTGTTTCCTTTCTGTGATGTAAGGTTTAGTAGAGAATCGTGTGCTTTATTTTTGTTTGTTTGATTTTAAAGAAACCTCGCAAAGTGCATCTGAAAGAAAAGCCACGTTTTTCATCATGGTTAATCCACTGTTTACTCCCAGCTGCCACTAGCCAAAATTGGGTTTCTGTGGCTGATAGCAAGCAGAAAAGAAATGTCTACTCTCAGTCAGAATTAAGAGAAAACAATTCTGAAGAAATAAGATTTTGGCAGCAAATCTTCATGTCATGATTTCCTGGTGAAGTCTTAATAAGAATCTTTTTTTAGAAGTGGGACAGAGGCCTGGGCTGGCACAGTTGGCTCATCCAAAATACCCAGAGGGAAAATACCAGGTTTGGTGTCAATACTGACGTGAAGAACAGATACATCTTTAGAATCTCTCCATATTAATTACATTAACTCTGTCTGCTTCACGATTTTATTTTAAAATCTGTTCTTTTTCAAGTAAGTAATTCTAACTTTCCAGGCTCACTATGTATTACATAATATATTATGCGTTTGGCTGTTACAGTTCCAATCTGAACTTGGGCAGCTTTTAAGAAAAATCAAATTTCTCCCTTTGTGTTGGGAAGTCTCCTGTCCCTCTCTCCTGCTCAGCTGTCCATATTTCATGCCCCTTAGTCTGTAATTATGATATATGATATAATTTGAATTTTCCTTAATTTGTCCTAAAAACAATTAGTTTTTATTTCCACCTCAAAAGCTCTTGTAAATTTTTTTTGGCATACATTTGTAAATTACTTTTACTAACTAAAATGCTGTTTTGTTTCCTTGCCTGAGCAGGATCAGATGGGGCAAGGGAGGGGAACAATAAGGGCTGTGCTCAGCTGAGGTGACAAATGCAAATCCTTCTGTTACTTTGGATTAAAAAGGGCTCCCCTGAAGGGTAACTCGAGCAGAGGCTGCATTACAGTGTCAGGTGCAAAACCTTTAATGGAGAGAAATTGCCTCAACTAATCTATTTGTCAGTAGGGAGGGGAAGTAGAAAACTATATATAACTTTGAAGCTGAAAGGTTTTGCCCTTCTCCAAAAGAATAAAATAATATAGCACTGAATAATGGGTTTGATTCCAGTTTTAAATTAGAAATCCAATTTGTTCTTATGAGCTCCCTACTCCGTTTCTTACTACTCTCTCAATTCTGCTAGGTGACATTGGGAGATAAAGCAGAATTTACAAGATTGAAATAGGTAAATTTTTCTTAAAGGTAGACTGAAACATGTCCAGAATGATGTATTAGAAATTGTATTGCATTTATTAATAAATGCCAAGTATCCCCAGATAAGATAATTAAGTTTTATGCTTAGAGATGTGTTAAATGTAGATGCCAAATCAATTCTTTTCATAATTAGTGTTACCTGCTGTAGGAGCTGAAAAATGGGATTTTTTAACCCATCTGAATACAGAATTGTGTTATGACCATATGAACACATGCAGAGGAAACAGAATTGGCAGGGGGGAAGTGCTGTTAAAATAAAGTGATTTATATCATCTGGAACCACTCTCAGGAAATGGTCTCCTACAGAAGTGCTATTTAATAATTTGTCTCTGTTTAAACTGGGATTTGTCTGCTGTGGTGCATGCTCATCATGCCCCAGGGTGGGAGGGATGAAATGAGTCAGGGCACAATTTAGGTTATGAAAAACTGTGCCAAATGGCACTTCCACAGTTTAACTTTAATGAAGTAGAGATCTTCTCAATAGTGAGATAAGTAAAATGTACTACATTCTTCTGAAATTATTTTTTAAAGGAAAACAGTAGAGTCCAAGTTTCCAGCTTGCTATTCTGAGAATCTCATTTGCATTCAGAGAACTAAAAACTCGAGTGGGGGCTGGAAAGTCAAGTGCAAACATTAGAGACTGGTATGAAAACATATCTGGAACAGGAACATTTACTGCTTCTATGAAAATGGAAGTATTTATAGGGGAATTGTATTTTATAAGTTTTGAGCCCTTCATTACCTGCTCTCCATAAATCTCATTCTTGCATTTGGTAACACAAATTCAATGGATTCCTTTCTCTCCTCTGCCTCGTGCAACCTTCACCATCTTCTCATTGTCTAAAACTTCCACTTTGAAAAAGCATCATTTCAAAATATGAATCCTTTGGAGATACAATTGAGTCTGGACTATTTCTTATCAAAAACTTCCCCATTTATTATGACTTTAGTGTTTTATATTCTTGTGTACAGTACACTGCTACAGGGACAGCAGTGAGAACATGGGCACAATGACAGGACCACAGTGGGGTCCTTGTGAACATTTTCTAGGTCTCACAAGGACATAAATAATATCTCAGTAATATCTCAATAATAAATAATATTCTTGAGGCATTTCCTGAGCCAGAGATGAGTTTCTGTAAATTGCTGGGTGAAAAAAAAAATGTTTAAATTTAAATATTTACTTCCCTGCACGGAAACTGTTTTGCTGTTAACGCACAGGAATTGTCACTGAAGGATATTCCAGATGATGCAGACCAGCACTCAATGACAGAACACACATTTCATCTTCCAGAAGACACAGTCTGTACATGAAATTGCAGAATGTCAGAGTTCAGCAGGATATGAGTTTAAGAACTGAGGGGAATATAGGGGGTGTGATGAGAACCTCTCCAGGTTTTTATTTAAAACATGTTTTGTCTAATAACAGTCTGCACTCCAGTGCCTGGAAAGGGAGGGATGTCATTGCCGGGGCAATGAGTGACAGTGCTCTTGAGCAGAGGATGGAAAATAGGAGGGAATTCCTGGGTGATTCAGGAGATGTCTGCAAGGCCAGGGACAGACAAGTGCAGATGTGTCTGAAAAGAAATAATTCGGGGCCTTAGCAGAAGGCTATTGATTTTCTTCCTCTTGATGTAAGAATACACTGGACTTTTTCTCATCTCCTCAAAACTGAGAAGTAAGCAAACCATTAGAGCACGAGCTGTGTGATTCAGGAGCTCCACGGGTGTGATGTGATCACTTTTAGCCAGCGTGAGGGTGAAATCTTTCTCCAGAGTGCAGAGAGCAGCAGAAACTCCTGACTTTCCCCTGAGCATCCCTCCCCTCTCAGGGGGGATCAGCAGCCCCTGCCAGCATTGCCCTGCCTTCCCCAAGGTGTGCTGGGCTCCCCTGGCTGGCACAGAGGGGGGCACATGTGCCCTAAGGAAAAACTCTTCATTCATGGAATTATCCTTCTTTTTCAAGGCAGAATTGAAGCCAGTCCAACACGCTCAGTTAGAATGCTGCATCCTGCCCCTCCTGAGACATCTGGCACTCTCCAGAGGGATTTGCATGCATGGAATCCCAGAATCCCATAATTCCAGAATGACTTGGGCTGGGAGGGACCTTAAACCCCCTCCAGTTCCAGTTCCAGCCCCAGCCATGGGCATTGCACCCTGATGTATTTCACTGTCTGGAAAATTCCCCATTAGTGCCTCTGCTCCTATTTGTGCTAGTGAATATTCACTGTATATGTGATCTGTTCTCTTTGCCTCACTTTCATCACATGTGGGTAAATTCTCCTCTAACATCCCAATTATGACATCCTTGCTAATATCTGCTGTGCTTAGATATGTCCCTAATGTAAATTATTAGCCTTTAAGTGCTGGCAATGTTAGCATATTGTTGCTGTAGGCTAAGTGTAATTCTTTTAATCTTGATGGTAATTTCCTGGTTAAATATTTTAAATAAATACATTTAAATAAATAACTTTGTACAAGGAATATTAATCATACCGCTTTAGCAGTATATTTGGATTTTCCGTTATTTCTGACTAGTTTTTAACTTTTATATTTGGAGTCTAATTTGGCAAAGATCATGCCTTATTAGCAATCATGAATCTTGATCAGCATGTTTGGTTTCTGTTGGTATCAGTGTACAGGGTGGAAAATAAAGTAGGGTTTGGAAATCTGTTCTTCTCATTGATAATCCATAGGCACTGAGGGATGACAGGGCACTTTCTACTGCGCTCTCTGCTTTCAGAATATTTTAAACCCCAAAACTGGGGCAGAAATGCAGGTCTTGTGGCAATGCCTTTCACCTGTTAGAAGTAAAGGTGAATAGTTAGATGTGGCTGAGATATTATTTACATCCCTGTGAACTGCAGTTGTAGCACAAATGCTTTGATTATATCCAGGACGTTCCTGAAACAAAGGGATTTCTTCTCATTTTATGCCAATATTCACAGAAACTTGTTTTGATGATTCTTGGCACATTTTCATTGATTTCAGTGCAGGTCAAAGAAAACAAACAGGTTTTCAGCAAAGAGCCAGCTAGAGTGGATGATTGTTTTCTCACAGACAATGGCATTAGCAGCTTTTAAATGGTCAGGAGCCAACCAAGGGATGGAATCTGAATTTAATTGTATTTTTGGCCTTGGCATAGAGAATTTCATAAAGAGTGGAGAGTGAGGAGTTGTGTATGAGGGGATTTGTGTTTCACCTTGGTTTTTGTTGTCAGTTCAGATCTGCTGTGTTTGTTTTTCAGTTCCCTTCTTGAACTCCTCATGGTTTTAAGGCTGACCTGCACAACGTGAAGCCTTTCCTTGCTTGGAGAGGTTTCCTACGCAGAAATGGCTTCTTTATATTCATTTTAGACTTTTGAGGAGAAAAAATATTAGAAACTCTAGAATTTCCATGGAAAATTTCTGGATATTTTCTCCTCATACCCCACCTTTGGGTGCCTCTCTGGGGCTGGCTCTTTTTGAGTCCCACCACAGCCCCAGGGTCGTGTGGAGCACAGTAAAATCTGGGTTTGCAGAGTCATTTGTGCTGTTTTTCCTCATTTTAGTGCTCTCCTCACGAAACCTGGTGGAGCTCAGGTTGCTACAATTGAGTTAAACTGGGACACCGTGGAGATAATTTCTTTTTATGGTACCATTGCCCAGATATGGAACAACTCAATAGTTTAAGCTTTATTTTTTCACATAACAAAATGCTAAATTTCCCTGAATGTCACAAAAAAAAAAAAAAATCCTCCTACTGGAGGAATTAAACACATACATTGCATATTTTTATAGATTCCATAGCATTTTGCTATTTCCTCTGGCTTAATTTTATGGCTATTTCATCTTTCTGTCCTATTTTTCTGGCTTCTCTTTTTGCCTTGTGTCTTTGTAATAATGCAATTTGAATTTCTAGTACTCTTTTAGTGCTTCAGAAAAGCCCTACACTTTGTAAGGTCATAATGGAAGTTGTTTCAAAGTTAATTTTAGAAAATCAATTTGTTTCAATCAGCTCTGTATAGATGACAATTTCCTTGGCTCTGTATCTGCTTTACAAATATTCACATACAATTATCAGTTTCCAAATAATATTTGTTCTCTTTGCCCCTGTTCCTGCCACGTGGAAAGCCTGAACTTTCCTGTTTAGGGAAATTCTTATTTGTGACTAATTGCACAACTGAAAGCTCCCCCACTGCCAGAACAGCAGACTAAAATAAACTTTGAGTGGGAAACAGAGCAGAGAACCTTCCAGGAGCTGTGAAGAACAACTGGAGGAGTTTCACTCTGAGCAGTGGATGCCTTCCAGCAGCAAAAGGCTGGCTCCAAGCTCTGCTCTGCAGTTTGCAGCTAAACCAAGGGAAGCAAGCCAATAATGCTGCTTTTTGTAAAACTTTGAGAGCGTTGAGCAGTGCAGAGAAATGAGTTGGATGAAACATCTTCTCACTTAGGATAAAAACAGAGAGGGAGAACTTAAAAACAGTGGGGAACTGGAAGAAGATGTTGAGCCTGAGCTTGGACAGCTCCAGGGGAAAATCAGGAGAGGCCAAGGGAATTCTGTGGCATTTCTGTCCCTCTGGGATTGACCCTGGTCAGATGCCAGGGGAAATGCTGGAGCTGTCAGAATTTGCAGCAGATTCTGGGCAGAGTGAAGCCAAGGAGAGCTGCAACAACCCCACGAGCTCCACCCAAAGAAGGGGAGCAACTATTTGGGGTCATATTTGTCTCATTTTGGGTATTTTTTATTTTTTTTTTTGGCATTTCAGTGGGTCTGTGCCATGCTCTCAGCACTCTGGTCCTGGCTGGCACCTGCTCTGCCAGGACCCAGCTGCACCAGAGCTGAGAGAAACTGCTGGGTATGAAACAGGCAATTGTTAGGAAACAGATAACTGTTATTAAATACATAATTGTTATTAAATAGACAGTTGTTATTAAATAGATATTTGTTATTAAACAGTTGTTATAAAATAGGTAATTCCAGAAATGCAGGCTGTCCTGGTGGTTAGGAGGATTCTGGGCACTCCAGCATTAATTAGCTGCTGTCATTAGGCTGCTGCCTCTTGCCACAGTCTGGCAGCAGAAATGGAGCAGTTCTCAACATGGTGGCATCAAAAAAGCATTTGGGTACAGCATTGTTTCGTTTTAAAATTGACTTCTGGTAAAGCACATTTAAACCCACCCAAACTATGTCTGCAGAAGTGATTTAAAGTCTGTATGAGTCTTTTGCCATTAATTTTACATGAGACAGGCAAAGTGGATAAATTATCTTCAAATTGGGAGTTAGTTGTCTAAGTAACTTGTTACTTACTCAAACTTTTAATTAACTAAACTGTTCTCTTTATAATTCATATTGAGCAATTTCCTGCAGCAGTATTTTACAGGTGAAAACCCATGGATTGCTGATTTACTGAATGAGAAATAAAATATGAAGAGAATGACTTGTATAAAGGTTTTAATTTATTGTTTTTCCATTTCACTTGAGAATGCCCTTATTTTTGTCTGTGCAATCCCATTTTTTCCTAAAAGCGTTCTTTTATGAAGAAAATGGCATATATATCATATATACTTTCTTAAGATGTAAAGTCATTTTAAGGAATTTCAGGGTGTTCTACATGGAGCAAAAAGCTACTCAAGCTCCAGTTTTAAGGATTTTATTAAGATGCCAAAAAGAAATATTTTAGTAAAAATAACACTAATATTAAAAAAAAAAAGAATCCAGAAGAAAACCTTTGAAGGAAAAAAAACAAACTTGAAGAAGTCTTGCAATGCCCCAAGAAGGAATGCTGGTTCTTTGAAGGGCAGTATCAAAGCATCTCTTCTTGTGATAACCTGTATTTTCCTCTTATTTGTTTTATCATTAGAGATGCATTTCTACTGCATTACATTGCATTCTGAACATGGTTTATATTTCCAGAAGAACCTGGAAATTTTCTCTGAATGGGCTTTTGAGATCCACCTGAATTTTCCTCATTCTTGTGACAACCTCAAAAGAAATGAACAGGGAAATTTCCATCATATTGCTATAAATTTTGTATCCATTTTAGTTCATAGAGTGTCACTAAAAATGGCCAGCATTCTTTAATTCCACTAAGAGAAAATTATTCATTTTTGCCACCTAATCCTGCACTGCCAATTTAACCCTTCCTCAGTCCCTTTACAAATGTGAACTTAAAGTAGATCTAGCTGGATTCTTTGGGGGTTTCCTTTTTAAAGCTCTGACATTTCTTTCTGTAATTTAGTCTAGACTGCCTCCAGTTTCCTAGCACTTGGTAAATGTCAGATTTGCAAAATGTATACAGAGCTTTATAGAAATGTGAACAATTTAAGTTTAATAATTTTATCATTCTTACACACTTCAGTCTTTGGGTTTTCCTGCTCGCTGTGTTTCCACCCCTCTGGTTTCCCATTCCTCCTTGCACCCTTCTATTTCCTGAATCTGAATTTAATATTTGTGCCATTTTCCCAGATTCCTCCCTTTGTCACATTTAACACAAAGCCAGAGGAGAATTTGGGTGAGAAGGAATCTCCAGGCACAGCCAAAACCTGCACTGAGGAGTCCACAAGGACAAACACAAAATCTTTGTTTCTTGTGGAAATGATGATTTTTAACAACAGGGAAATTTAAATGGATCACATTAATCTTGTAATAATGCTACCTAGAGACTTCAAATTAGGGATTAATTGAAATCATTTTTGATATATTACTTAATTTAAAATTGGAGAAAATCAGGCAAATAGGACATGATTCTGATATAGAAATAGTAAATAAAACATTGTTCTGTGTCAATTAAAAGACTGTGAAACATTCTTAGCTGCTAATAATGAACCATAACGCAAATGGAGTAGACTTTTAAAAATTATTCTCCAAATTCTCCCTGTACCAACTGAAGAACAGATAATGGCAACATCAAATATATTTTCCTTGTTTTTTTCTTAATGCACTTAGTACTGTAATGCCTGAACATTTACACATTTAGAGGTAATAAATAACTTTAATTTCATACAAAGATGGAGCTTCCACTTCAAGATGGCATTTTTAAGCAAATAAATAGAATAGATTTTTGTGCTTGCTTTATTATCTAAAGGCCTCTTTATCTATTAAATACTTCATGTGCCATTTGCTGCTAAGTTATTGATAATTGTATAGACATTTTTATAATGACACAGAACAAAACATGATTGTGCAGAGTTTGCAAGGGGGTGGTGCAACATAAAACATATAATGAGCTAATGGATTCAAATTAATCACTGAATTAGTAAGGAAAACATAAAGAGACTGGGAAGAAGGTGCCATAAAACTGTGTTTGTTTTTTTTTTGCAGAAGTTTTTCTCTGGCCCCACTGTGTGTTCAGAGAGAACATGTTTCAGACAGCACAAATTTTGAGCAACAAAGTCAGTCCTATTTCAAAAAGGGAAGAGATGTAAAGATGTAAATAGATGTAAAGATGTAAATAGATGTAAAGATGTAAATTGATGTAAAGGTGTGAAGTGAATGGATGTAAACGGAATAGATGGAGGTGTGCAATTTTTCTTTCACAATTAACTGAATATAATCACTGTAAGTGCCTGGCATTTGTTTAGCTTTAGACTTAAAAGTACATTGGTTTATGTTTCTTCTGAAAGAAGATGAAGAATTACTTTTGGTACATCAGGAGAGTGGGTTGGGCTAAAAAAATGAGTGAAAGCTGGTGCTGTGTGTGACATGTTGGAAACAGGATGGATTTGGATGCTGTGCCCCATCAGCAGACACATTTTCTTCCAGTTGTTAACCACCTCTGTCTTTTCATAATTATGACTAGGGAGGCAGAAAAATTTTCCTTTTCATTTTGCTTTCTGAGCTTTCAAATTCTTTCTGCACCAGGCAAAAATGTCTTTTCCTTAGTTTGTGGTTAATATACCGTGCTACCAAAACTCCAAAGAATAAAGTGCAGTTGGGGGGGTCCAAGGAATTCAAGCACCCCCACCAGTTTGTGGGTTTTTCTTTTTTCCAGTGACTCCTGATGTGCTGATTTCCCTGTCAGCACACCCAGAGCAGCCTGGGCCAGGCACTGAAATCTGAAATCATTCCCAAATCCAAACCCCAGCACCTTTCACTGGAGCTGGAAGGAGAGCTACACCTTGATTAAACCTCTTCAGGATTCTATTTCAAGTCTTCAGCTCTGAAAGTTGAGGAATAATATAGTGAGTAATTAAACATGTGAATTAAAAGGTGAACCTCACACTGTGGGCTGAATCTGTTCAGGTTTTGCAGATTGTTTGAAAGGGAGAGGTCATTTATTAGCAAGCTCTTTTTTTCCTCTGTTAGGTTTTAAAAATCAAATACCAACCTAAGAAAGGGATAATTTTATAGCTCACTTCTGGAATGAAAACTACCATTTCCAATTGTATCTGAAATGATTTCAGGAGTGAGTGTAATCACACTTAGTCATCTCCATAGGCATTTTGTACAGGTTGGAGTGTCTAGAAAAGTGTTTATGTTGATAAAGGAAAATAAATGCCATGTCCTACAGTTACAATATTTCATCCAGATAAAATATAATAAGGAGAGTAATAAGGGATGAAAAATATGAAAAAATGCATCTTCATTATGACAATCTTGAGGGTACTATAAAGAAAAAAAAGCATTTTAAAAACACTATATCCTCAGGATTGCTGCAGTGTGTTATGACTTTACAGCAGCACAGTTTAAGGGTTTGAAAATTTGATGTGATTCCTTAAAAATGATTGTTTTGGGGTATTTTCCCCTCTTTCCTCCTCCTCCCCAATGGGAATTTTTTGCAGGGTAGAAAATAGCTGGAAGGACAAAATCAAGGGGCTGTTTTTGCAGGTCCTGGTTGGTTTGGTTTGACCTGCACAGTGTGTTTTTGTAAGGGCATTACAGCGAATCCCCACATCTGGGTGGTTTAACCTTGACCTTATTTTCTCAGGGGTAAATTCCTTCAGTGGCACATGGGAGAGCTGTGGGTGTAAATCCTGGGAATACCAATGCAATGATGGAATCTCTCCTCTGCCAATAGAAACTCTGCCCAAAGTCTCCTTGTGACAATTCCTTTCTATTTGATGCATTTCACTAATAAGTGAGATCTCTATTACACTGAAATTCTCTCCTCATGTTCACATTCGTGCTTATTACAAATACCAGAGGGACACAAAGCATAAGAGATTCTAATTTTCACCTTTTTATTTATATGACTGGAGGATACTTTTTAATACCAAATTTTGCTAAGAACAAATCCAGAAAAAGGGGCTTTCTGTGTCTGAAAAGAATTCCTGTAACTTGAAACTGCTCAGTCTGCTACAAAAGAAATAGAAAAGTTCCATATGAATAAATCCCAAATTTAGGAATTGTTGTGACAGCTGAAGTCCAAGTGAATGTGATGACTTTTTATTTTGCTTTAATTTTCCTTGTGGTTTAACCCCACCTGGCAACAGCTTTGCAGGATCTTCTTTTGTGTAAATTTGGGAAGCTTTGCTTTGTATATCAGCGATTCTGTGTGTGGCGATTGCTCTGCATGACCAAATTACTCATACTCACTGAGTAATCCAGGTACATCATTATATTCTCTGCTGAAATTGTAGCTTAGAATTAAGTTAACAACCCTTTATTCAGAGCTGCCTCTGCCAAATGCACAGAGTCAATTTGGCACTGAGGACAGCAAACATTATGACTGGGTGTCACGGAAATTTGGCTCCACAGCAGGGAGGTTCCTGCAGCTCCATTTCACAGCTCAGGCCAGGAGCTGGAGCTGAAAGAATTGAAAATGTTTGGTGAGACAGCCTGCAACTCCCCACTCAGGCCCCGTCACTTCAGTGCCCAAGCCATGAGAATCCAGACATCAGTTTATCAAATAGGAATAAAAATTAATCTTTAATAAGTTCTGATGGCGGCGATGACTCAGAACATCTGGCAGTTAATTGGATCTATGACTTCTGTGTATTTTAAAATGTAATGTGATTTCTTATACAACATCTGGATTTGGAGTGCAATTTCAGTAGTGTAAGCTGGATCTCACTCATAAAACATCCACGATGGGTATCGGTGAGCATAGGAAATTAAAACTCTGAGAACCTCTTTCATGTTGATTTAAGCTTCCACTTTTTATTGATGGGACAGTTTGCATTTTAATAATTTTAGGTTAGCATCAGATTTCTACATGATCAATCACTTCTGAAAATGAAGGGTAGACTGGTGTGTGGCATTCTTGGAAAACTTAATTCCCAAGCTTTGCTTTTTCATGCAATCTCTTCTAATTCAAGATTCTTCTAATTCAAGTTTCTTTAACAGAACAAGTAGGAGAGTTTTCCTCTCTGCAGGCACTTCTCTACTGTTTTCCAATAATTCTAAATTTAGTCAGTAAGGTAAATAAAGTCATATTTTTAAAATTATAATGATGACGATGATGATAAGTAAAAAATCATCCAGCCCCATCACAATCTAGTGATGATTTCCTACACGAATTCTTTAATCTACATTAGTACTTTTATTGTTGTTAGTGAATAAATTATTAATGCAATCTAATCCAAACTTGATCCATCCTCACACAAATACAGCTCATTTCCTCTTTGGCCCTTCCTGGACCCTCCTGTGCAGAACAGGTTCAGTTTTCACAGGGACAGTAAAGAGAAAATCCTTCTCCAGTCTTGGATAGGAGCAGTGTTAGAAACAAAACCAATTTATCACACGGCCCAGCTGTTCACTGGGTGTTAATAATGATCCTTTTTTCTTTGGGTGCAGTTTGGTATTTATAGCTAATTAACTCCCTTCTACAGCACCCAGCAATCTGCCTTAGAGAACAGAGAAAACTGATACAGATTGGATTAGAAGCTGTTAAATGCACAGAAAAAAGTCAGCTAATTTACTGTACAACAGTTATTAGCAAAGCACTGAGAGATATTTTCAGGTGTTTTTTTCTGTTACCGTGTCTTTATTTTCTTTCAATTTTACTTAAAGTGCTGAATATAAAAACTTTCACGAGACACAGAAACTCCCAAAATATCATTTGCTGATTATTAACTCTGAAGAAATGGAGTATTTTCAAGGTCAGATTAAGAAACTGTTTCCACTGTTAATGCTGAAGTATTGAAGTACAGATTATACTTAGTAGCAGATGTATTTAAAATGTCAGCTAAAGGAAATTCTTTGCTGTTTTTCCTCTTCCATGCCTTTGAAGGGAGTAGTTTTTGTTTCAGAAAAGGAGAATTCTGGCAGTGCCACTTAAATGTAGTGAAATGAGGAGTGCTGGTTTAGGAAACAGCCTTCCACTGGAGATGGAAATAATTTAGAAATGATTTGCTGAATGTTTGTTCACAGAGCTCAGGTCCCAGTTGACTTACATGGCAATATGCCTAACTAACAGAACTTTTAACACTTCCTAATAAGAAAAACTCAGATAATTTGGGTGCTTGAGCAGCTCTAAACCACCTTTATTTTTCTTTTCCTTCCAGTAAACTTTTTGAACCAAATTTAATTATTTCAGTTTGATGCTTCCAATTTTTCCAGAAATTGCGATTTGGTGGAGAGTAATACAAAATTTTTCTTTGATGTGGTGATTTTGGACTGATGGATTTTGTGCTTCTTTTTATTCTTGGTTCTTGCTTGCTGTGCATCCTTAGCAGAGGCACTTTAGGGTAAATGTTCTCCAAAGATTGCTACATTTACACAGCCTTGTGAAATGATGTCTTACAGTTTTCCCATTTGTAAAATATGTGATAAACTGCTCATATAAGTATTTTGGAACCTTATTGTTTGAAAGCATTTGTTAATCTTTGAAGGAGTCTTTCTTCCCGTTGCAGATAACAGATGTAAGGGACAGGAGGCCTTGGTACCAATTTGGTTTCTCTGTAATGAGCCTCGTTCACAAAGCATTTTGGAGGAACACATATGTGATCACTTCTGTTGTGATATCCCCGGGCAGATGAGGTGTTGCATTTTGGCTACAGGAGCGGTGGAAAGGATAATGTAACATAGTTCTTCGTGTAATGGAGAAGCAGAAAAAGAGCTTTATTTAAAGAAACACTACACTTATATATGGTAGTTAGTGCAAAACAAAATAGAAAAGACTCATTGGCCAAGAAGGCAACACCTCTTTGAAAACATGCTTTGTGCAAAACATCACGAGACACTCACATGGCTCTCACACACCCTGCAGGTGTTTAATTTGTTATAATTCCTTGTGCTTGTGCAGCCTGAGAAGGGGCTGCTTTCTTGGCTCCCAGCAGTACCCTAATGACAATGAGGTGGGAAAGCAGAGCAGGAGAAAAATCTGCTGGGAGATTCCTGCCCTGGCTGGTCCCACCTCCAGCCCTGTCCTGCTGGGAATGTCCTGTTGGGAATGTCCTGCTGCCCTGGGAGGGATGTGCCTGGCACAGCTGGGGCCTGGCACCTGATTTTGGCTGCTCTAGAGTAGAATGGGAAAGAGAGAGTGTCTTGTATTTGGGAAAAATTAAGTTTTGTAGGATCTTAGGATGGTTTGGGTTGAAAGGGACCTAAAAACCATCTCATTCCACTCTTCCTGCCATGCCAGGGACCTTCCACCATCCCAAGGTGCTCCAGCCCCAGCGTCCAACCTGGCCTTGGACACTTCAGGGATCCAGGGGCAGCCCCAGCTGCTCTGGGAAAATTTCCACCTTTCTGTCCTGCCCCAGTCAGTGAGACAGCAATGGCAAAAAATTAGCCCTTGTCATCCCCTAAATGCCCCAAAATGCTTTAACCCAAGCACAGTCCTTCCAGCTCTGCTCACCAGCAAGAAAATATTCAAATGTTGTTCCACTATTCAAACAGCAGGTTGTTTGTTTGTGTATTATTTAATTCTCACTGACTTTAAGGCAAGATAATGTTTCTATCTCTGAAGTTTAATAGCACAAGTGGGTGTTAATTCTGATAGAGTTCAAGAGTAATAAAATGCTGCTAGAATCCCACGAAATAGCAAACTGCTGTAAGTTTTAGTCATGCAGTGCTAGTATCAACGAGAATGAGCAGCCAGGCTGCAGATGAGAGATTGAAACCACTTTGAACACATCTCAATTGGCAATCATTAAAGAGGTATTTCTACTGATTTTGCATCTGGTATTCAGACAGAATTCCTAGTTCTGAAATGTGGAAAATAAGTGGTTTTTGTAAGATAGGTAGTCTATTGGATTTGATTGTAACTTCAGTTGAAAAACCCTGTCAAGAATATAAGCGTGAAGAAAAATGGATTATCTCTATAATTCTCTCTGAAAACGCAACTCAATGTGAATTTGTAAACATTGAACTACCTAGAAGTCAATGGGAAATGTTCTGCAGATTTCAAATTTCATTGCTTTTACTTCAGGGCTGATATTTTATTTTATTTGGCTTCAAGGTTTCTACTCTCTAACCAAAGTATCAACCCAGGGAGCCACTGAAAATGTCACCCTGGCTTAGAGAATGACATATTTTACTCAGAAATGTACCTTACAGCGTGTACTTGAGTCCTACTTGTGTGACTCAAGTGAGTATCACAGCGGAAGGGAATGAAGGTTAAATTCAAATACTTGTCTGAAAAAAGCCTTGAGATGGAAGCAGGAGGGGGAGTTTGCTTTCCACTTACTGATTTGGGAGTGTGGAGAATCATGAAGAAAATGAATACAGGGAAAAATATGCCAAGAAGTGTTTTTCTTTTCATTCTCTTTTAGCTCATGCCTGAGTGGGTTTATGTTACTGTGAATCACTCACTATAGGTGTGCTGTCTAGGATTTTTTTCTTGATTTTTCTACATATAATACAACCCTTTCCAGAGCTTCCTGATCACTATTACTTGTTCCTCATCCCTTTTAACCCATGAACTTGGATGTTTGTTGGCCAATTCCAGCCAAGACACAGCTCTGGGGTGCTGGGGAGCTCTGGCTCAGGCTGGAGCTGGCTCTGGGCTGTTTGTTCTCCTGGCCATGGTCTGGAGTGCTGCCTCTCCTGAGCCATGCAGCAGCAGCCAGCTGAACAGAGTGTGTGAACTGCACACTAAACCACAGCAGATGCCACTCAGCAGGCTAAAACGAAATTGTTTGTACGGATGGGAGTTCAGGAAAAAGAAGAGAGAACGAGGCAGCTGGAGAGTGAGGAAGTACAAAGGGATGAGTTGTAAATATGAGGGAGCAGAATAAATCAGGAGTGATGCAGAACTCACAAAAGATCAGCTTTTCTTATTTCTGCTCCTCACAGTATTAATTGCTTTGCTGCTCTTTACAAAAAAGCAGAAGCAAGAAAGAATCACTGCATTTCAGCTCAGCTGGAAGACAAAAAGCAATTCTTAAACACCTCGTTCATTATATTTAATAAATCTCCAAATAGTATCTGCTAGAGATTGTTTCTTGTCCAACATTCTTATATAATTTGTAAAAAACCCAAATAATGTGTCTTAAAATTGCTACTTCCAAAGCAGTTCTGAGGCACCTCTTTCTGGGGAGATGTTAGAGTGCAGGTTGCTTACATGTGCTGTGTGAGCCTTTTCTTTGTGAATTAACTGGGTTCATACAGAAACATCCAAGCAGATTAAGAAAACCTGCCAAGGTTTTCCCTCCCAGCCTCTGTGACCCTTGTTTGGTAGGAAGTTCTGTGTAGGTTTTAAGATATGTCTGTGCATTTCAGCATATCCATATTTTTAAGGCTTTGCATCAGATGGAGGAAAAGCAGGCAGTGACAAGATTTGCTGGGTGTAGAGTGTATATAATCTGACATTTTCAGGACACGGATTTTAACTAATTTACACCATCAAGCCACACTACTTAAATTCGTGACAGCAAACCATCTTCAAATTTTATATAGGAATGTCTTCATTTTACAGATCTAAGATCCATCCATTTGGTTCTGCAGAACTTAAATCTTCTTTTCCCCTTCCACAACATGACTTCCACATTATTAGGATCACTGTTGTGCTTGCTGTTAGTTCCACCTTTACTCCTCCTCATGTCCAAGAGCTCACCTGGGCCTGTCAAGGCTCCTCCCTTTCATCAAGAGTCCACAAATTATCCATGGATGGATTAAACTGGATTTTGGTCAGCAGCAGATTAGTTGGTGAGCTGGTATAAGAATTACTGTGGATAAAAATTTGCAGATATTTCAATGTATAAATTTCATATACTAAAAAAAAACAGCAAGTGTCAAAGATGCCAATAATTATTTGAAGTTCCTGAAACGTGCCAGTATATGTTTTATAATTAAAAAACAAAGCCAAACTCCTTTACTGATACATCTGCTTCCTGTAACTTAAATTTCACCCCGGCCAAGGATACTATTTGGATTTTTTCCTTAATGCAAAATTTCCTTCCAGCTTTATAAAATCTGTTTTACTTATACTCCCGTGGTTTTATTGGTGAATATTTTAATTGTCGTGCTGACTAAGCAGGATCAATATCCGACTTTGCAGCTATAGTGAAATGTTCCATATTTGCAGCAGCTGTTCCTCACGAGGATGACAATTTTCCAGTGGCCCGTGGCTGCAGCATCACTTGCAAACATCTCTGCAATTCCTGCCTCTGTCCTGGGCTGCAGTTTGGGGTTAACAGTGCCAGGAGCTTTGCTTTAATTGGGTTTGTGTGAAAACCTGTGAATCAGCCATCCACCACTCTCTCTGTTGATTTATCTCATTGTGAATTACAGTTTAATGTAGGCCGTTTATAACTTGTAGGGACTAAAGGAAAAAATGTTGTCAGACACTGCATGGATTAGCTGGGCTAACACCAGGTGAGGTTTTGTTCATGCTGAAATGACAAGCCCTCCCTGTGATGTGCAAAAGGAGAATGAGCAGCACTTTAGGGCATTAATTAAAAAAGATTCCTCCTATGCTTTCATAATATTATCTAATGTTATGATTAAAATCTTTATGCTTGTCAGAAAAGATAAAATTATAACTATATTTTATTTTATCTAGGAATAAACACTTGAGCTGAAATGTTGTGGAAGACAGGCACACAAAACTACCCCAAGCTGTGCAACACTGAAAAATCCCCCAAAAGCTCTGCTGTTATCCCTGAAAATCCCTTCCTTAGCAGGGGCTGAGGGCTGAGGGCAGTGAGATGGGTTTGTCCAGAGCCAGGCTCAACAAAGGAAACCCCCAGCAGGTAAAGCTCCAGTGCCCCACAACACTCAGCTCTGGCACTGAAGGGCTGCAAACAAATAGGAAAGTTCCTCTCCCTGCTTTAATTTTGTGGAAAATGAATCAAGAGTGAGGTGAGAGATGAACTGAGTTTCCCAGATAAATTCTGGGCACCCGAGGCAAGGTGAGGATTGAAGCGGTGTTAAACACTGTGGGCTCAATTTATCTGTTCAGAAACATGGGCTGTGTGGCATGTTCTGGAGAGCATCCCTGCTCTGCCAGCAGGATCCCAAAGTGCATCTTCCCAGAGAGATTCCCAGCTTTATTCCAGGCTGCTGTTCTGGGGCAGGACAGCAGGATCCCAAAGTGCATCTTCCCAGAGAGATTCCCAGCTTTATTCCAGGCT
>JANRMJ010000026.1:17820987-17841892 GCA_025584955.1 Alethe diademata
ATTCTCCATTTCAAAGAGAAGCTTCTGCCTTTATTGGCAGACACCTGTCCTTCACACCAGGACACCTGGTCATGTTATTAAGAAGCTCCCTGGCATCACCCTGATCTTGGGCTATTAAATCCAGGCAGATAACAGGGACAGAGCCTTCCATCTGTTACCAGAAGCTGGGGCCCAAATTCTATTCTGCATTTCAAGAAGTATCAGAATACAGAAGGATCTCCTCCACAGCCATGGATGTACTGAGCTCCATCAATTGCTCTCCTCTTTCACAGCTGGCAGTCATTTGTAGTCTGTGCTAATGATTGCAAAAATGCCACTCTAACTAATTGCTTTTTTTATAATAATAATAATTTATAAATAGTTTATAATAACAAACTAATTGCCATATTGAATTTCATGGAGAATCCTCTTGGCCTGGGCAGCAGGAACCCAGGAAAGCTGCTTGCGACATCTCAAGTGCAGCTTCAGAGTCTGAAACGAAGGAAAGGTAAATATTCAGAGGGACATTCTATTAAGCTTTAAACTTCTCTTTTAAAATCTTTTTTTTTTCTCTTTAAACAGGTTTTGGGTATGTAAAGGTTTGGCTGTTTTTTGCAATGATTTGCTCTGATGAACAACAGATACAGACACTAAAAACAGAACAGCTGAGCCTCTCAGTCAAATCCCTCCTTCAGAAGTGGGGAAGGATGAATTCAGCTTTTCTTTGGAGATCTGCACCCCAGAAAATTAACAAAAGAAAAAAGAAAAAGAAAAACAGAAAAAAGAATAAAAGTTAGAAGAATATTGTCTTTTCAGGACAATCAAAACTATGGAGGTTTGAAATATGTGCTGTCCATGAGGATTTAGAAGAGATTTTTTTTCCTGATTTTGGTTGAGTGAGGGAAGTGAGTTGCCCTAATAAAAAGGCAATTTCAACGAATTTAAGTTTACCAACCCCTTGCCTGTTGGGTACTGCTTGATGTTGAATTTTGCCTAAGCTAATGAGTTTGGGGATTACACTAGACCATCTTTTTATGGCAGGTTTTTTCCCAATTTACTGTTTATTAGAATATATATTTTAATTGAATTAAATTAACATAGCAGTGTCTTCTCAGGGTACCCTGGAAACTCCACATTTGGGCACGTTTGCCCCAGGCCATTGCAGATATCCCTGCTTGCTCCTCCCAGAGAACAACAAATCACAATCCTGAATACAGAATACAAACTGCATTAGTTTGCCATGAATTTTTTAAGTATTCTGGGAAGATAATGATGTTTTGTAAAAGCCTGTCTGTGTGCTGAGTGTATCAGAATTCAGTCATTTCCTCAGTTTATTCTTCCCAAGAACTGCAGGGTGATCACTGAATTTCGAAGGAAAGGAAAGAATTCAAGGATTTTTTGTTTCTGCTTCTTGAGTTGTGTCAGATGTGGAAGAGCTCTCTATAGCAGGACAGGGTTCAGATCTTGATGGAAATCAAGAGATCCCTTTGAAAGTCTCATCGGCATTTTAAGTCTGATACAATCATTTTTGTGTCTTGGAAGTCAGTTAAGGACAGACAATCTTGCTGCAAGTCACTGCCCAGAAAAGTGCTGATGTGGTCAGATTGCTGATGGGTGGGTGCAGAAAACTCCCCTCCTGAAAAGGATCAGAAATCCTTCTGTTCTCTAGGCAGATCCATTTTAGATAGAGCTGCAGGTTTTCTGTAAATCATCCTCTGCTCATCAGCATACTCATCAGCCATCAGAAAAAACCCAAAAATGCAAAAACATTTGTAAGGAGAGGGAATCCTGCAAAGCCCCAGGAGCTCTGTCCTTATGAAGTGAGACCTGCCTGAGAAAGGAGCTCAGAGCACAGGACCTGAGTCCTGCCCTGTTCTGGGGGTGCTCCACTGCCAGCTCCTGGTCTTTATTAAATCAATTTATCCTCCTTGGCCACGCTCTGAGTGAGGGATCAAAGCCCTGCACCCCTGGGGCTGACTGGGATCTCTGCATGGCTCACCAAAGGACTCACCTGACCCAGCAGGTGACAAAGCTGGCTGAATGTCAGTTTAATTGATAGTCTCAAAATGTGATTTCAGAAAGGTTTTTTTTTCTCATTCCTGTTTTTGTTTTGGGTTTTTTTTGGGTTGTTTGTTTGTTTGGTTTGGTTTGGTTTTTTTAAATTTTGTTTCTGGGGTTTTTTTGTTGTTGTGTGTTTTTTGTTTTTTGGTTTTTGGTTTTTGGTTTTTGTTTTTTTTTTTTCCCAGCCTGTAATGGATTTTTAAATGGAATTGCGATGCAGCAGCTCATACAGAGCAGAACCAGGGAATCTTTTCTGGGTAGGTATTAAAAGCTCTCAGGTCAGTATCTGTAGAGTCTTATCCTATTTACTCCCGGTTGATAACCCAGCTGGGTGCTGAAGTTTAACTTGATTTATAGCAACCAAATCAACATTTGAATACAAGTCTGACTAAAACAGACAGAAAATAATTACGTTTAATAAGCATGTGTTAAATGAGATGTTGAACGCTCTGTGGTGAGAACACAAACAAACCCTTGGGAGAACAATGGCAAAATTGAGCCTTAACTGCCACCATCAGCAACCTCCCATCTGGAACTCTGCCACTCATCTTCAGAAAAAAGGTAAGCCCAAAATTAAGTGGTGCTTTTTTTAGAGCTTGTATTACTTTAATTAATCTTTGCTCCTCTCTAGTTTTTAACCATGACAAGAAGACATATCAGCCATGCTGTCAGAAAATACTGCCAATGAAATTTCCAGTGTTGCTGCTCTTGTTTACCAAAGAATTTTTTCCCTTTTGCATTTTAGGTATTTAACAGCTTTAAACACTTCCCCAGTGAAACATACACAGATTAATATTTCATTACAAGAACTTTATTGCATCACATCCTATCTTTTAAAAAGATCCCAAAACAAAGGATGCCAATTTTCTCTCCATCTTCTGTAAAAATAGAAACAAGAGAAATTAGAGCTGTCTAACCCACCTGAGAACAAAGGTCTGTTTAGCTGCCAAGCAGGGGCCAGGAGCAAGGATGAGGAGAAATATATTTATCAGTAATGCAGGGATACTCTACCATCTAACCATCCTCACCAAATGAAGGGATCTACTTCAGAGATTTTTTTGGGGGGGATTTATTCTTCTAATCTGGGCTAAAACTCACATTGTCTTAATGTTCCCTGAGTCTGGAAGCAACAATTTCCTTGTTAAAGTTTGTGTTTCTTTGAGTGCCAAATGAAGAATTCCCTCTTTTTGCTTGTTTTGAACCCACCAGTTGCTGGTTTTGTTTGATGCACCCAGAAATGCTGAAATGCTGCCTGTTCCATGAATGGAGTCCATCCACTCATGACTGACAGGCTTTGATAAAAACCTGGTGGATTTTGTGCCCACCAGAAAAAAAAAAAAACCAAAAAAACCCAAACTTCTCAAGTTTAGCTGTAAGGAAATATCTCCACATATTTTTACTGCTGTTGTTCTGCTTCACTATTTGACTTTTTCTATATGAATAACCTGTAATGCACAAAGGATTTAAAAGCATAGAATGGATTTCTGTCCTAAAACAATAATGTTTTCAATTTTGCTCTCTTTCCATTTTCTAAACATTCAATTGCTTTCTGTTTGCCTTTGAGCTGATGTTTTTGTAGAATTTTCTATCCAGCAACATATTTCTATGCAGCTTGGTCAGAGCCCAACATTGCAGATGCAAATTTAGATTCTTTTTTCCCCCTCATTGTGCATTGGTTTTATGTCCATCAACATCGCATTTTAGCTGACATTTTATTGCCACTTTCTCAAAGTGGCAATAAAATCTCATTTTATTAACACCAATAGATGAGAAACAGAAAACTTTGTAACTTAGTAAAGTTTTATTTCTTTTTTTTTCTGAATACAGGACCCAGTACAACCCTCCTCCACTGTAAAAGTTAACCTAGACCCCCAAACAACTTTATGTAGAAACCTTTAGCAGGGGATCTTTTCAAAGCCCTTTGGTGTTACTCATCACAAGATCTCCTCTGTTCATTTTATCTGGAATGGTCTCATTTTTTGTCTCCAGTGACTGGTCTGGGGGGCAGAGGCAAAAATGAACTCAGGTTTCTCTTGATTTTCTCTTATTCTCCTCACACCTCAGTGACCTCAGCCCTACAGCAGCCTCATCAGACACAAATAAAGGGATATTCCCATATTCCTGCCTCTCCAAAAAATATTTGCAAAATATTTGAGTGTAATATGCTAGATCCTGTATGTGTAAATGTAGTGCAGGATATAGCACCAAATAATGCAGGAGGGTCAGGAGCAGGAGCTGCCCCATGGAAAATGCTCCATTGCAAAAAACCTAAAAAAATAAGTAAAAATTTAATATAAGTAGCTTTGTTTACTGAGGAAGAGAATGTTTTGCAAACAAGAAAAGTCCAAAGATAATTATAGAAAAGTAAGGATAACAATATTTAGGTTAACATTTACCATAAAAGAACAGGAGCAGATTACTATTGAGAAGGCTTGGAAAACATCTCGTGAGAGAGTGCTGTTGTGTTTTTGTACAGAAAGTTCTGTAAAATATCCTTTTTTCCTGAGCCAAGTGGAAGAATTACTGAGAAACATTTCTCTGAGAGTTTGTGTGCCTTTCCATATGCCACAGTTTAACAGACACTAGCAGGTCTGTTTATATCATCATATTTTTCTCTTGAAAAGAAAAAAAAAAAATTGCTCTTTGCTAGTTTTCATATGTTCCCTAAAGATTTTCATCTTGCAAATAAAAAAGCTTAATTATTTCCATAATGGAAGGATTAGTGTTCCCATGAGCAGATTCTTTCTGTTTAAAAGTCATTGTAGGTATAATAAAATGCAAGTAGTTCATGACCAATGCAGCTGCTTCACAAATTACTGGAGTTCAAAAAATAAGGGAATAATTTAAAAAACACCCAACCAAACAACAAGAGAAAATTTTAAAAGAGAGGATTAAAAATACAACTAAACAAGTCTAGTGCCTTTAATGGATAATAGCAATAAGACCATGGAGGATAAATTACTTGAGAAAAGTGTAATACAATAACTGACACCTAAACAGCCCTTAGTGTTTCTGTGGTTTTCCACCATCCTCTGGCAAGAGAGTTTGGGGATATTACATAACAGCTGCCAGGGAATTTCCATATATTGAATGCCTTTCTATGTCCATTAGATTTTATGATGTATTGACAAATGAATTTGGGTTTCAGTGCTCTCATTACAGTGGTGTGACTGCAGCCAGCTCATGTTTTACCCCTTTGGATGAACAAGGGTCAGTGTTAATTCATGGATAAGAGTTCCCCAATGAATATGGCATCAAAACTGCAGCAGCTCTGGCTGCCTTCAGAGGTTGGTTTGTGCTGATTTGAAAGGAAAATCTGGATGGATTCAAGCCAGGGAATTCAGGGAGTTTCCCAGGTGAAGCTGGGTTCCATCCATCCCTCCATCCATCCCTCCATCCATCCCTCCATCCATCCCTCCATCCCTCCATCCATCCATCCATCCCTCCATCCCTCCCTCCATCCATCCCTCCATCCCTGCCTGGCTGCAGGGCTCTGCAGAGGACACAAAGCCTTTATTGTGGGCACTGCAGAGCTTCCCTCTGCTTGCCTTTATTGTTTTACAATCCCTTCCTGCTAATGCAGGAAGTCTCTTTATGGCTGTGAGAGTCTCACAGCTTTAAACTGCTCCTGTGTTTTCTGGGGACTTCACAAGTTCCCAGAGCAATTTAAACTCAGTGTGGTAAAGGAGACCTTAAAAGTTCTCCTCCTTTTTCTTACCTTTTAGGAAGTAGCATCAAACTGTCCTTTAAAAATGAGTCTACATTTATGATTCAGTGCAGTGCAGCAGCCCAAGGGCCAGCCCAGATAAGCTGCTATAAATCATTCAAAGCAGGGAGATAATAACTCCTTATTTAAGATCTGGTTTTATATTATGTATGTTTATAAAACAGAAATAGGTGTCTCTGACTGCATACCAGCACCCCAGCCTATTTTGGGAACTCTTTTCTGGGACTTATGTAGTCTTTGATCAATTTTCACCACTGTTCAGTGAACAATTTTATCTGAGGATTTAAAAAAAGTATTTATATTAAAGTAAATCCACTGTGTTGTAGCAGCAGACTAGTGTTCTGCCATTGTGGAAACACTACTTTAAAATGCTGAATTTTGTCTTTTGTCACTATAAATCTATGCATGAAGGGGTGGTTTATGTTATAACTCATCCAATTGAACTGATACAAAGAGATGCAGTCCTGTCACCAGTCCCTCCCGTCCCTCTCTTTCCTCTATTACATTACATTTAGCACTCATGCAAAACATGAAATGCAGAGATAACTGAAAACTGATTTAAAAACTCCCCCCAAACACTGGCTTTCCATCAGATGAGTGAACTGAACTGGCTTAATCTTTCACACTGAATGTGATGCACTGCAGGCGTCGGGGGAGAAAGGAAATCGTGTCTTTCCATGGAAGTTTCCAGTTACTTGAGTTTGTATACACTGGGCAATCATGCTCTCAATTACTGGGTTGCCAGCAGGCTCCTGGCTCCCACTTTGTGTGTGGTTTGCACTGTTGTCTTTAAAAGGTAGAATGCAATTAGAAGATCTGAGCTGAGCCTTTGTAGTGCCACGTTTAACCTTTCCAGAAGCCGTGGTAGCGCGCTGCGCGTTTGTGAAGTATTAGCGCTGGCATTAGGAGCAATTCCTGATTTATTATTATGTGTCACTTTAATTAACATGCTGTTTCACTCCCTCTTCCAGATTGTTAATGAAGATGTTAAATAAACAGGACCAAACAGTGATCCCTGCAGAGCTCCACCAGACACCTCCCACCAACTTGATGCATTGCCATTTTTCATTACCCTTTATTTGCACTCAGCCAGCCATTTTTAAATCCAAGTGACAGTACTCCATGTCCAAGCCAATTTGAATTAATTTTGCAAGTAGAGATTTTGTAAGACACTACATCAAGTGTTTTACTCAGACCAGATATATTACACATGCTTTCATCCACTAATTTTCTAAAGCTATCAGAAAAAGCAATCAAGCTTTGAAGATTACTAGCACCCAGCCAGCTTTTTGCTGGTTTCTTCACTTACAAAACCAATCTTGGCATTATTAAAGATTTGCCACTCCTTTAGCTGATGACTGATTTAAAACAATGCATCTTTCTAATCCATTACCTTCCCAAAATAACATAGAGCACTGATTATTCCTCCTAAGTGCTATTTTAGGGCCATGTGGCATGTGAGTTTAAATTGTGATTGGCAGGCAGATATTTTTCTTGAAAAGGATCCGTGATTTCAGCAGCTTAGCTTATGTTTATTTTACACACTTCCAGCTGTTAGCTTGTATCAGCAGTTATTCCTTATTCCCAGTATGAAAGCAAGTAGGTCCTGTGACACCTCTTTAATTATATCAGGGAAGGAACATCAGACTGGCAGTAGAGGCAAAAAATACAGTGTAGCAGGATTAGCTCTCACAAAACCAGATTTATTTCTTACAGCAGAGGAACACGCCAGTCAAAATAAACTTTCTCTCCTTATTTAATATATTCCTTTCCTCCACGTTTTATTGCCTACTCATGCTATAAATTGTTATAGTTAAGACTTCCAGTCAGAATTGGGGTTTTTTTCCCCTCTTTTGGCTTGTCCATTCCTTATTCTTCTGTCTCCCTAGAGCTGGAGCCATTTATTCACTGCCTGTTCCCTTCCTAAAAACCTCTTGTGCTTGTGAAGGGCTGTGTTTGTTTTCCAGGGGTGCTTTGGGGCACAGAGAAAAGTGCTGCCTCCAGGTTTCTACAAACTCTTTAGTAAAACTGGGAAGATTTCAGGTGTTTTTCCCTCCTAAAGCCTGGCTCATATCCTGCTTACTAAACTCTGTTTTTTCACAGCTGCCCCTACTCAAACATTTTCATATTCTTACCAGTGTCATTCCAGTATAGCTCTTGGTCATTCCCTTACCTGGGGCTCAGTTCTGCCTCTATTTTTTGGATGGTGATTTCACTGAAATGAGTCCAAAAAGTTTACTGCTACATTCCTCTAAATTTTTCATGCTGTTAAGTCAGCTTGTTCAGGGTAAAATTTTCAAACTGGAATTTTACTGAGAAAAATGCCAAGTGTTTTTCTGACTTCTGTGAGTTTAGATCACTGGGATCCTACAATGGCTCTGTTGTTTTTTGAATGTGTTTTTTCT
Organism: Alethe diademata; assembly: GCA_025584955.1. Taxonomy (NCBI): domain Eukaryota; kingdom Metazoa; phylum Chordata; class Aves; order Passeriformes; family Muscicapidae; genus Alethe; species Alethe diademata. The sequence continues at coordinate 17,829,160 of JANRMJ010000026.1, forward strand.
TTATTTCTTCACTTAATTTTATTTATCAAAATTAATGATAATTAATGGTCTCTTGATTCAAGTCTTTCAGCTCATAGTGGAATGACTCCATCAGAATACCCAGTGCTCAGCTTGCATGCATGTGTGCATGAAGGCAGAAAGCACATTGATTTTCTTCCCAGGGATAAGGGAAACAAAGGTCATAGCTCCTCACACTCTAATTTATGCAAGATTAATGCATAGAATACAGCAGAGTTCACTTAATGAGGATGAAACATGCAGATGAGTGAAAAACTGTATCGTTTTCAGTTTTGATTTCCCAGTGGAAAGAATCTAAAATAATACAATAATATAAAATATCTTTAAAAAGAATTTCTGATTAAGACATAAGCAGTGGTGTATAATCCTAGAAATAAGGATCTCAGGCCTCATTCTTCTTTGCTCAGCCTTTGGAATATCCTGCATTTTGTGCTTCCACTAGAACTGGGCACATATCTGGGGCTCTTGCCTTGGTAAGGCTGCCCCTGTGGCACGATGCTGTCTCACAGAAAGATTTCTGTGCTGATGCTTTCGTGGCTCTGGAGGCAGACTGCTGCAGAAAAACCAGAGGTTTGTGTTAATCAGCGCCTGTAATCCCTAAAAACAAAGAAATTGCTGATGGACTCAAAATGATAAGGAATGTCTGGTGTCTACAGCAAACTGCCTGGAGGTGAAAGTCTCTTCTCTGCACTGAGTGACCTTCTGGAACCTGAATTGTCCATTTGCTCTCATACCCAGCAGTGTTTCTCCAGTTTAAGATTTTGTTGTCAGTTGCCCTCCAAGCCTCCCTTTTAGTTTCTCTGCTGCTTTGCAGAGCTTTTCCTTAGCATGGTGTTAGTGACAGAGACACAGAACAGACAAGTCAAAGCACAGAGAGAAAAAAAGAACACTGATGTTACTGCAGCAGAAAAAGAGAGCCACTAACAGAGTCTGTTAGAACATTCAGATGTGTACAGTCTATGGTTGAAAATGAAGTTCTGCTGTTTGGAGGGAATTTATTGTCTCTAAAGGGACAGCAATGGATTTACTGAGGGCTGGAGAGGCTGAAATGAGTTTTGCTCCTGTGCATTCACATGTCTGGGTCTGTGTCTTATCTTCCTGGGTGACCTGCTCCATATCCAAGTCCCTGTTCTGTCACCTCCTTCTGAGCTACTCATTATTAATGGGCAACAAATACACAAAAGTTCAGCCATAATTTCTCTCCTTAAAACTGTAATGGAGGCTTTGGAAACAGATTCATTTCAACAATGTGCTGCAACTTGAACTCGAAGCAGAAATAAAAATGCCCATTTCACTCTATAATTGACTTTAATCTCCAAATTTGGCACACTAGCTCCTGAGAGGTTAACTGAATTTTCAATTCACCAAACAGAAGTTCTTAAAATGTTTACTGGAGTTTTGCTCAGATTTTCTCATGTTTCATGGATTTTCTGAGATAGTTCAGCCCCATGTCAAGTTTTAAGCAGCTGCCAGGCAGCTGAGAGATAGAAAACTTTTGAACATCCAGTAGCAGCTGCATAAGTGTATTTCTCTGCATTCATCATGATCTAGTGAGTTTAAAAGATTGTTCACAGACCTTTGAATGTTGTTTTTGCTAGACAATATTCTGTTGAAAAAAATAAGCCACAACTCTGCCTCTCTTTTAAAATCAGAACATCACCATTCCTTTTCTGTGCTCTCTCCTCATCCATGACCAGTGCAAACCATGGGGTCAAGGCAGGGCCTTGTGGGATAAGTCTGAAGTGAGAAATTAAAGTTCCATTTGGACCCAGTCTCATGTTCTGCCTCCCAGGCTCTGCACTGTGCTCCTGAGTCTTTTGTCTGAAGCTCCTGGAGTAACCCTGTCAGACTGGGAGGAAGCAATATTATTCACAGCTTTATTAAAAATTTGTAATGCCTATTAATTAAAATCCAGCCTGATAGAAGCCTAGATTGCATCTGCCTGATAAGAGATGGTCTCCAATTCTCTTATCATGGAAACTGTTGTGTTTGCCTGAGTTTTCCCTCTATTTTAGAAATGAAATGTTGAATTAATGAGCTTCTTCCTCCCCTCTGATTTCCAAAAGCAAAGCAAAGAACAATATTCATGTTGGCAAGAATTTCCTACAGTACTAAAATATATTTGTGCTGTGTTGGCTTTTCTCTATTTTTTCATGCCTCTCTTCTGTTCCTAACAAAACTGGTTGCTTCCCCAAAGTCTTGTGATAACTTTTTAGACTGCAATCTATTTCCAGTGTCTTTATGAAAGCAAAGCTCTGTCATTATGTTCCCAAAGGGATGTACCAGTAAACCTGAAGGCTGGGGAATAAAAATTGGAAGATTACTGTTTCTTGTCATGTATTTCTGTTTTATGGTGTTGACTACACTGGAAAGGCTTAGTGGGGAGAAAAAACAACAGCAGTGAAGGGAAGTAGCTATTAAGGTCCTATCAGAGCTTGATGGGGCTTGATATAATTAAAATAAAAAAAAACTTGTGATATCTCCAGCAATTGTAATTTCAATTATTTGCTAGCTAAAGGCAACTTTCACTGCTCCAAGTTAGGAAATAATGTAAATAGACTAATTAATATAATTTGCCTTGTGTTCCTCTAAGAGAACAAAACCAAATATTTCATTTTTTAAGAGGAAAAAAAAAACCTCGTGTAAACTAAATATTATAAATATTCAGTCCATCCATAAAGCAAACATTACACATTTCGAGCCATCCTCAGCATTTCTGAGGAATTCAGCAGGATTGGAGGAAATTACCATGGCTTGCTTTGGCTTTACATCTGCTCAGCAGTGAAAGGGAAGGGCTCTTTGTGTGGATTAGAGCAGCTCTCCCCCAGAACACTGTGGAACAACGTGTGCAGCAGGGGGCCAGCACACAGAAAGGTTTCATCACCTTCTATCTGCAGCCCTTTAATATCAAGAGACTTCCACAGAACTTAAAATGAGTCTTTGTAATATTCCGTGCTGCGGTGGTGGAGAGGTACAATAAATAATATTTCTCTTTTTTCCTCGTGTGGAATGGAGAGATAAAGCTATTTATAAAACTGTAAAGACTTACAAATCATTCTAACAGGTTGTCATATGTTAATGTCAGCGAGAATTTAATCACTCAAAGTAAAAAAATCTAATTTTTTTTCCCCAATCCTATCTTATTTTCATAACTCTCTCTATCGACAGCTTCTCTTGTGATGATAAATTAAAGGAAAGCCCAAGACCACAAAAAATGTAAAATCAGGAAAAAATACAGAGACTGACCCAGTAGGTTGTTTTTAAACTGTGTGGCAGTTTTATTTTTTTTTGTTCTTGTAGTACTTACAGGATCTAATGAGGAGTCATTGTGCTCAGCACTGTACACCTGCTTAACAAGGAAATAAAGAGATAATAAATAGATGGATTGTGAAGATCCAGATTTATGTAAGTAGCAAGGCTGTCTGTATAAACTCTTTGTGGAGTTGTTGATTGAGGAATAAACAACCTTGCTTAGGAGCAGAACAATTTTATTCATCAATTCATTAAAAAAGATTTTTATGACAGCTGCTTACCCAAAAAGCTGTTCAGTGACGGCTTTAATTTGCCATCTGGGATTGGAGTGCCCTGAATTCTCTGGCTTTTAGCCACTTTCCCTCCTGTTCAAAGGAGACACATCCGTGGGCTCTCCAGGTGATCCCATGGTGGATTAGATTTCATCTTCTCAACCAAAGAGGACTTTTAGAGAAAAACAAAGACACGCATGATGTTCAGATTTGTGATTTTATGATTTTGTGTCTCTCAGTAAATCCAGTACTGATGAGGTTCTTGTCCAGAGGAGGTTGGACATTCCTTGGTGGCCTTGATCTTCCATTGGCACTCTAGTGAGGAAGGCTAATGCCAAGCTTGCCATGGTTTTGTTATGGTGAGTATTAGAAAAATTAATATTAAAAATCACCCTATTCTCTTCTTCAAATTAATTTTGTCCTGTTGGCTGACCTGGTGGTTTTAGTTGTCCACATAGCAAACGAGCCACACACAAAACTGCAATGTGAATTTGACCCCTTTATTTCCCTGGGTGCTCTGCAGCCCTTCTCTGGGTCAGGGGGAGGCTGCCAGTGCAGAGCCCCCCGTGCTGAGGGAGAAAACACTGGAAGTTTTCTCCTGAGAGGTTCAGGTGCTCAGGGAGCAGAGCCCTGGCTGCTGCCTCCCAACCCAGCCATGTGGGAGCAGGGCCTGGAAAAGTTTCCTTGCCATTCCTAGAAGTGCTGTGATTGCAAACAGAGAGAATAAAAACTCAACCATCTAAGCAGCACAGCGGGTCTGAACCCCTTTGTTTGTGCTGAGGACATTCATCTCCCCCGGGGTTTTCAGGACATGATTCTCATTTCCCTCTCCCTGCATTCTGCAATGTAGGGTTTGTTTCCAAGCCTTTTTAAAGGAGGTGTTTTGCCTATTGGAAGTGCAGAGGTTGATTGATGTCCCTGGGCTCCCTGATGAAAGGTTGGCTGTCTAATGGCGTGGGTTTGGTAGCTGTGGTACAGTGCAGGCTGGTGAGGCTGTAATAGGAAATCAAATAGTTCATTTCACAGCCATCAAGTACATGCTGAGCTGCCTGACTGCTTTATGCTGCTTTATCTTTGAGGACATAAAACCCATTCTTACTTTATGAAAACATACTTTGTGTTGGATAATCATTTCATTTACATATAAAGGTTACACTTAATAAAAATATATGAACCAAAATTGCAACAAAGATACAACATCATAAACCACCTTTTTTAAAGTGTGCTGGTTTTTCCCCTTGAAAGGCTTCATTGCCTTTAAGACAGGAGATATTGCTTCAGAACTAAAGATTTAAAGCTTTTTTCTTCTGCCTGTAGTAAAAGTAATAAAGCTTTTTATTGTACAAAGACTGTAAATATATTTAGCAATAATTTCAACAGCTGGAAGTGTCTAGATGCCTGTAGTGGAAATACAAGGATCATATTTACCTAGACTTGGCCTTGAAATTCCTAAAACCCTTTTCTTTCCACCTAAGCAGCCCCGAACAGTTATTGGTTGTTATCTTGTAAACACTGCAAGACAATCTCGTGGAGAAAATGACTCTGTGCAGTCAGAAATAAGATACTGCTGGAGCACGAATGCTGTGAGTATTTTCTGTTGTCATTGTTTGTGACAACTGTTTCCTGCAAAGAGGAATCACCCCTGCAGTCTGGAGCCAGCCCCAAGAGCAGAGCCTGGTGCTGGGGAGCTTTAGTCCCCTGAAGATGCCACAAGAAATTCGATATCCTAAAGTAATGGATGTTGTCTAGGGAAAAAAAAATAGAGAGTGTGAGAATAACGGTCTTTATCACTGCTTTGTTATTCTCAATGCATGAGATATTTGGGTTTGGTGGTGTAGCTGATTTAGGGTACAGGTAAAGTTCATTGCCCTTGGAAATGCAGAAAGTTGAGAAGCAAAGCTGTACCAATTTTCATTCCTGCCAACATCTCATTGCCTTTCTCAGTAAATATCTCAGCATTGCCAGTGTTTCATCCCTAAATCAGTATTAATATATTTCCAGTCTCTCAGTTTTATATTGTACTTCTCTTGACCCAAGGATACAAACACACTTTCAACTCCTAAACCTTATTATCCTCTGAGGAATGTGTACAGAGACACAAAGGTACTCTGTAAGCAGTGTCTCTTTCAACTCCATTTATAAAATAATTATAATTGTTCTAGCTCTGTGTGATGGGAAGTATAACCACTTATTGCATAGTTAAAATCACAAAATGGAAACAAATGCAAGCAGAGAGACTCATTCCTTGTGGGGAGAGCAGCAATCAGTATTGAGTTTGATGAGTGTGGTTGAAAAGTCTGGTGAAATTTCTATGAGATGTATCTGAAGGATAAATACTCTCAGAGTTTCCAAGAAAAGAAGGAAAAATATGCCAAAATATTAGTTAGCTCTACTGAAATTTTCTTTTTGGGAGTTTTTCAGAGATGCACCTAGGCCTTTCAGGCACTCAGATTTTTCTGGACATTGTCCAGATGTCCAATATGGGTGTGACCTACTGGAAAATGTTTATTTATTCTCCCACTGAATGGTTTTTTACAACCTTTTGGTAGTGGTTTCTCTTCTTCTCAGCTGACCTCTGCTCTGCCTTTTGCACTCTGAAACAGAGAAACTTTGATGAACAGAACAAACATTTCACTCAGGAAATTTTAAATTTCAACTTGTAACACTTCAGAGTTCAAAACAACATTAAAAAATGATATTTTTATGTCTCAAAAGGTTTTGAGCCAATACTGAAACATCCAGTTTTTGACAGCATCTTGCCAGCTACTTGAATTTGAAACATGAGAAAAGTCTCCAGAGAATACAGGAAGAGTGATGATAGTAAGAAGGAAATGGATTATGTATTGTTAAAAAATCAGACCTTTCCAAACATGCAACAGTAATGTAAGGTATCAAATCAAGACAAATGTTATTGTGCTGATAATAAGTCAGGTCAAGACAGTAAAGTTTACAAATAAGGCTAGAGGAGGAGACTTCCTTCTGATGGATGAGAAGACCACCAAAGTGAAGGAAAAATCTGTAAAATAATGCATCTCTCATTTTTTAACAACAGCAGTTTTAAAAATTATTATTGAAAAAAATTTGAGCAACTTTGAGGTATCATATCTTGATATCAGTGCTAAATGTTTTTGTAATAGGCAGCAAACCTTGTATACCATGAATTTCTAAATGAAAATATTTAATGGTACACTTCAGTGGAAACTAGAAGAGCATTTTAAAAAGTAGACATCAGAAGTGATTAGAAATGTCAATTAACATAGTGTAAGCAACATGAGCTTGTATATTTGTGTGAAATTAAATCAAACTGTCTCAGCAGCAGATAAAGTTAGTTTATTTACCACTGAAAGGGAACTGCAGGTACTGGACCTGCAGGTGATCTATCATACAAGCTATCAGATATAGATAATTGCATTATCAATTTATATCTTAAATCTGTGATAGGATTCACTGAATTTGATTTTAGGAAACCTACACTTGACAAGGCCATTTTTCTGGTATCCTTTGGGGATGGCAAGCGAATTTTGGGTTGGTGAAACACAATCACTTGTTCAGCTGATAGAAATTGACAGTGATACTAATACAATTAGATCTGGTTGATCAGGATTTTATGCTTCTGAGTCTAAAATGGATCAGCAAGTCTCATGTCCACCTGGCTTGACTTAAAATAATAGAGTGTGTTATGTAGTAACAGATTTAGGTCTCCATTTTGGGTAATAAGGTACTATCCCCTACAAAAATAGGGCTCTATTGATGAAATATTGATGAAAGATGACAAAATGTCCAGAGGAACTGAAATTCTCTGCACAGGAGGATTTGTTTTACAAGCAGAGACATCTTAGCAGGAGGTTGCACCAGTACAGGAGTCACAAGGGCTGGGGATCAGCCTCTTGCAGGGGATAAACTGCTCAAAGTGTGACACAGGACCAGTGGGCTGGGAAAGAAATGAATTTAAATTTAAATTAAAACAAATAAAAAAAAATTACAAAAATGTCCTGCACGCCCCTGTGAAGGAGTTCAGTGTGATGGAGTTTTATAAATAAATGTAGAATGTTAAAGTTGCATAACTTTGTACTTCCTTTGATGGTTTTAATTCTTCCCTCATGAAACCAAATTAAAGTTAAAAAGTGTAGCAGTTGAAGAGAAGTTAACACTGAATAATGGTGGTTTTGATTCTGAAGGGGCTGAGTGAAACAACCTAAAATCTTCTTTTTTTCTCTCTCCAGGATAACACAGAATGAACATTTTTTGCTCGTGTTTTGTGAAAGAGACCTTGCTCTCCCCTGCACTTTCATGCCACAGACAAATCTTCCAGCTCACAGAATGGGAATAATTAGAATGGAAGAAATTTTTATGGTTTTTGAGGAACTGGATTGATCAATTTTGACTTGGAGACTTTCACTGCAGTTTATTTGATAGTTAGAAGCATCAGCATCTCAGAAGTTAATGATCTGCCTGAAATAATGGGGATTTTAGAAGATGGAGTGTTACTAAATTAATAAATATAATAAATATTAACTATTTCACTGCAAGTATATGGTCTCTCTGAAATTAAAGCTGAGAATAATGCTGGATTTTCACTTCAGAAGTAATGGTTTCATATATTACTAAAACATTTTTTATTGATGATGTTGATATTCAGAACAGAGTTGTGTATTATATTCATAATGCCCATCTGGGCTGTGCTCTCATTTTAATTGAAAGACTGTTCCTCTTAATGTGGAGATGCTCTCTGATTCAGGTCTGGGTTCATTCAGCAAGTTTAGGACAGATAAATGTGGGGGAAATGTTTCAATATTTGCTCCTTATGTTTATGGAGAACCAGTGAAAGTTTGCCACTCCCCAGGTAATTAACTTCCAATACAGGAAACATTTTGGGATGGTGCAGAATCTACTGAACAAAATGGAAAATATGATGAGAGATGAAATGAATTATAGACAGGTGAAGGAAATGGGGAAAGTTTTAAGAGAAATTGTTTTATATAGAATAGTTATTATAACACTTAGTCATTAAAACAGCAGTAATAAAATCATATTTATAGCTGAAAAAGGAGTCTCAGTGTGATTAAGATATGGAAGTAGCTAATTGGACTGCTGAAATATTAGGATATTGAAGTGATGAAAAGTATACAAATGAAAATAAAAGTGCATAAAAATTAATGAGGAGACTGAAATAGGAAATGGAATAAAGGAAAATAACAAACGAAGCAAAGTAGAATGAATAAACATCCAGCTGCTAGACAAGGAGATATTGAGGACATTGCAGAAGTGAGTGGGGATTCATTGCCTCAGAGCTGCTGCCTCTGCAGAGCCGTGGCTCAGGGTCGGTGTTTGGGGTTTGTGATTTTGGGGTTTGTGATTTTGGGGTTTGTGTGCAGAGGGTGGATTCTGCAGCCCAGGGTTTCTCCCTGGGCAGGGAGTGCTGTTTTTCCCCTGCTGAGGAGCCAGGCTGGCTCTGCCTCAGCTGAACCAGCCTTGGCTTTTCTGGGGCTGCAGGGAAGGCCAGGGGTGGTTTTTGGAGGGAGGGCTTTAACCTGGATTTGTTCCCTGGTGCAAGTGCTGGGAGCAGGAGGGGACTGTCCCATCAATTCCCGTGCTGGCAGAAGGGAGGTGGCAGTGCCAGGGCTGGGCCAGGCACGGACTCTGGGGGAAGGTGGGGTTGGATCTGGCCTGAATGTCCTTTTCAGTCCCCTTTTATCTCTCCTGGCTGATCAGGTTCCTCATTTCCCTCCATCCAGCCTGGCCTGGAGCTCTGACACATCCCAGCTCCTCAGGGCAGCCTCTCACAACCTCACAGCCAAGATTTTCTCCCTAAATCTTGTCTAGCCCTGCCCCTTTTCAGTGGGAAGCCATTCCCTGTGTCCTGTCACCCCCTGCCCTGTCCCCAGTCCCTGCCCAGCTCTCCTGGAGCTCCTTTGGGCACTGCAAGGGCTCTGAGGTCTCTCCTGGGGTTTTCTCCTCCCCAGGATGAACCTCTCCTCTCAGGCTGCCTTCACAGGAGAGCTGCTCCAGCCCCCTGAGCATCTGTTTTCTCTCAGTAGCAAGGTAAGAAAAACTGTTCCCAGAATATACTATATTTAAAGGTTTATTAATCAGATTATTCTAACTTCTTTGACTTGTATTTCAATCCTTTCAAGATTCTTATAATAATTTTTCAAGATGTATTTTCCAAGCATGGAGGATTTGGAAAAATACTAACAATTTGGAAAACATATAAAACATTTATTATGAAAACGATGAGATTTGCTGCACACTTCTATTTGCAGCTTTGCAGTGATAAATTCAATAGAATTGTTACTGCAATTATATATCAGGACACACAAAGTTTATGCTTGCACATAAATATGAGATGAACTCTCCTGCCAAGCACTTTAAGTAGCAGCTGATGTTTCATTATAACCCTGATTTATACCAACAAGGTAAGAAATTTACAGTTAACTAGCTCTGTAAATAATTTTGGCCTCTGAGATACCTCAATGTGAAATATGGTCAGGAATGAACAGCAAAACAAAGTGTTTGGATTAAACACAGTATTTTATTATGAGAAAACAACTTTACCTATATCTATCCATTTCAAGGGAATTCTGTTTTATACAGAATTGTCTCATTCTCTTCACTATATGTAGCTAGAAAGGCTAAACCCCAAAGCCACATTCTCACTGCACACTGTGTTAAACAGACATGGTTCCAGCAGTTTCCAATCCTTGCAGGAAAAGGTGCAATTTTGATTTAGATGGCCACTGGGTCTTCAGTTTTAGATGCTTTTCCCCCCTGAGATCTGTGGTTTTTATCACGACCAGTGTGATGCTGTCCAGAAGGAAAAGGTATCCTGCCTGTAGAAAGGCAGATTACAGCTCTCAGACTTGTGTGTGGAATTGAGGGCAGGGGATTGCAGCAGTGTCTGGGAGTTGCTGGAGCAGGAGCAGCCTGGCTGTGGTTTTGTGTCAAAGCAGAGGCAGCAGCTCCAGAGCTGTGCAAAGCCCAGGATGAATCCTGGCCACCCTCACTGCTCTGCTCTCTTGTCTTTCAGGTCCTTCCTCCCAGTGCTGCGGGTGTGTGAGCAGCCCTGAAAATCGAGTGTTCATTCACTGGTGACACAAATAAAGTCAGACCTGAGCAGGACTCTGAGAGGGAGTGAAATGAGCCCCAGAAGCAGATGTGTGGGGATTTCCTCTGGCTGTGACCGTGGGGTGCTGCCTGGAAGGGACACCAGGAGGGCACTGAGTGCAGCTCTCCTTGCTGAAACAAGCTGAACATCTGCCTCCTTCCAGAAAGGTTCTCTGCATTTGCTACCAGAGGAACCAGCAGAGCAGTCCTTGGGATCAGCCTCACTATTAGGATGATGTTTTTTCCTCTAATATCCAGCTTTGAGTTTCCTTATGCCATTTAAAGCTATTGCTTATTCACTGTGGCCATGAGGAACAGATAATTCCATTCCTCTTTTCAACAGCCTTTTATTTTCCTGATGACTGCTATAATGTTGTCTCATTTTTCTGTCTTTAGGCAAACGACTGCAATTCAATTATTCTTTTGGCACAGGTGGTATTGATTATTCCTAAGTATTCTCGTCCCCAGCACTTTTGCCATTTAAACTATCCTCTGTTTTAAGAGCTAATCTCTACCTCAATAAATCTGTCATGTGGAAGCTTAAGAAAACACAAGTATTTTTTTTTCATACAACGTGTAAATAAATGATGGAAGACTTTACACTGGGCATTGCAGGAGCCAAATTATAAATGGGTTCAAAAAAAGATTATACACAGCCCTTATGGAAGAATGGTCCAGAGGGAGCAGCTGAAAATAATTTTCTAAATGCAACCTCTAGCACAGGAGTTCTGAAATTATGGATTGTACCCGGGAGGGATGAACAAGGAAAGGGTTGTTCTTTACTCGCCCTGTTTCTCACATCCTTTCTCTAAGAATCTGTTACAGGATGTTTCAGTTATGACCTTCTTTTGTGGGATTGCTTCATCCTTAATAAGCTTAGGATACACTGGTTTGCATATGCATTCTGTAAATTTGTTGGCTTATTATTTCTGATAAAACTCATAAAAGGATTATGGGCCTCTTATCTCCCACCAGATTAATTGTGAGCTAAAACAGCAAAGGTTAAGAGGCTTGCCATTTCCTTTTTTCTCCTCTTGCAGATGGCTGCCTGAGTCTCTCTAAAACCATTTATCCTTCATCTTGTTCATTAGTTGTTGACCTATACCTTGTAATACAATCCTCACTCCTTTTTAAGATAAAGGAAAAGTATTATGTAATTATGGAGACAGTCTCATTCTTTGAAATGTCTAATTATTTTTTTGAACTGTCCTTATTTCTTGGTTTAACTTACGACAGGGAATTCCAATTCTGAATTATTCAAGGAAAAAAAATTATACTGCTGGTTTTTAAGTAGCATTATTTTGGTTTTACTTACTTCCCTCTTCTCCTTCCCTTATTCTTATCGTTAAGAAATTTGGTTGAGATTGGTTTTTGGAGGAGAGTAAATTGATTCTGTTCAACCTGGATATTATTAGTGGGTGAGGGAAGAACCAATTAATTTAGTGCCAGGGCTAACTTTTCCTTTCTATTTTCTGACTCATTTTGTAATTTCTTGGTAATGCTTATCTGCACCTGGCTTTCAACGCTGTGACATGACCACAGAATATTATTTTTCTTTTATCTGCTCTGGCAAAAGATTGTGTATTTTGATCTCTAATCTTGTCCTTCCCAGGGTGGGGTGGGCTGCAGACTGAAACACATTAAGAACTTGAGGTGCCAGTTCTGTGCTGGTGTGGCATGGGCAGGCTGCTCAGAACAGCTGGCTCACTCTGAAATGAAATTAAATTAAATGGAGATTGGGCTGGGGAATGAAGAATCCCTGGGAGGGGAATGAAGAATCCCTGTGAGGGTTTGCAAGCCCTGCGAGGTGTTGATAGCCCTGACCTGCCCCAGCTGGGGCATTGGCATCCCATCCCATCCCATCCCAGCCCATCCCCTGGTCAAGTCCAATTAAACTATCCGTGAAACCCCATGTTATACATCATTATTAATTAGTTACTTATCAATTATTTTCCTGACTTGAGTCTATGGGCATGTAAATGTGCAGGAGAAATACCTCACTCCTGTCTGATAGCAGGAGTTAGAATATACTCCTCTACTGAGGTACAGGAACAGGGTTAGGTAAAGCTTCTCATTAGGCCAGCTGA
>JANRMJ010000026.1:17859510-17887822 GCA_025584955.1 Alethe diademata
GTGATTATTTGTACACTTTCATAATGGGAAGTTGCAGTAATTCATAGAGAATCACCCTTTCAGTGATTATTTGTCCAGTTTCATAAAGGGAAGCTGCTGTAATTCATCACAACCTGGTTTATATCTAGATTCAGCGTGTCAAACCCAAACCACAACAGAAATCTCCCTGAAATGAGCAACATCACAAAAGATGCCATTCCCTCCTTCCTAAATTCTCCAACTCCTCCCCTTGCACAAAGGGGCAATTAAATGGAATAAAGGCAGGATGAGTATTGCTTCAGGAGCTTAGGAATGCCAAATTCAGCTCCATCAGCTGCTGTGAAATCACAGAAGGTAGAGCAGAGAGATAGCAGGTGCTGGTTTAAAATAAATAGAGAAAAAAATTATTAACTTGAAAGAATTTTGTTTAAACATCACCTGGCAGCCAATGCATCAGATGAGATGAAAACACAGAGTAGAACAAATGGAGAAAAATAAAGGTCTGTGTTCTGGTATTCTACTTTGATGTGCAGTGTGTGCTTATGAGATAGTTAATAACTGTTAAACAAGAAGGAACAGAAAAAAATCGGGCTCAAAAGGAAATTAATTTCGAAGGCCACATTCTTGAATGTCAGAAATCAGATAGATAAGGAGAAAATTCTAGTGTCAACTGTTAGGGGTTTTGTACATGATCTAACTTCAGATTTCCCTGAGTTAATATAAAACTCCTTTATTTGTCATCCAGTACTACTTCAAATGATCTGCTTCTTTATTTCCTACCACAGAAGAAGTATGAAAGGAGGAAAAACATAATTCTGATGAAGGAGACAGAACGGTTTAACCTTTCCTTTGACATTTCTATAAGAAATCCACTAAAGTTTATTTTACCCAAAAAGTTGTAGAGGAGGAAATTGAAGCTTCAGGAGAGAATGAAGGGAGGGGAGCAGTTTTCAAGCATGAAAATTCACCCAAATCTTCTCTTGAACGAGCATTGTTGTCTTTAATTGTTCAAGTTAGGGTCAGCCTGGGGCAAGTGGGTGTGAAGAGCCCTGAAAGCTCTGGAAAAGGAAATCAGGACAGAATTTGCCAGGCCAAGCCTGGCACTGTGTGGACTGCAGTCTTCTGCACCAGGGCTGGGAATTTTTTATCTGCCCTTTGGGGACTTTGTGCAGTTTAATTCTTTTCCTAAGCAGAAGTGGACATGGGCAGACCTCTCCTTTTTAAGTTCTTTTTGAAGAACTTAGAGCAGGAAACATTTGAAACCTGCCTCGTGGTTCATCATGCAGGCAGCAAGCCTCACAATTAAAGAATGCAGCATTTATAGCTGACCCAAAGCTTTATTAAATTAGAAATCTGGGTGCCTACTGCCAAGGTGTATGAAAATCAGATTGAGACACTTCCACTCGGGCCTGGCTTTCTGCTTTTGAACAGATTGGAGCTGTAATGACATCACAGATGGAAGCTGAAAATATATTCATTCTCATGAGATATTCTTATCTGGAATGTTGAGAGGCCTGGTTCCTATCTGAAGTGTCATATAAATATATGACTAAGTGGAAAAATGCTTCTCACTACTCAATGTGATCTTTCTTGTTTGACTCTCACAATTCAAGGAGAAGTTGGCCGTGCTGTCAATCTCTCTGCTGCTCTGGGAGTGTTCTTCAGTGAGAGAAGTCAGATCTCTTTTGCATTATCTTTGTAAATTTACCACCAAAGGTAGTTTTTAGTTTGACCAGGCTTGTTTAAGGAATCTTTTTCATTAGTTACAGATTTTCTTAGGCAGCAGCATGTTTTTTGAATGAACTTTCTGCATGAAGAACAAATCAACTTTCTGCAGGTGACACCAGAAGAAATGAGCTTCAAAAGAAGTTTTTATCCAGTCTTTGTGAGGTGATTCATGTGCAAGGCAGTCAGTGGTTTGCTCAAGGCATCCATGAACTCAATTATGTGATTTTGCAAACACGAACACATTTGGGTGTCAAAACCATGGAAAATCGTATCCTAACCCAAAAACTGAGATGAGGATCAGACTGAGCCACTGGCAGCTGAAGCAATGTCACAGCCTCAGTTCTGAGCCAGACTGAAAATCTCTGTTCTTTGTGCTGAGGAAGGCAGTCTTTGCTCATCCATGTCCTGGCAGGGCTTTTCAGCTGAGGAAAATTGAGAAGTTATTTCACTTTTTTGCTCTTTGACTTTCATCTAAGAGGGAATGTCAGGAAGAGGGAAGAGATTTGATATTATGCAAAATCCAAGTTAGAAGGTGAAGCAACCATTTCCATGGAAAGTTAGTTTACCAAAAAAACCAAACCAAAAACAAACTATAAACAACCTTGCCCAGTTTTATTCAGGTTTTCTACAAGAGAATTATGTGGGAAACTTAAGGGAAAAAATAATTTATCAGTCTTAGCATGATTCTGGCATTTCTGTAGAATTCAACAGAGTAATTATTTCAGTGGGGTTCAAGTTGCACTGCATTAACACAATTCCAGTTCTAGATTAGCTGAAATATGTGTCTGTGAAGCTGCTGGCAGACTGTGTAACACTCCAGGCAAATGTCTTAATTTCCTTTATCAAAATCAAGGATTCTCATTCTTTTTCAGCTGTTTTTAATGTCCTTTATTGTAGTTTCAAAGCAAATGATACAGGTTGAATTTTTTCTACTGTGTCTACAAAAGATGAGATTTTTGGGCACCTATTAAGTACTATAAATAGGGTGGTTTTAGTCAGGGTAAAACTTTGTTTCTATTGCCTCTACTTCGCTCAGTAACTGTTTAATAGGAGTTCATGTGTGGTTAAATCAATACTGTTAATGAGTATATGTGATGATTATTAAAAAAAAACAAACAACTTCATCAAAGAACTATTTAGGGGAAAAAAGCCCCACAAACAAATGAAGACAATTTCACTCATGTCCAAGTAGTGTCTCATTTCATGCATGTTTCAAGGCTCCAGAGAATCTTACAACTCTTTCATTAAGTAAAAAAGAAAAAAAAAGGTAAAAGGGTTGGTGCATGCAGAATGTTGGCACCTCTGCTAATTGAAAGAGAAGATAAAATAAATGTGTGAAGAAATTATTTCTAGTGGTTTTTATCTGTGGGATTAGTGAAAGCAGGTTAGAGATGCCCTGTACAAAGTCCAGCTGTATTTCACCTTTGAGTACTTGTCTGGACCTTAGGCAGCCACCACTCCACTTTAATTGTACGGAGAAAGGGGGGGAAAAAATTCATATATGAATGTGAGCAATCCAAGGAAATTGGGGAATATTCCCCAGGTGATTTTTTTTCATATGGAACTGAATTTCCATCTCTTATTGTCCTTTGCAGCAAAATGAGCAGGACAGGCTCAGTGTCAGTGTTTCCTGTTTAATCTGTGTTTTCCATCCCACCTCCTCCTGGGCTCCTGCAGTGGGCCAGGTTCATGTTTGCTGTCATTAATTTCAATTTGGCAGTGTTGATTTACAGTACCAGAGAGTTTGGCCTGGATTTTTAAGAGGCTGGCTAACTGGAAGGAAATATCAGTACATATTCAAAGGCTCTTTTATAACCACCATGGACTAATTGTGAGTATTTTGGTAGTTTCAAAAGAATAGCAACTCACTGAGGGAATTAAATTAAGCTAATGAAAGAAAGCCTTTTACTTAGAACCAATAAAACGTATTAGACTTTGCAATAATCTGTCTGAAGTGGTTTTGAAGCCCTTTGCCTTGATTTTATTTGAAGTTGAATTGGACAGTACATTTAACATTCTGTGGGAAACGATCTTGAACTGGCGTGGGGAGCTGTTAAATTGGATGTTAGATCTCTCCCTCAGCCCGTGCAGCCACAGAGGAATTGGTGAGACTGAAGGAAAGATCTCCCTGAATGATCAGGCTTTGCCTGCCTGAGCTAGATTGACTTCTGGAGAGGAGGGGTGGGGGAAACTGAAACAAAACAGCTTGGGGTGATTTCCCAGGTGGAGATGTGAGGGTGGTTGTGGGGGGACAGAGACCCTTGGTTGTTCTCTGCTCTGTCCTGGCCATTGGCACCGAGATCTGGCTCTAAATGGGACGTGGATCTCGCTTTTTGCCTGGTAATTCCCATGATCTGTGTGTTTTCTTTTCCCCTTTTCTTCCCTTTACAAGATTTTAATGCAAAACAACATTGGAATTGTCCTGTTCAAGCACCAATGAATATTTCATAGAGGATTGTGATGCTGCTTGACTTCAGATTTTCCTTTCTCATTCCTCTGCATCTTTTTCTTTGACAACAAATAACCTGGCAATCAAAATAAGAAACAAATCATATAAAAAGAAGGTTCATTAGAATATCACATTTTGATACCTTTCTGTTGTTAAGATCACCACTCATTTCAAAAATGAATGCAAAATTTTTGCAACTTTATGGGTTGGTTTTTTTTTTAAAGTATTTAGTTACTTCTTGGATTTAAGTTACCATTTTGTGCTATCATAACATACTGACAAAAACTCCTGTAAGAAAATAACATCCATTATTAAAAATTTCCCCAGGAAACGTCCAGCAGATAAAAAAAATTGCTAGCTATAGCTGTTACTCCTTTGTTCTTTTTAGCTGTGCTTATCAAAATACCAAAATTTCATTCTTAATAATTGGAATAACCATAACTTATATCCAGTGGTTTCATGTAAAATACTATCTCAGTGCTTTTATTTCATAACCTGTTAAGGTGTTCTCTGTGCCTGAAGGCTTTTCCTGTCGTGTCTTTTCTAGAAGACAGAAGTTTGGGTTTTGCATTGTCAGAAAGTTTATTTCTCATTTAATGTGTCACACAGCTTTTTCTCGTGGTCACAACAGGCTCCAACGACAGTTTGCCTCTAAATTCCTTGGTTTTTCTCACTGTTGTACAGAGGCTGTCACCAAACCCAAGGAGGTTCATAACCTCCCTGCTAATCCACCCAATTTTACTTGGCACTGTTTGATGCTTAAACTTGTATTTGCAGATTTCTGTTGAAACAAATTAGGAACAGAAAGTTTCCTAGTAACCACCAGCCCCTTCAAGTTCTATCTAGCAGATAAAGTAAGAGATGTTTGTTCTAGTGTGCCTGTGGCTTATCAATGCTGTTGTCAGAAAGCAGGCACATTATCAAGCAGACTACAGGTGGTGGTGACATTTATGGATCCCATTTTCTCTAAATAGGCTGCTTTAGAATCAAAATCGTATTCAAAAGCTGCCTTTCAAAACAGTGTTATTTCTCTTTGAAGAGGGAATTTTGTGAATTCAGACAATTAGCATTTTTAACAGCTTGCACTTTAGAAAGAAGGTAAGAAAGTCAGCACCCACAGCTCCTCCATGAGGGATTAAGTACTTTTGAACTGGAGGCATTCTCAGCTCTATGTAATTAGCTCTCCAATGAAACTTTGCTCCAAAACTGCTTTAAAATGGTATTAACTTCTGGTTCTAGTGCAAAACCCAACCCTCTCTGCAATGGTCCCCTGCTCTGAGTTTGGAGGAATATCATTAAACATGAAAGATGACATTGCTTTTGAAAAATATTTTTAGTGAAAATGATCACATGCCAAAAGAGACAAAATTTTCTCCCTGGTTCTAAAGGGCTCCTTTTCCTGCCAGTGATCCCTGTGGAGCCTTCAGGGCTTGGAACCCTCACTGGGTTTCACTCAGGGTTTATTGGGAATTCCTGGAGCAGTGCACTCTGCACTGGCCTTAGTGCATGGCATGAAGGTGATGGGATGATGACACCTTGTAAAAAGGATGGAATTTTTAAAATGGAGATGCATCCATTCCCTTTCAAACTCCTCTCCCCTGTGTGTTTTCTGCTGGTGGGGTGGGTGAGTGAGAGAAATGAGATGGGACAGGGCTGGTAACACAGAAGTGGTGTCAGGACTGCATGAGGGCTCTCCTGAATATTTAATGGATATTGAATTGCTCTCCAGGTCTGCCTGGAGAGGTGTAAATCAGGTGTAAATCAGGAACCCATGGGCACCCAGCACAGTGCCCAGCACCTTTCAGTGCAGATTCCAAGAAAAGCACCAATCTGCTGGGCTCTGGGAAATGCAGAGTGCCTGTGCACTGTGCCCATAGGTTTTCTGCCCAAGGACAGCTGAGATCATTTCATTGCAATTCAGGCAGATTTTTTTATGGAAATAATAAGAGACAGTGACTACTACTTCCCTTTATTTTGCACCTTTTCTTTCCTCTTGGGAAAATGGACTTCCTGCACTAAGGACAAAGGATCAGAGTTGCTTTGAGGACCAGGGCACCTCAAACCATCTCAATATCCTTGGCCGTGGAAGTGATTCTGTACAAAACACTCTACTGACCTTACATTTTATTTCCACTTCATTACCTCTCTGTAGAAAAAAAATATTTTTTTCCACTATGCCAGGTGTATGTTGCTATTTCAAACATCATTTTAAGGCATATTAATTTGGAAAACACACCTGAGGCAGAAATCTAATAGCTGAAACATTTTATTTACTTATGTTTCTAATACTTAGGTAACTTCATGAATTGTGTGGGGTTTTTTCTACCCCATTTAAAAAGAAATTGTATCTGGGTCAGACTAAAAGCTGAAGAGATTTTAGCCCAGCTGGTGTATTGTGGTTCTTGTTTGTTTTCCCTCTGCAAAGTAATAAGTGAGGAATCATCTTGAGAATTGCTGAAATCGTTTCCTATGTGATACCATGATTTTTTTGCTTTAAGTGAAGCTGTGTCTAGCTCGGTTATAAATCCTAGCATGAATAAAAGAGAAACAAAACTCCTGTACAGTGCTAGCACATGCCTCAAGCAGCAGGAGAGTGATTTTTCCCTTTAATAAAGAAATTGCTTGTCTACAAATAATAAAGACAGAAGACACTTAACATTATAATGGGAATGGTTGCGAAACTGATAATTTTTAAATATGAAAATCTAGTTTTAAGAACAGGAGTTGAGATCCTCCAGAATTCTCTCTGGACGATCAAAGCAGACTTATTTAAATTGCAGTTGTTTGAAATGCATTGCAATTTGTAAACCTGCGATATGAATTTGCACTTCTATTAAAAAATATCAAAGTCACCTCCCAAGGCTCTTGAGGTGATAATATATTTCTTTTAGATGGGCAAACTAAGGCATGGAATAATTAATTAGTTGTTCCAGGTCAGTTAGCTTAGGCCAAAACTATAATAAAGAGATCCCAATGTCCAATATACAGCAGAAGTCAGTAAACAAACAGCTCCTTGCATTCTCTGCTTTTTGTATAAACTCTTGGAGACCTTGGTGAAGAAAAAAAATCATTCTGCATTTCCATAACGTGTGCCAGACTCAAATGTTGACATTTTGAACAGATGCTTTATTGTTTTTTCCCTTTTCTTTCTCTTCCTTTCCTTGACCAAGAACAGAAGCAGTCATGATGGGGTTTTGCCAGAGAGGCTGTTTGAGCAGTAATTAACCAGAGCTCCTTGCTCTGTGCTCCTTCACACTGCATTATTGTACTGGGATCGTGGTTTATTCTGCACAGAATAATTATTTATTGTTGCCATCAAACAGTTACAGAAATATTTATAATATTAGGTTTAACACTACAATTATACAAATGTTGAAACAAGTTAGACAGTGCTCTTCAGACAATTGTTGTTGCTTTGCAGTCCAAAATAGGTTGGGGTTTTTTTGTTGTTGTTGTTGTTTTTTTTGGTTTTTTTTTAAACAGTCCAACACAGATCAGACAAAACCTGAGCTGTGTTAACACCCCATGCACTCCTTTTCCAGGAACACCCACTGGATGCTCATTGGGCTCCACAGCTCTGGCCATACTGACTGGGAAAACTTTGATTTCATTTCAGTCACTGTTCCATTTCCATCAGTGCAGATTCAGCAGTAAATAAGTAGAAAATTAACAAAGGAAAAATAAACCATACATGTATATATATATTTTTTTTACCATACATATTATTATTTTTTTAGTCATGCATATTGCCTTTTTTTTTTGTAGTTGTGTGTGCTTCCTTCAGCCCCTAGGTCGAGCAGCACAGCCTGTTCCAGGATTGCAGGGAATTCTCAGGAAAAAAGGGTGTAGGTTTTTTTTTTTCCTACTGTTTTATACAAACAAACCAGATAAGTACAGAGGGTTAAAAAAAAAGCAAGCTAGATCTGAAATCTTGTTACTTCTAATTCTTTTCCCAAAATCTGTAGCCTGGTACTGATGCAGCCTATGTTAAAAGTTCATGCACTGCCTAGAGAAGTAGACATAACTGTTTCATTAATTTCAAGATTGTAATTAAGTCATCTTCAGTGTTTTCAATCCTTTCCTCACAATGTCTCTATGAATAAAACATCTCCCAATGCTATATTGTCTATTTTTTAAACATCCTTCTGGATTCCTCTCTAAACTCTTTCTAAATAAAGATACAATCTTGAACAGTACAGTAGGTCAATTTGCTTTTTACAAATTAGGATTTCTGCTATTAATTGGACAGTTTCTAAGGTATGGCAAATCAAGATTCATAATTGTGTCTTAAAAGACTTGTACAAATACATGAATGAATTTTTCATGCATTCTTGATTTGTTAAAATGTGTTCGTTTCTCAGTGGAGAGAGAAGAATGGGAAAGACACTGCAAAAGGCTTTAATTTGTGGGCAGAGGAGTGAGGAAAGGCTTGAAAGGAAGTTGGAAGGGAATCTCCAGGTGAGAGGGAGAAAGCCTGGGTGGAGTGGGGGAATTTGTGGTGTTGGAGTGGGGAGAGGAGTTCTGAAGGAAGAGAAATTCCAGAGTGGGAAGGGAAGAATGGAGACGGCGATGACTGGGGCAGGTGGAGGAGAGGGGAAGGGGGGAGAAAGCAAAAAGCATTTTGTAACTCTGTTGGAAAGAAACCACCCACCAGACTTGATTTGGGGCTAATCAAGCTGCATTAGCAGGAGTGGCCCCAGCCTGGAGAGCCCTTGGCAGGGACTGGGGTCGAGCCCTGGTGGTGTCAGTGCAGACCCTGAGCTGAGTGTCCTTAATCAGCTCACAGGGAGCAGAGCTCTGCGCCGAGCGCCAGGGCTGCAGAGGGGACAGCAGGGAATTCCCCTCACAGAGAAATTCACTCGGGAATAACAGAGACTGGGAAAATCTGCTGCTGAGAAGCACAGCTTGGTATTTTGTGGCTCTGGGAGGCTGTGAAGCTCATCCCTGTGCTCTCTGAAATCTTTTTTTGGTGTGAAACCCCTTCTCCTTGGCTACCTGTGTGTGAAAGCCACCAATTTATCTCCAGAAGCTCAGGCACTTGCTGTCCACCTGTGTCTGGCAGTTGGTTTTGTGTTTATCTCGTTCCATTTTGTTGTTTTGGGTTTTTTTGTTGTTTTTTTTTTTAACTGTGAAAAAGTAATTCTAATAAGGATCTTACTTTTCTGATTTGTATTTACAATTGCCTGAAAAAGCTTTAAATTCACAGTAACTGTGTGGACAGTCTCAACACTTATTTTCAATTCAAAAGAAGACAACTAATCAATAATACATGTTTTCTCTGTTTGTTATTGGGAGGTTGAAAAAACCAGAAGTCTGCTTGTGCATATAAAGTACAGCATCATCATTAAATAAAGAACAGTTTACTCCTTTGGCTTTCTCCTTCATAATACACATTAATACCAAAAACAGGGGGAAGAATTTTGTTTTCTTTTAGATAAAATACTTCTGCTTTATTATTAATGGTGATTCAGATTTAAGCTATGGGATTTTTCACACACTTTGAATCAAGATGCTGTTGAAAGTGTCACTTTCTCTTGTAATGATTTTTGTTTCATTTCTGTTTTGTAGGGCCACTAGCTGGGGAAAAAAAAAAGTAAATAGCTTTGTTTTCTTAGTTTTAATAACAAATACCCTAGGAACGCTGAAGCAGCTCCTTAGCTGGGCTGCTAGAAGTGGATATAGATATCTTAAAGAGGAAATCATGCAGGGTGGGCAAGCCTGCTGCTGCACACTGTGTGTGCTTTCACTGTTCCAATGGACCTGGGACTTGCTTTACCCAGCAGCCAAAGCTCACAGAGCCTGCTGGAATTAAATCATCTCTGAAAACTTTGTCAAAATTAATTTACTGATTCCAAAATTGTATTGGGACATGAAGTACTGGCAGGCAGGCAGATGGAGAATGTCATTGCTTAATTGGCATTTCCTCTGGAAACAAAACTTAAAATAACATAAGACTGTGTGTATTTATTGGATCAGCCCAAACCTGTGTCTGGTGCAGCGTGCTGTGGATGGCAAAGAGGAATGGAAGGATGAAATGCACTGCAGAAATATTTCTCCATAATACTTCTTAATTTCAGAAACTTTAGGCTTCAGGATTTACTGAGTTTGAGGTTTTGCATTTGTATTTTGTAGCCCTCAAAGGAAAACATAGAGAGGGAAAAGGCAGGTGAGCCCATACAAGCTTTTCAGCAGCCACACAACTGTGTTGAAGTATTTAATAAAATACTTTATTTAAACATGTGTGAAGAATCAAATAGTCCAGTTATCTTGAACAAGACTGCCTGTCTGTTTTGAACTTCATTTGAGGCTCTCACTGTTTTGACAAGTAAGGACCAGATTTTAGATGGAAGTTGCAAATGCTAGGAGACTTTTAATAAGAGGAGATTTTGTGGAGCATTCTTATTGTAGATGGTAATTTATGCTAAAAAGCTTGCAATGCTGGGGGTTCTTTTTTTCTCTTTATCTCAAGTTTTTGCTTTAACTGGGATGCTTTGACAAAGCACATTTCCCTGTAGCAGAAGTGTTTTGAACCTGGTGTAAATCTGGGAGGGCTGGTGCTGGCAAGGGGAAGTGTTTTCCTCTCAGCTGCTCTCTGTGTCAACGTGCTCAGTGCTGCAGAGGTCCAGGGAGGGCACTTTTTAACTGATGTTTTACAAAGTTAAAGAGTGAATCCATACCAAAGGAGAAAATTAAAAAATATGCTGCTCAAAAGCCATACCCTGAGGTACTTGATTTTATGTCTGTGTGAGCATTAAGAGAAAACAGGAAGCCCGAAATCACCTGCTTGTATTTGTGTGTAAAAAAGAAATTTAAATTCACATCTGAAATGCTACAATGGTCAACATGGGGGAAAAAATATTTTCGGCCATCTGATTTTTATTGAACATCCCTGAGGGAAGGAGACAGGCAGGAAAATAAACATTCCAACCTTCTGAATTTTCACGGGGACAAATCCCCTTGTTGGGATACTGGTCATTTGTTCCATTAAAATGCTGGAAACAGCACACCCCATGCAAGCCTGTTCCTTTTTACCTTTTTTTGGGCAGGTATTGAGGAATCCTGGGATGACTGTGCCCCTTCATGCAGGGCTTTTACAGGGGGTGGGTTTGGGGGAGGAATGGAGCAATGCTCTGCTGAAATCTCTCCTGTCTTGGTGAGTAGAAATCTGAAATTTTCAATTCTTCTCTACCTCCATTGCTACCAGGAAGATTCTCTATTCATAAGTTATTTATTAATGTAAAAAAAAAAAAAAAGGGGCAAAAAATCTGGTGCTTGCAATTTTTAGGAATAGTCTTTTTCATTTTCATTACAAGATTCATTTAGGAGACAAGCACTGTGAGGGCTTCAGATTTTAATTAAATCATGTCCATTTTCACCAATTTGTCTTAAGTACAAGGGAAATATGAACTGAGATTAGTGTTGCATGAAGAGAGAAATCCATCTCGAGTTGCTGAGCTTTCTAGGAGTTAAATTTTTCCTCCCATAAATCTGGCTATTCTTGCTAAAGCTAATTATTCACTTGTCCTCGGTGCTCAGATGCTATGAAATGGACATGATAGACTGCAGTTACTTAATGTGGATGGGGACAGCCAAAAAATGTACATTTAAAAATTCTCAGGCCACTTATAATTTATTGTAATACTTGCCAAAGCATGAGAGACGCTTTCAGGGTTCCAAAAAAAGGGCAGCTCAGTACTCCAAGGAGTGTACAACAAGTTATCCACGTGAAGGGCAGAGATATTTAATTGGAAATGTTCCAGGCTCTCTGGGATGTGAGAGAACCAAGGTCTCCCCACAGCTGGATTTTCCTATACACAGGAATAAAAACCTTCTTCTCTAAGAAAAACTTTTCTTTTGATGAAGAATGCTTTTTTTTTTTAATGCCATATAGATGATGACTTTAAAAAAAAATCAAGGCTCATATATAAGCACTATTAAATGTCCCTGATAAAATTAATAGTTCTTTATGTTAGTCAGGGTTTGAAGTCAGCTTTGCAAAAAGGGGCTGCCAGGTTATGGAAGAGTCTCACAAGACTGGCAGAGTCTTTTCCTGGGTAATGCACATAAAATGAATCCTGGAAATGCTGCTGTGGAGCCTGGGAACCAGAGGATGTGCTGCTCTTCAGATAAAATTTTTATGCTGAAGATTGCAGCCTTTAGTTGCTGCTGTCCAGGACAGCAGATTTTGCAGCAGGCAGAGCTGGAGAATGGCAGATCATAATAGACAAGTTTTCATTATCAAAAATCTCTTCAAGGTAAATGCTGCAATATCAGTCTTCATATTGCCATACTTGACCAAATGACTGCATTAATCTGATTTCCTGACTGGTGGTGTGATAAAACACTATAAAAAGGATCTATATCCCAGTGAGATAGATACTTAACAACTCGAGTCTGAACTTTTCCAGAGGTACTTGTGGTGCTTGAGATATTTGCTCAAAGTCCAGTGGAAAACCAAGTGATGGAGTGGTGCAAGCAGCAGGGAAGGACAGGGATTGCTTGCAGTAACGTGAAATGTAAATCCTGGAAGCAGCAAGGAGGAAAAAAAAAAAAAGAAAAAAAAAAAGAGGATGACTTAATGTTGTATTTTAGGATCAAAAATATCTTAAGAGTGAATTTCAGCAAATAATGAAACTGATTCCAGAAGGGAGATGATGAAAGCCTCATCTCATTATAACTGAGCTAAACAGGCCAATGCACTCTAATAAGAATTCCTGCATCCTCTCTTGACAGACAGGTTAGTGATATGATAGGTCTTTGATGTTTTACATTTTTCTGATTCCAGAAATATATTCATAAAGTGAAATCTGTTTCCATTAGAAACAGTAAATTTGGTGGGGGGGGGCATGCTAGTCTAACATCAGGTAGTAGGAGAGAATATCCAAGAGGACAAACTTAAATCTCTGGTTTTGTACGTGCTGTATATGCTTTGGTGAGCTCATTAAACTATTACAGCATTTTGGAATTCTTCAACCTCTCTGAATGTTGGTTTTTTTAATGTGTTAACTCCTTACTTTTCTTTGCCCTGCTGCAATCCCAGTGTGCTTTAATGAAGGGAGAGACCTGCTGTCATTAGAACAATCTGGCAGGGAATTTTAACATGCTAAACACCTTCAGGACCTTTAAAAAGAAGCACTGCCCACAAATTTCTTTTTTTTACAATAATTAGGAGCTATAGGGTGGAGGTAAATCTGTGCAATTTCTTTAAACACCTGTTGACTTCCTGGTCACAGGACTTCATAGAATGTTGAGTCTTCAGCTGGTGGTGATTCTTTAGAGAATTTTTTAGAGAAATTTATGAGCTGAAAGTGACTCTGAAACTGCTGAGTTAAAGATGCTCCTTCTGCAAAGAATTCATGCACCAAAACTGGATTATCAGTGCACCAAACCTGGTTTATCAGTGCACCAATATTGATTTATTAGTACACCAATACTGGTTTATTTCTTGGTGACTGACTCAGCAGGTGACAGTAAGTTTGGGTTTGGCTGGGGCTGAAGAGAGGAGGTTTCACTTGGTGCAGCTGAGCCCTGGGAATGGTTTAGAAGTGTTTTTTGTACATCCCTGTTCCATCAGCCTGGTTCTCCTGGCCCTGGTTACCCTGAGAATATTCCCACTGTTGGTGGCACACAGGAGGCAGCCGAGGGCACAAACCTGAGGCTGTTAATTAGAGACAAGGATTTGAAATCCTCACACTTGAGTAGGATTGACAATACAACACATAGAGTGAGATACCTTAAAGCTCATTTGTCCTGCTCATTATGTCTGTAGTAATTTTCTTTTTCCTTAAGTAAACTGGGCTTGTGTTTGTCAGGTGTTGTGGTTCAATCACAAAGGCATGGGGGTTTCTTTATCTTTTTACAATGGCTGAGGTACCCTGATGTGATATTGCTGTTTTTATGTACATTACTTGAATTTGGAGCTCTCTACTCTCACTTGACCTTGTATTTACAAAGAAGATCTTTATAAAAGCAAAAATACCAACAACTTTTGTATTCCCAAACAGACCAAAGGTCCTAAGTCATGTTAGGGTTGTTAAAGGTCTGAGCACGTGGGTTGCAGAATTTAAATCAAGTTTCCACCCTGCAAGGCTTTTTCATTCCTTTCTAGCATGGATTTGTTGCAATAGGCAAAGGCTGTGCATAAATTATGATCAAAAACTGTTATGTGAAATGCAGCTTCTGTTTGTACTGGATGTACAAAGTGTTGAATTCTTTTTAATGAAAAAAATTTGTCAGTGTCTCTGGAAAATGAGACAGATCATCTTGAATTTTGGTGGTAACTCTTTTCCTTATGGGAATTTCACCTGCACAGGAGAAACAAAGAAATCATTAAGGCTTTGGGAAGAGTAATTTTAATTGCCAAAAATACCACTAAAAACAGGCATCATAGTGTTTCTTGCTTTAGAGTAGATGAAGAATATTTTAGTTAAATTATTAATACAAAATATTTTTGTTTGTGGTTTACAAAGAAATAGTATCAGGATTTGCATCTTTGTTCTTTCCTTTTTAGCATGCTCAAAGTCAAATGAAATTTGGAGAAATGATCAAATTAAGCCTTGATTTTTATTTTATTATTTTCTCCAGCTTCGTTGTTTAAAAATAATTTAGGTTATAAAATCAGCTAACCTGAAAATCAAATTTATGAAATACTATTTTTTTCATTTGGGACAGTATAATTTCTAAGGAACTTCAATTCTGTAACTTTTGCTTATGTGCTGTCATATATGTTTTTTCATATATTCAGTGGTTGGTAGCTGCTTTAGTGATTATATTGCTATTAGCAACAGATTTTTTTTAAGTAGTGAAAAATCAAATATTTAAGCTATTGTCAATCTGCAAAGGGATGATTTTAAGCAGGGATCCTTTTGAAATGCAAGCTTGTAACTTCCCAGGGCTTTGTGCATCAGAACACTCTGGCATGACTTAAATCCTCTAAAATAAATGGAGGTAGCCACTCATAATTCCAAATAATCTTATTGCAGCAGCCAATCTACGCCCAGAGGCCACGAGACTGCAGCTCTGGTGTCAACAAACCTGGCCTGGGCTGCCAGGGACCTGCTCTGCTCACAAGGTTGTGTCCTCTTGCTGTGACACAGTGAGGGGCAGAAAATCAGTGTAACTGAGCTGAGCCCTGGCTGCTCTTACAGAATGGAGCTCAGGACAGACTTCTCACTTTTTGGGAATAGAGTGCTCAGTCCTTCACCCCCAGTTTTGGCTCTTACATCTCAATTACTCCTCGTGTGCTGTTGCCCATGCTAAGCCACTGAGGAGGTGTGAGGAGGGGAAATTCAGAGCAGGCTGGGTGATGCTCACCTGCATTTCCTGGCACAAGGGAGCAGCAGAATTCTCTGCCTTGAGCCCTTGGGGGCTTCAGTGCCACCAGGAAAACAGCAGGGTGGGCAGGAGAGAACGTCAGGAACAGCATCAGCACTTCCCAACTGCTGTCCTGGTTGGGGTTTTGGGGGTTTTTTTTTGGTTGTTATTGTTTGTTTGGTTTTGATTTTTATTTTAAATTTTGTTTTGGAGAGATAAACAGAGGAGTCACCACTTTAGGACTCACTTTAGGAGTGTTACAGACATCTGCAAAAAGCGTTTGTATTTCCTTGCCCTGACCTGACTGCAGAGAGCTGCTCTGAGCTCCCACAGGGGCTGTGCAATCTTTTATAAATTGCTTGACTAAAAGAAAGGTTCTCTATTCTTGTACTGCTGCTGCCTCAGGCTCCTCTATTAAAACATCGTGCTCACTGGATCACATTGCCATTCCTTAATTTTTATTAATAAATAAGCATAGCTGTGCTGTTATTTGCACACTGCTGGGGAGACTCTTCTCCCTTTAGTTTTGGAATGATGGAGGGGCAAATGAAAATGTGTGTATTGTATAAGAGTGAAGAAAAGGGAGCAATACAAAGATGCTAAATAGTGGTAATAAATTATCTAGGAAAGTAAATTTAAGGCACCACTAATTTCAGTGCCTAAAATTGCACCTTGGGTTGGAAAGGACTTTAAAACCCATCTTGTTTCAGCCCCTCTGCCATGGCAGGGACACTTTCCACTGTCCCAGGGTGCTCCAAGCCCCTCCTGGCTTTGGACACTTCCTGAAGTGTTACAAAGGTAGTGAAATATTGCTTTTGGTTATTGATAGGAGTTGATGGGTTTTTTGTTCCTGCCATAAATGGTTTTTAAGCCTTTCTCAATTACAGTGGGCAGGTATCTTGTTGAATTGTATTTCCATCACTGGTGACCTCCTTATTTTCCTTAGAGCTATTTTATCCCCACTATACAAGATTGCTGTTTAATTTGTGAGCTCTCTAACTACAAGCTGTGTGGAGAGTACATTTGTAGAGCAGCCTGTGATAGACTGATAATAAAAGAACCTTGGATCTACATTTTAAAAAATAAAAAAAAAAATAATCTGTTGGAGCTCTCAAAAGGAAGAGGTTAATGGGTTCCAAGGAAGGAATGAACTGGAGAGTGGTGTCATTCATCTGTACCCAGGTTTGATTTCTTTGATCAGGCTGAGTAATGACTGTAGGCACTTGCCCTGTCCATATCATTATAATTTGCAGTAAAATGAAATGCTGAGGACTTGCTACATTAGCTGGGGAATAATAATTGGCCATTTGCTTGCAGATTCATGGCCTGGTGCTTATTTCAGAGAAGTAAATAAACAGAAGAGTTGGTTTTATTTTCAGAGTTCAGGTGTATGTAAAATGAAGTACCAGCTTGCACAAAGCTCCTTCAGCTTCATCTGAAACTCTGAAGGACTCCTGTCAGCTGTTTGGAGCTGTGGAAAAGGAGGAAGCATCCTGTAGTCCCATCCTGAAAAATGATCAAATATAATTTATACATATTCCTTAAAAAAACCTGACTTGAGTAGTGGGCTGTTTTTCAAGGAAGCAGAACATTCCATGCCTCTCCTTGAGAGTTGTGAGAATTTATTTAAGATGAGGAATTAGGTGCTGAGCTTTTAATATCTAATTTTCATAAACATGTCACTGAACATGTTCATAAAAAACCCCAAGCAACTGTTACCCACTTCATCTTCTACTTGGGGAAAAAAAAAAAAAAATCCTGTCACTCTGTCTCAGAGATAGTTACTTATTTGCTTTGGAGTTTTGTTTTTAGTTTGGTTAGCAAAACAGTTTGGAACACACTAGTATTTCACTGACACCAATATAGTTCAGAAATCCCTGAAAAAGAGAGATTAGGGGTAAAATGAGAGAAAATCCTGAATTTCTCAAGC
This sequence comes from Alethe diademata, assembly GCA_025584955.1. Lineage (NCBI taxonomy): Eukaryota > Metazoa > Chordata > Aves > Passeriformes > Muscicapidae > Alethe > Alethe diademata. The sequence goes on from JANRMJ010000026.1 coordinate 17,876,910, forward strand.
CAACTTAATGCTGTGGTCCGTCAGTGATTGAGAGCCTTCCTTTGAGTCTGATGTTATTCAGAACGTGGAGTAAATGGATTAAAAGTGAATTACTCATATGAAACAATCTTCAGCAAACCTTGTAAGAAATGCATATTTACTATTTGCAGAAAAACACTTCTTCATTGGTTTTTATTTCTAATCTCCACATCACTAATTTAAAAAATAGAAAGCAACTCCACTACACCCTAAGATGCAGGTTTGTTACTTGGACAGGATATCAGATTATTGCCCACATTTATAGGTGCTGAAATTTGCGTGGGTAATGATACCCACAGCATTGCTGGCTGCTGCACATTTTATCTTTGTCAGGACAGGAGGAATAAATAACACATACATTAGATTTACTGATGATTCCCTTCTTGCATTCTGCAAAAAGATGTGGTTGCTTTTACAGAAAAGCTGGTTTTGTACATTTTCTAGTTGCTGTCCTGGCTCACAATGCTCATGTCAGATTTTATCCATCCTAGCAGAGGCATCTCCAAGAAAAGAAGCAATTAAATGCCCTTTTTTTGCACAGTGAATTCTCATTTTAGAGTTACAGTCTCATAGCAGGGCTTGTGTGTTCTAGCACAGGGCAGGAATGGAACAAGTGGTGGAAGGAAAATGCTCACAGAGATCATGGACGTGATCCCTTGAGAGGGAAGAGCAGAGGTGATGGTGAAATTTTTGTTCCTCTTCATTCAGGAAATTTTTAAACCAGCCATTCAGGTTTTCTTCTTAATTAGAAATGTAGAAATAATTAGAATATAGAAATAATTTCTTCTGTGGTTCTTGTGTGCATAGCTTATTATTTCCCTTGTGACCTGAGAAAAGGAAGCTGCAGGACAGATCATGTTAAGGAAATTTCTTATGCCAGAGAACCTTCCCTGTATTTCTTCAAACAGATTAATACCCATCCTTCCCCCTGAATTAAGGTCAGATTCTATTAAGCTGATTTGGGCAGTTCTTCAAGCAGCTGCTATAGATATCTTGCTTGTAAACTTAAGAGAGTGCCAGAAATAATATTTCTAAGCATTATAACCTGTATCATATGGGAATTAGACCCACTAAAGCTAAAAGTTAAGCATCTCCTAAGATAGTTCTGGAGGTGTCAGCAAGAAGCTCCTGCAGCAAGATTTGGAGTCCCCAAGCAAGATTAGGATTCAAACTCCACATTTAGTGTGTGTCACCTTGGCAGCTGAGCAGGAATCTCAGTTCCCCTCCCTGAATGAGGTGATTGAGCAGCAATTACAGGAGCTGGATGGACCACCACAATATTTAAATACTGATTTTCATCAGGTGGCTGAGGCAGTGCTGGGGAAGTGCTGGCAAAACAATCATTTCATAACCTCAGTACAACTTCAGCCACATAAATCCTGCTTGGGATGAAACGGAGGGAGCTTTGTCAAGCTGCATTTTGGTGTTTTGAAGGTATTAGATTCTGTCACAGTTGTGGGAAATTCTAATAAATAGCAATATTAGAATCCATGTGGTCTCTCTTTAAATCATAAATCAAACTGCAGTTTTTTCTTTATTGTGTCTCTGTTTAAACAAAATATTTTAGCCTCTGTTGTGAATCTAAATGGGAGAAATAAACGGTCGGCATTCAGGCTTCCAATATTAATATAGATTGTCTCCCAATTTATTTATCCTGCTGTTGTGCTACTGGGAATGTGGTTTTTGAATTGCATATTGCATTCTGTCATTGTGGGAGCGGGGCTGGCTTTGTCATGTGGTGAATCTGGATTTTCAGCAGTGGGAGTTGCAGCCTCTGCCAGGCCAGTGGAACTGACAGCTCTGCCCTACCTGCAGAAATCACGGCACAGCTCAGCTTGACTTTGCTCTGCTGCCAGCTCTGAGCAGCTCTGCCTTGCAGCTGAGGAGCGTGGAGGCCAGACTCAAAGCCAAGCTACACAGAAACACCAATAAAATGGGCTTGCTTCCTTTTGTGATGGAATAGAGAGGTGCAAAGGCAGTTTTAGAATTGGGAAAATAAGCAGAGCACGCTGTAGGAGACAGAAAATATTAAAAATGTATTGAGGGGTGAGCATTCTAATGGGATGGTTGATGGTAGGGTGTAAGAAGTGGGGAAAATATGGTTTAATTTGGAAGAGTGTTAGAAAAGCTGGCTGGAAAAAGAAAAGACTGAAGTAGGAGGCCAGGTTGATGTACAGAGGATCAAAGGTGACAGGCACTGTCCCAGGCTGAGTACAAATGAACGGGACCTTTTCAATGCATTTTGTATAAAACCAGGAGAGTGCCTTTTACTGAGAACCTTTGCCAAGAGAGGCAGGAGAAAAACCTCACAAATTGGATATTTGGGAGGCTTTGGAGGTCTCATTTTAATTTCTGGATCTGTGCAGATTTCCTGTGAGTGTCCTTTCTGCCCAGGGCTTCATTTCTCCCAATTCAAAGAGGGTGATTACAAAACCTGGATACCAAAGATCCTGGTATGGATCCTATGGACTGGTCTGACTGCTCTCAAGGAAAAAAGAAATAACCACTGTCTGATCTGCAGGGTAGTTTTATTGCTCTTCTTCTGCAAACAGACTCAGTGAAAGAAGCACTCACCTATTTCACCAAAAGGAGGGAAAGATCAGCCCCTGAGATCTGATCAGTGTCCTGCTGGTAGGAGTGAATGAAGCCAAAATTCATGTTAGCATCATCTCCATCATCACCTCAAAAGCTATGGACAAAGCAAAAATAATGCAGTTGCTTTTCTGTAGAATTTTGAAAAAAAATTCTGTAAAAATTTTGCAGTTGCAGAAAGATTTTCTCAAGGAAAATCTTGGAGATGGGGAGAGGGTGGAGTAAGGGGGAGCATTCAGGAAAATCACCCAGCCTAAAGAAATGGGAGTAGGGAGAGGCCACAGGAGTCAGATCTCATTGTAATTGCTGGTGAAAGCAGAAGGAGATTTTCAGTGGTTGTGTGGTTTGGGTTGTTTTTTTATCTTTCTGGGTAAATAGTCATTTAGGGTGCTCACATCCCTATCCTTGTTCTTTGGCAGTGTTTCAGTATTCTCATGAAGGTAGAACCTGAAAAGCAATTCTGTGCAACCTGGAGGAAGGAGTCCTGACTTCAGTTCTGCACTGGTTAAATAACACACAGAGAATTTTCTGTGTGAGTCTGGATTTAACTGAGTACAGAATCCTGGTCATTTCCTTGTCACTAGAATTGAGATTTCTTGGCTTTGCTCCTGGCCTCCTTCAGTTTCCTCACCTCATTCTGCTTGATAACCTGCCTTAACAATAATCTTTAAAAGTCTTCACAGAAAGTTTTTGTGTTTTGAGGGCTTTGGGTGAAAGTTATTGGATGCTGCACTTTGCAGTTGAGTCCCTTCAGCAGAAACACTTCAGAATTCACAGTTCCCCTCCTTGTCCTTATCTTCCCACTCACAAACTTTTTTCCTTTCTTTTTGCCTCTTTGTTTTTTGGGTTTTTTTCCTTCTTTCTCAGTTGAAACATGTCTATTTTCAATGCAGCCATTTCTAATAAACAACAGGTGCTGTGGGTGTTTCCAGGCACATACAGGAATGCACATAAGCCACTGCTGGACTGCAGAGCTATTTTTGCCATTAGCTGTGTGTGCAGCCTTGGCTCACACACTGAATTCTGGCAAACTTTGCTCTGTTAAGTGCAAGTGGGATTTTATTCATTGTGCAGTCTCCAAATAAATATATGTGCCTGTCCAAATGTATTGTTAAATTCTTCAGAGGGAAAGAGCTTAGATTGGGAGACTTGCCATTTTTCTCTAATTAGGAAAACAACAGAACAAACTGGGACCTGTATAATTAAAACCTTTATTTATCCAAAAGAAATTTTTAAGAAATAAGCTATGAATAATGTACATGTCCTTTGGAGTTCAGTGTAGGTGTGGAGCTTTTTCTTCCCTCAACTGTAAAACATTGAGGTGCCAGTATGAGGTGATTAAAGCTGATCTGCTACCAGTGGCATTGCTGCCCAGGGTTTAACCTGCCAGCTGATACAGCCCTAGCCTCTGGTAAATGCCAGAAGAATTTTAGTCCTTAGGGTTTCTTGTGGTGTAAGTTAGGGAGGAACAGCTTGTGGTCTCAATATTTTGTGTTGTGACAATCGGTAGCTCAGGGCTGGTATGGGCTGGTTAAGATACCTCATGCAGTGGTTTAGAAGGTGGATTTTCCTGCCTCTTTCCCTACAAACTACTGAGCATATTATCATATTTTTGTCCATTTTCATTGTCAGAAATTAGGGTTTCCACTGGTGAGCGCAGGGATTCGTTCTGAGCTGACTGAAATTGAAAACAGCCAGAAAATATGGATGTGACTGTACCTGCCTGCTGGGGTAGCTGTGTGTTCTCCTTCCTCTGTGGTTTGTCTTTTCTTCTCTCCCCTCACACCAAACTACAAATGCCCACATTCTGATTCACTGTACACACCACATGTTTCACAAGGCTTGTATTTATTAGTGTTGTTGAGGTTTTACATTGCTTAGCTGTTTAGTGCTCTATATATGTTGGAGGTTTGATGTTTCTCTTGTTTTCCCCTCTTCCCCCCCCAGTTTCCCAGTATGTGCCAGAAGTTCCTTAATGTGCTGATTCAAACTGGTTATATTTTCAAATGTGACTTTTCCTGCTTTTGTTGCTTCATGAATAAAAGAAATTCTCATTACATTCTTCTTGTGGTGTGTGTGTGTGTGTCTCTATAAAAAATAGTCTTTGAAATGAGAGTGGAACAATTTCTTCATAACTGATTTAACTTGTAAATTTATGGAAGCCTCATTAGAAATTCCAAGGACTTTCCTTAGGCCTGGCATCTTACAGGTGATCTCTTTAGATGGCAGTGTGAAGTGTTTGAGGAGTTGTTGCACTTTCACTGCTCTGGAAGAAATAGTGCAAGAGGAAGTCAAGAGCATGTCCTTGGAAGAAATTCCTGTTTCCATTGAAAAGATTCTTTAAGGGTCAGAAAAATGGAAGGCACCATTTTGAACTGGCATCTTTTGAATGGGACATAGGACCAACATAGAAAAATTACTGACAATTTGTCCATATCCTCTTTGTCTGATTAAAGAGGATTTTTTTACCCTCATTTACCAGGTAACTCCCCTGTACTTGGGATAGAACCACACGGTGCTCCTGCTGTTTTAACCATCCCAGCAAGTCTGCTATTTTTCCTTGAAAGGAGAAATTAATGACAAATAATTAGCATTCCATTTCCTTCTCCTCCCTGTTGCTGTTGGTGGTGGTGACAGCTCTGCTTTCCTTGGTGCTTCTGAGGAAAGGAAAGGAAAAAGGAAAGGAAAAAGGAAAGGAAAAAGGAAAGGAAAAACGTGTGCTCTGGTGTCACTGCCATTCTTCACTGAACCTCCTGCACTCCCAGCCCTCAGGATGCAGCTCAGGCTGACTCAGAGCCCTGTGTTGCATTTTCAGCTGCTCCAGGTCACCAACTCTGTTTTCTTTTCTCTTGACATGTCATTTTTTTTAAGATTACCTTGAGGTTTAGTTCAGCAATAGGGCAAGCCTGACTTAGCAGACTTTTAATGAAATCATTGTTTAACAGGAAAAAAAAAAAATTTCAAAGATGTAGTGGCTGCTCTTGTGCTCATTTGGAGTAACTCTGCCCATTCTGGAGGAGCTCATGGTTTACACTCTGTGCATGTACCCACGGATGGTGAGTGCTTAGAACATTGGTAATTCTCCCAGGGCTTGATCCAAAGCTAATTGAGGTCAGTGTACAATCTCCTGTTACCTTGATTGAAGCTTGGATCAATTTTTAGTGTTGCCAAATTTATGAAGCACTGCATGAATTTTGAACACTTTCTCAATGCTAAGTTAAAACAGATTAGGGTTGTGAATGTATCTTTTGAAAAACATATGCAAATGTTATATATAGACATGGACTTGTTCTGAAAGCATGAAAGCAGAAATGTCTGTGTTCTGTTGTTACCTTTGGTTTTTTTCTTCTTTTAGAGCTGACTCTACATATTTTAGAGGTTTTGTTGGTTTGTGCCTTAGTATTTAGTGTATAATCTATACAATACTTGGGTTTCGTATTAGTTTACTCAGTTTTCTACTGATCAGCAGATAACTTATGCTGGAATTTTTTTATTACTTTTGACAGAACTGTCTATCACACAGAGACTTTGTTACTACTGCTAATAAAAGCACACAGCTCTTCATTCTCTGACACACAATCCTCTTTGGGTCAATTCCACTTTATTTTGTACCCTGACATCTTAGATATCTCCTGAGCTTTTGAGACCCAGAGGATAAAACTGGGGGGCAAAATGATAATTTTCTTATTGCCTTATCTGTGAAATACCACTGCAGACCTTATCCACATTGTATAAAACCTTGATCAAAACATGGTTGTGTGCCCAAATATACAGAGAAGCAGAAATGTTTCTAGATTTTCTGCTCTATGTTGGCCACTGCTTTTTCCTGTGCCTTGATGTCTTGCTGCTCTCATTTTGCAGTGTCCCACATCTCATTGTTTGTTTACTGCAAAATGTATTTGGAGCTGATTTGGCACATCTTTAATTTACAGCAGGGATGTGCTTAAGGGTAGGCTATAATGCAAACTTTCTGTATGTTTACAAAATTAAAGGAAAATAATTGTTCTGAACATATTGCATCTGCTGCTGTTTTATGGGTGTGTTATAACAATTTTATGCAGCTCCATTTAACATGGAACTAAAACTGAGAACACAGTTTATTAATTTAGCAGGTTGAACTTTAAAGGGATTTTTGTTCTGCTGCAGAAGAGGCATTGTAAACAAGAACTTAAGGCAGCAAAATAATAAAATTAAATAAGGTAATAATAAATTATCCCTATTCAGGAGGAACAAGTTCACTGTTCCCTCTTAGAGGAAAAAAATGAAGACAAGAAAGGCAAACTTAAATATGTTGCCAAAAATAACAGGAGCACATTCATATTTGCAGTTCTTATGAGGAACAGGTTTGGTTTTCTTCCTTGACTCATTTTCATGTTTGAGTACAACTGTCTCTACTTGGAACATGAGGCACTTTAATAAGCTTAAGATTATTCAGTGCAGTATGAAAAATGAGGCTGCTTTAACAGAACTGTATTGATAATCTGCACTGGAGGAAAACTCCTTTGCAGCCAAGCAGTGTCTGACAGGTTTTTCTGACCTGTCAGCTGTTTTTTGTTGTTGGAGCCAGAAAGAGGTCAGATCTGAGGAGGGTTTCAGTGAGCTGCAGCTCAGAGTTTATTTTGGTGACCCTGTGGCCATGTGCTCCATAGGTCCAAGGTTTGGGTCCTTCCCATGCCCAGCTTGTCTGTGAAGAGATTTTGAAATGTAGTTTCTGTTATGGGAGCACTTACAACCTTCCTATGCGTCAAATGCTTATTTACTTCAGAAATTGGATAAATACTTTAGTGAGTCACTGCATCAAATGACACTAATTGAAATGAAATATGTGTCTTAGTTCAGATGAGCTCTCCATGAGGTGTAAGGAAGGGGCTGGAAGGGAGGAAACGGAACCCAAGACAGCTTGGAGAAGAGAGATGCAGAAATACTCCCCAGCCTAATTAGTAATTATGGAGAATTACTCCCTGGAACTCACGGGAAGAGAATAAGAGTGAAAAGAAAGAGAGCCTAATCCTAAAATCTGTCTGAACTGTGTATGGATTTTGTCAGTGGCAATGGACTGAGAGGGTGGCATGTCAGAGGTCAATTTCAGCAGTCAGATTTAGATAAAGGAAGGGTATATAGATATCATAGATAATATAGATATTATGGACATTATATTATAAATATTATGGATATTATAGATATAAGTATTATATCTGATCACCAATTCTTCTAATGAACAGGGGCCAAGCCGTTAAGGTGTACACAGGAGTGGAAATACAACAGCAGAAATTCCATTTATAGATGAATGGATGTTCCTCCTGACTGAGCTGTGACCCTACAAAAGCTGTCTCCTACAAATGGCAGCGCTGTAGGGTGTGTGGTTCTATCCCACTTTGAACCTCCATCCGTTTTGTAAAATAATTCCTAGAGTTAATTTCCATTCTCAGTTCTTCATTGAAGCCTGTTTAGACACCTTGGGCCATAAGTTGTGCTGTAGGTTTCTCCATGCATAGTTCATCTAAAACATTTTACTATGAAAAAGTCAAATCTCTTCAGCACAGCTCACAAAATGGGGCAGATTCTTTAAAAAGCCAACACTGCCTTCTGAAATAGAGCAGTATCTCATCTACTTTTAATCTGTGAATTTAGAGTCTTATTTTTGCTTTGTCCTTCACTCCATATCTCTGTTCTAAAGATCCAACAAAAATACTAATACTCCCTGGCAGCATAAGCAGGTCACAACTCAAATGAGCTCTGAATATTGCTCCCAAGGGAACCAAGAACTATGTCCCACTTGCTTAATTCCAACATACATATATTCAGAAATTTTGGAAGTGAGGGTATACATTGAAAGTTAGATTCTTCATGTAACCAAGTATGATGAAATATTTTATTATGTGACAGCACAACTTAAAGGGGAAAATAATTTTTTTTTTCTTCCCATGACTTATTTACAGATGGGGAAGTAGAACTAAAAAAGCTATGAAAATGTAATGCTATTAAAATCTAAATATTCTATACTGGATGAAAATAAAAATGGACTTTAAACTTTTGTTTTGAGTGCAGGCTGGATGGTTTCTGAAATACCATTGCAGGTTCTAGAAAAAAGGCCTGTAGAAATGAATTTTCCTGTCTGTAACAATAAAAAAAGCTTGTAAATAGCTGTGATCTTTATGTTAAGTGGATGCTAATGAGAAATGTTTAATGGTGGGATTTCAAGAATGGATCTGCACTTTGCCATGCACCCAACCAGAAAGAAGCACTACAGAAAGTTTCATGGCTATGAAAACAAAGCCATGCCTGTAGTTGCCTAGGGCAACAGGAGGGTTTTTCTGACTAATTTGGCTGCAGTGGAGCCCTGGGGAGATGGGCTGTGCAGCAGGAGGGCTCAGCAGCCAGGCTGAGCTCCTGCTCCATCCCCTGAGCCCTGCCTGTCCCAGCCAGCCTGAGCCACCCTCCCACTGCCCTTCCCTGCCTAAACTCTGCCCTCTACTCCTGGAGCAGCAAAACCCAGCTTTTCCTATTCCTATTTATCCATAGGGGGAACTGCCTGTTATTTTTGACAACATATTTGTATATATTTGTTATATATTTACAAATATACAACATATTTGTATATATTTGTTATATATTTACAAATGTACAACCTATTTGTATATATTTGGATATTTATTGCAGAATGAACCACTCTTTAAGTCTTTAACTCAGTACCTGTGGCCATGGCCATTGCTGTTGAACACCTGGAACTGCTCTCGCTTCTTTAAGCACTGACTTCCCTGGTTGATATGCTACTTTTGTGCTGCATGTTTGATTTATAAACCAGAGGGTTTTTTTTTTCTGTTCCCTACCTGCTTGCAAAGGTCTCTGGGGGACGGGCAGGGAAGAAATAGATACAAATTCTGATAGCTGAATAACTGGCACTGAGGTGTGTAAAAAGTTTGTAATTGGAGAAAGCCATTTCCCAATGCAATCCTCTGAATATGTAAAGAGAGAGTAAAAGAATTGGTAAATAATAGCAAATCAGGCTGAAAGGCAAAAAGCAATCAGTGGTTCTTACAGAGATGATGTGCCCTGATGCAGTTCCTGCCTATTCCTGTAGCCCTGGAGCAGAATCTGGTGTAAAGCTCTGCTGTGCCTCTCAGTGCCACACTCAGTGATGAGCAGCCTCTCTGCTGAATTTGTGCTTCATTTCCATCAAGGTAAAAGTCTTCCTTCCAGTCTCAAAATGCCTCCTGAGTTAGATCACAGTGTCAACAGCACAGAAAGTTGTCCATTAAAGAGCAGCGTGCTCATGCCAGGCCCAGGTACATGTGGTTTCTTAGGTAACAGGGGAAAAGGAAATGTTTCCTGCTGGTTTGGATAAAAATTTCTTGAAGTATATTTACACAGTTTGAAACAGAGGGAAAGTAAGTGCTTATCTTGCTAAAACTGGGGAAGTTGAAAGATTAGTGATGTGCCATTTACTGCACATGAACATTATTTTGGTGGAAAAGCTGCTGGGCAGCAGCATGGGCCCCTCAAGAGAGGCTGTGGAAGGAAGAATGGAGCAGTCAGTGCTTGCCCAAAATGGGAATATTAACAGGGATTCCTGAGTCCAATTTATCCTTCTGCCTCCCCACTTTCTGATTGCCTGCACGGCTCTTTCCTCTTCACAGTGCTTGAAGAAGCTTCGTGTTTGACCTGCCAAAGTTGTACCCTAGAGTAGAGAGTATGTAAAAGACATTTCCTCTTACATCATTTTATTCTATTATATTCTCAGGTTTAGGGGTTTTTACTAGATAATTTCTATGCTTTTTTATTATGGGGGTTTGTTGAGGTTCTTTGGGGGGTGGTTCGTGGGTTTTGGGGTTTATTCATGTGAAGTTTTTTTTGTCAGAGTATGAGGAATCTGTTCCTGGATTGTTAAGCAAATATTTTATCTACTGCTTTCCAGAAGTATTTGAACTTTGAAAGATGTATTCACTGCCCTTTTTAAAGATGCTCAGCAAGCTTTTGTAGAACATAAAGGAAAGGAAAATGTTCATGTGTGCCCTTATCTTGCTCTTATTGAGCATGTCATCTTTCATGGGAGTAGCTCTTAACTCTAAAAGAATTATGGGAGTACGCTCTAAAGAGAGCTTTGGAGATCACTGATTTATGTTGATTTATTCCTATTACAAAATACCTGTCCAAACACCTGGCTATTAATGCACACTGAATTCAATATTATGAACACTGTTGCAAAAAAAACCCAAAACAAACAAACAGAAAAAAAAACCCCTTAGCTTTTTTCTTTACTGCTCCTAAAAATTATGTCTGTAATCTCTATTCTGGTTTTCAGC
>JANRMJ010000026.1:17887922-17900015 GCA_025584955.1 Alethe diademata
CTGTCCAAACACCTGGCTATTAATGCACACTGAATTCAATATTATAAACACTGTTGAAAAAAAAAAACCAAAACAAACAAACAGAAAAAAAAAAAAAACGCTTAGCTTTTTTCTTTACTGTTCCTAAAAATCATGTCTGTAATCTCTATTCTGGTTTTCAGCCAGAATAAACAAATACCAGTATTTATTTGATTACTGTCTGTGCCCATGAAACAGGTTTTGAAAGGAATATTGTTAGCTCAGACAGCAGATCCACACTGTCTCCCTCTGAGATTCTCTGCATAATCTGTTATCTTCAACAGAGTCTGATGAATTGTACTGGGGATACTTTCCAAATGGGTCATCATTTTCCTTCTTTTTAGAGGAGTTCTAAACTGCAGATTTAGGTGGCTTTTTGCCCCCTTTTTTTTTCCTTTTTTGGAGCTCTCAGGATGAGTTTTCTACTGCCAGCTGGGGAGATCTGTAAGACTGTCCAGAGTTACTAAGAACTGAATCAATATAATAAACTGTAAGTTTGATTTCCACCTAGTGACAGTGAAGGCATTAAACAAAGCTATTTCTCAGTATCACATCCTGTGAACTTCCAGCATCCTTCTTCAGGCCGAGATGCAGAAATATTGTCATTGAACAGAGCCAATTATAAATGTACACAATGTTCTGCTTTGCACAGAAAAGGGGAGCTGGGTGGGAGGGAAGAAATTCTCTCTAAGTCTTTAACTCAAGTAACTCAAAGTCTCTCATGAAGCACAATCAAATTAATACTGCTGGCAACCAAAAGTGAAGTGCTAATACACAGGAAAGCACACAGATGTCAGAATTGAACTTTCCTGCTCTCAGTTCTGCATCTCAAATATAGTTTGTAAGTAATGGATTGTGTTGGTGGGAGAGAAGAATTTGCCTGCCTCGTGCTGAAGGATTGTGCTGCAGAGATTTTACAGCTGAAATGGGATTCTTTGAGTTTAAAGTGCAGAGGGTACAGTGACTAATAGGATGTGGAATACACCTTAAAGAATAGAAGAAGATGAACAAATAGAGAAATCAAAAATGTAGGGTGGAAGGTACCAGATAAGAAAGAGAGAGAAAAAGGATTGGAAGCAAAAAATGAAAACATAAATAATAATCTTGGTTAAATTGAGTGAAAACTTGAACTGGAGTTTTTTAGTCTGCAGCAGATGGGAGTGAACTGGCTGAGGCTCAGGGAAACGTGGCACTGCCAGAATGAGAGACATGCCCCTCACTTGGATGCTGCTTACATTTCTGGTGAGGTTTTCCCTAAGTTTTTAGAAGCATCCAGTTCAACATCAACAGCCACAACCAAGGCATGTCAAACAGAAATTCAGGCAGAAGGAATGCCTGGAATGCTTTCTGAGGGGTGGCTCAGCCCTGCCCCTGGTGAGAGCAGCCCCAAAGGCTGCCCTGAGCTCCTCTGTGGCTGCTTGGTGACCTTGTGTGCTGTGGCAGAGGTTGGGATTGCATTTTGCAATATTCCCATTGCCTGCTCCCCATCCCTGCCTGCTGCACACACCTGAGGCTGAACCAGAACCCTCTCCATAAAAACACACCCAAGGAAAATATTCACTTAAATAATATGGAACAGTGCTAAATAGCTACACTTGCTATTTTGTCTGCGTAGAAATGAAAGCTGAAAATATTTTGTTGAGTACTGAGAGCTGGTACTATATGAGCTCTTTTATTGGTTAAAACATTTAAGAAAAATGTTTTCTTCTCACACCTTTCATTAATCTGGCTCTGTATTTTTGCAGACAACACTGAGCATCAGAGAAGCAAGATGCCTACTAAGATCATATTATAAATTCTCATCATATTTCTTCTTTGCTTTTTATTGCTTCCTTACTTGGCTTGACATTTTCATATTAATAAAGTACAGTACCAACATCAAGTTGTTCTCACACGGGTTTACAGGGAAAAAAAAAAAAAAAAAGTCGTTTGATAAAAATGCTGGTAAGGTGAAAGAAAATATTGGAAGCCAAGCTACAGATGGAATGAGTTTTGCATTTTTTCCTCCCCTGTCTTGTTCTTATTCAGAAACAGATGCACTGGTCAGTTTTGTTAATAGATCCAATAGCTGCTAATCCAGTGCAGGGCTCCTGATGTATGAGATCAGTTCTCTTCCTGTGCTAAGGTAAAATGAAGAAAATAGCAGTGTGCATACTGATTTTCCTTAAGTGGTGGTGTGATTTCTTTTTGTTCTTTCCAGCCCTGATTCTGACTCAGATCACAAGACCGAGTCATTAACTGTTCTGTCCTTGAGAGCAAATCATACACAGAGAATAAATATTAAAGAGCTCACAGTTACTCCCATACAAGTCTAGTTAGACTGCATTAGCTTAATTTGAAAAGGCTGTTTCAGGGAGAATCTGCTGTGAATTTGTGCATTTTTCCCATTTCTCAGTGTTTCAGTCCTGTCTTCCATTCCCTTGGCCAGTTCTGTTACAAATAACCAGTGTGAGAGAGAAACCAAGGTTACCTTATGGACCAGTATCCTGTGGGCCTCCAGAACAGAATTATAAAGATTTTCAATCAGTACTTTTGCATACCAAGTAAGAGTTTGATGCAACTCTGGTGAGGATTTTTTAAAGAGCCTAGGGGATAAAAATATGAATAAACCAAAGCACTAATTGAAATGTCATTTGTTTAGAATATATGGTTCAGCTTCTCCCCATCCTTGGATGGGGAAGGTTTAATTTTTGTGTAGGATGTTGTCATTGTGTGGGGTTCCTTTGTTTGGGATTTTGTGTGTGGAAGCAACGTGAATGAGTTTTTACAGGAGATGTACCAGGTTCAGCATTACCTGTCAGTTTGTTCTGAAATGAATGTGGGCTACAGAATTTTCTTTGTGCTTGATGCTTTCAAGAGTTCAGAGTTTGAAACTGGTTCAATTGCTAATTGATGATGCATAAAATTGTACTATAAAACACCATATGAATTTCCTTGCAAGCATTCAATTAGGATAAAGTGTTTTTCAGAGCTTTGCTGTGTAATGAATCTTCTGCTGGATCTTGAATCTTAACAGATCAGAATATGTATAATCTCAGTTGAGCAATATTTTCTGGGAGGAACTCCTTCCATTGCAGTGCACTGGAAGAGAATAAGCAAACTCCAAAGTTGTGTCAGTGTAAAGTATAAAAAGAGAAGTCTTTAATTAATTGAGTTTTAGTTGGTTTGGGAGCCTTGCATTTGATTTTTGCTCTTAATTTAATGTTGCAGAATGCTGAGTTCTAAACTGTTTAAGTTTACCTGGTTCTATTGTCCCTTGTGGGAATGGTTTAACTAGTGGGGAAAGTTTGCCAAAACCAGGAACAGGGATGGTCTGGTTTAACTGAGACAATTCATTGTGTGCAGAAAAATGCTGAAAATCTTCAAGAAACTTGCACAATCTTGGAAAGAAGCATTCATTTAAAAGCTCTGTTTGAAATGTTTCTGGCCATAGAAATTTAGTTTTTCTTACCAACACCAGGAGAATGTCTGAAACCAGATCCTTTCTGAAAGATCTGACATGGATGACCCTGGAGGTTGTGATCCCGTTCAGGTTTTATGGATGAATTGTTATTACAATCCTGGAAGGACTTCTGCAGCAAAGTCCAATGTCCATAGTCTAAAAAAGAAGAAAAGCCCCTGCTGTGGAGCCCTGCAGGACTGCTTGGACAGGGAGCAAAAGATGAGTTTCTTTCTGAGCAGAGGTTTTATTGGCTCTTCAAGATGATAGAAGTAGAAAAAGAAAATAACACTGGAGAGCTCCTGAATATGTTTCTGTAAAAAACTGAAGGATTCTGGAATGAAAGGTGACTTTTCTCAAAGTTGGCCATTTCAGTGTTGCTCTGGCATTAGACATCCACAAATTGTGCTGAGTGGCAAGCACAGTTAACAACATATTTAATCAAAATCCAAAATTCTCCTGGTGCACTTGGAATATAAATGTCTGCCCAAAAAAAAGGAAAGGGATTTAATTGTCTCTTCCTATTCAATACATTACTTGCAAATCAGTATGGAAGGAGAGATGGAATATTAATTTTCCTGCTTGATCTTCTCTACTTTATTGGAATATCTTGTTTAACTTCCAGAAATAGCAAGTGTCTTCAAGAATAAAATACTCCTTCTGTTAACATAGGGCTCATGACAACCTGCTAACCCTGGAAATCTGAGATATGTTATCTAACAGTTGTAAGTGGCAACAGAAGAATATTTCTCTTCTGCTTTTTGTCATATGCCAAACACCTCTGAAAGAAAGGGGTATTTCAGTCTTTAGACCTAAAACCCTCCCATTTAAATTTCTGTTGCAACTTCTGTCAAAGGTTCTAGAATTCACATTTTATCGCTGTGTAGGCTTTTTGATTTATTTTTTGGTGTGGATTTATTGATTGATTGATTGATTTGGGGGTGTGGGTGTGCTTTGTTTATTTTTCCCCAGAGTGAATTAATTCTAGAGGTTTTGCCTAAATGCCTGCTCTGGCCAATTACAACAGTTTAGTTCAGAATTTCCTGTGCCTCTGCTGAAGAATCTCCAACGTGATCTCCCATTTGTGGCCCTGGAGTGGATCCACTCCTTGTCCTGCTGACCCCTCCTACCCCAGCTGTGTTTTCCTCACACTTTTCTTGTCTCTTCAGCAAGAACTTACTGGTTATTGTTCAGATGTCCATGCTTTAGTCTTCATTTTTTTGTCATTGTTTCAGTCCTGCCACTGCCTGTGCTGCCTTAGGAAATCGATTGGGTGGATTTTTTTCTGTGCATTTATTTAATAACATTAGGTTATTCTAATTGCTTTGGATCTCCTCATCAGTCTTTATCATTCTGTGTTATAATTTTATTAGCATCATGCTTATTAACTCCCTTTTTGGTTTTGTTTTTCCCTACCTTTTATTTCTCTAGCTTTTTCCCCCAGCCTTTACCATCACACATGATGAGGTAGTTTTCAAAATTTGTCATTTCTGAGGTGACTCTTCTTGTCCTGCCTACTTCTTCTTCTTTTTAATGCTATAATATGCCAAGCCATTGTTACTGCTGCCTCACAGCTTTCATTTAGACAGTTTTTTCAGTCCTTTGCATGTGGATCAGTTCATGAGCATTCACAAATCAGCAGCAGCGAGACACACACCTCCAGAGCCCAGGAAAATATGTCAGCTGAAACATTAGCAATATGTTTAATCAGCACTGCAGCCAGGGCTCGTCTCAGGAGCACAAAATGAAGGTCTTCAAGTGAGCAGCAAATTCTGCAGCGCAGAATGCTCCTAAAGAACACAAACCAGCAAATTTAGGGCACCAAAGTGGATTTATGGTCGGTGTTAAGGAATGGGCTGGGTGGAAACTGCTTGGAAATTCAATATCCATAAAAAGGGGGCTCAGAATCTGAGCACGAGCCACGAGCACTGTCTGGGCAGCAGATTCTGGTTTTCATGGGCTCTCTGTCCATTTTGTGCAGGGAATTGGCCACCCATGAGTGAAGTGAGCATGCTAAAAGAGTAGGAATAGTCCTGAATGTTAAATTCACTTTGCTTTTGCTACAAGTGATCCCCAAACTGGAAAGAGTCGTGGTGCATTGAGTCTCTCCCAAGGCTGGTGGAGTTGCCATCCTATGGATGTCATGGGCAATCAGTGTGAGCACTGGGACACAAATGGTTCCTGGTAATCCAATTCTCATGTGAACACACATTTCCATAAACCAATGGACTGGGGAAAAGGAAAAACAAAACCCAGAGCTAATGCTATGAACCATTTGCTAATTAAAGATCCAACTCAGGCTGCTCCACTGTCTACTCCATGGCTGTGACCTAATTTGTTCCTGAAAGAAAGACAAACAACTTCCTTCAGGGTCTTGTGTTTTTTTTAGTGACAAAAGGTCTCAGAATTACGTGTGTTCTTCAAAAAATTGAGACAACCAGCAGCTCTGGAATATTTTCATCTGGTTTTTGTGTACCCATCTATTTTCTCCAGGAATTTTATTGGAACACAGATCAATGCAAATTCCCAAACAGATACAGAAAATAAATTAAACACATACAAAGGTTTGCTGCAGTTTTGGGGGACTAGTTCAGCAAACAGGTCTTGGAAGTTTAAGTGTCACAATCTGGCTTCTTTCCAGTGCCAGGAGCACTTCCATTACAAGTTAATTTAGAGGCTTAGCTGCTGAAATAACATCATCATGCTGGGCTTGGGAATTTTCTTATTTTTTTTTTAGATATTACTGATTTTTTAAAAAGCAAACACACAAAACAGCCTGTCCCATGGATTTATTGTACTTTGCCATGTGTGCTCTCCAAAACAGAGATTTCTGAGGTTTCTTTGCAAGGGCATTTTCATTTCTGCTCCTGCTGAGTCAGCAGCAGCTCAGCCTCTCTGGGGGGATAGAATCACACTGAAGTTCTTGTTGGCTACAGGTGTTTGCTCTTATTTTACCCTAAAGCATATGAAACCCTGCTAGAGATTCAAGGTAATTAACAGATTTCAATACAAACACTAATGCAAACATTTGTATGCAGTAATTAGAGCTTCTTCCCATTCTCCCCTAATAAACAAAAATGTTCCTGCCAGCTGCCATTTGGACTTCCTAACATTTTAAACCTGAGAGATGTCACTGGTAATTGTTTAAGAAATGCTACTCTGATCAATTTGTTTTGATTTTAGGCTAAGAATTCAGTTTTGTTCCTGTGAACTGGTATTGTTTTGGCTGCAAGTCCACGCTCCTGTGGTCTGCACAGCTCTGGGAAATTTGTCAAAGTTTCTTTAATTGCTCCTCTTGGTTGGATAATAGGGTCCTGTCTGCATTTTGCCTGAAAGTTTTGTCCTTTTTTTTTCTTGAAACAAATGGCAAATAATCTCACAATCATCAGCATCTACAAAAATCTTTATGTGAATTTTTTACCATCATATGAAAGAATCAAAGTTAAAGTAAATATGGGCAGCAGAAAGAAATTTACCACAGAAAAACAGGCATCAGTCACTATGGAAAAGTATTGCAAGGACTATTTCTGAACACTAAACCTGTATGGTTTTTTCTTAAATATCTGGGGGAGAAAATCTTTGGTCTGATTTAAGGTAGTTCATTCTTGAGTGGCTGCTATAAAGGGCAGTAAATTCAGGTTTTCTGTCCCTTACAATTACATATTTGGTGCAATTTTAATAGTCATTTAATGTAAATTAAGAGGAGATCTATCCATGCTGAATGTAAACTCTGTGCCCTAATGGCACAAATTCTCTTTCCATGTTGTGGTTCCAAACTTTACATTTTTTCCTTAAGACCCTCAGCACAAAAATGAGCTCAGCACATCCTTGCCCTTTCCTTGGTCAGATTTAGATCATTTTGCTGTGATGGGTTCCAGGTTACCAGCACAGCATTCCTGGCTCCTGGTCATGAACAATTCCTCAGGGGTTGGCAGCAGAGACAGCACGGGGTGCTCAGGGTGGGAAGTGCTCAGGGCAATGGCAAGGAGTATTTTTTATATCTATTTTATATATTTTTTAATATATAATTACCTGAATTCAGGTAATTCAGGTGCTGTTGAACTCCTTTAGCTTTAATGACTCTGAGTACAACCATCCTGCAGGCTGCTTAGCTGAGTCTGAGAACTCCTTTCACACAACTTTGGGTTTGTTAATAAAACAGCACTTCCAATTTTTTTAATATTCTCTCTTAATAACCCTCTGAGAAGAGGATTTTGAGAACACTGGAGATGGTTGGTTTATCCCTGTTCCTTTGTAATGGTCCATTAGCCAGATCTTGACATGCTTGCTTACAGCTTTTAATATTCATTTCAGTTGGTGACCCAGACTGTTAAGATGTGAAAATACAGTTTTATTAAACTGAAGTATGCATAACTTAGAGGCAAGTTACATTGATGATTAAGTGAATTTGCAAATGGGAAGAGCTATAAGCTTAATGCAGACAGAGAATAATATAACAAGAAGAAAGGGTGAGAGGGTAAGAGAAGGAAGGACAGAGATCAGTTTGAGAAAAAAAAAAAGAAAAAACCCAAGATATTCTAATTTCAACTGTAAGATAGTCTTTAGGGAGTATAGGATGTTTCAGAATCTGAGGTAGAACTGCACTGGATGGGCTTTAAAGGTCCTTTCTGAGCCAAATCATCCAATGATTCTAGGAAAAGTGCTTTCTGTGGTGATTAAACCAGGCTGGCATTTCTGTTCCTTGCTGAGATCCATGGTTTTATTTGGTATTTGTTTTATTTATTTTATGCCACGTGTGAAAGGGCTGTCTCCTGCCATGGAGGATTTCCTAAGTGTGCATCCACTCAGCTGCTGCTGTGAGCAGGAGTCACTAGAATTCCAAAAGTTACCAGGGACATCACAACTTGCATTGCATCCTAAGAGAAGAAAGACAATTTAATTTGCTTAGCTTGAAATTTGATGAGAAAACACCTAGAAACAGTACAGTACTCCTCTATTTCAAATATTAGCTCAGCAAAATACCTGGGTGGAAAAGCAAACAGAATTTAGTCATTCAAAAAGCATTTGGCAGGTCTAATTGGGAAGCAGTATCAACATGGATTTTTTTAACTTGTGAGACAGTGTTTATCACAAAGAGCAGAGCAGACAGGCAGCAGGGCATTGATTCTGTCCCACTTAGCTGTGCCAGGATAATGACTAGTCGATGTTCTAATAAAAAAGTTTGAAAATAAAATGCAAGTGATTACGAAAGCTGTAAGCATTTAAAATTGTTCTTAATGATGTAGCTACAGTTTCTGTTACTGGAATAGCTCTTGCTGATTTATATTGGTTTCTACTCAGATGGTTGTCTGGTTACAAATGATGTTTTCATCTACACAGAATTAAGGGGTTAGAAATAACTTTTCAAATTAGCCTAATTGAATGTTTATTAATTTTTTAATAACTATTACAACAGCTTGGGTTTTGCCTGAGGTTTTTGAGCAAAAGGTGCTTCACCCTTTTTAAAAGGTCAGGAAACTGAGGGAAGGAAGGGTTGAATAACTTGTTTGAAGTTATTGAGCACAGATCTTTAATTTGCTGGCCCATGCTTTATTTTAGCATGCAGTTATAACCCAAACCTGTGATGATATTTCATTCATTCATTCATTAAAATTTCATTCAGTTGGAGATGGACTACAGTTTCAGAGAAAAAAGTTCATATTTTGTTTTTTGGGGAAGTTCATACCCATTTAACAGCTTCTCTTCCTGCTGTCAGTTTAAAATGGGTGAAAAAAACCCTGGATTATTACACAGGAGGCTGAATTTCTGCTTGTGATATTAAATTTTCTCCAGACCTTTTTTTATCTCGTATAATTCTCTTTGCTTTTATCCAATATTGTAGAAGTCAATGGTCTTGCTGACTTTTCAAACCAACAGCTAAGTCTTTTTTCTTTGTAATTTGTTAAACATTTGGCATTAGATGGAAGTAGGAGAGCAGAGATGCCACAGCTCTCATCTGTAACTGTTTTCCCCAGCAAACTTTTGTGATGGACTTTGTTCCAAGGTTTTTGGCAAATATTTACAGCTGTTTCAGAGGAGATCTGTGTGAGGAGAGGAGCAAAAGTCCCTTAAGGTCCAGAGAAAAACTGCTCCTTCCTTCTTCCATGTAAAATATGCAGAAGGACTAAACAAAGGTTGAGATCAATCTATTGATCTGTTTTCCATTTCAGACCAGGAAGCAATTAAATTTGGGTTCTCAGAGTTCATTTGAATATTTTATTAGTAACTTGACAATTTATTTGTGCCCTGGATGAAGCAGCAGACCACTGTTAATGGAGCCCAGTCTGGCTCCAGAGCCTTGCTGGTGATTCCTCCATAGCTTTATTCTGGATTTGCTTGTTTTAATGCTCCTGTCTCTGTCCTTGTAGTGGGGATTAGAAGGTGATATAGCACTTGTCTTACACTCTGTACCAAAAAAAAAAAGATAAAAACACTCATTTTTTCGTGGTTTCCCAAGCTACTTTATTATTTTCCCTTTTTTTCTTTCCAGGAGACTTTGATTCTGTCACAGACTCTGAGCTTCTATATGCTTAGAAACATCATTTTGTTCCTTGGTTAATTGCTTTCTCATGCTTTTTAAACTTTTAATTTCCATCATTCTTTAATCTGCTGTCACTTTGCATATTGTCCCTTCTCCAAGTTATTTTGCCTTAAAAGACACGTCCTGTGGGACTAGTGGGCCTTGCTAGGACAGGCAATTATTGCCTGGTTATGGTGCTGCTTGCAGACAGATTAGTTCAGGCCTGGCTTCAGAAGCTGTGAAAACTATGCCTCAAAAAAAAAAATTGCCTTAAAAATCAACTGCTTGGGTTTTTGGGAACCTAAGAATATTTACCTTCCCAGAGAAAAGGGCTTTTGGATTTAAACAAAGCAAAACAAGCAAATAAACAAACTCATCTGTAAAACAACAAACAAACCAAGAAAAGAAAGAAAACCCTGCTTGGGTTGGGCTGAGGAAGCTGCAGAGGAGAAATGTGTGCACTCCAGCCAGGGGTTGCATTCTGGGCCAAAAGGATTTAAAAATAGTTTTGTTAGAAATATCACATCAAAAACACTCTCCAGATTACACTGGAATATGTTCATGAACCTTTAAAAATAGGGGGGAAATTCTTTACCAGTGAGGCTAATCTCTCTAGCTAGGGTTTCACACAGAGGCAAAACTTTTTGCACAAAAACTTTCAACACATAAATGAAAATATATTCTCTGATATGTACCACTGATATGTAGTCTTTTACAGATAGAAGCTGAAGAATGCAGCAAGGTCTGCTTGTATTTATTCCATTAAACACCTGAATATTAAAGTTTTCACATCTTAAAACATCAGCTCCTGGAATAAACAGACTTAAGGCTGAGCATCAAGTGATGAAGTAGCTAACCTGCTTATTTGTAATCTTTACTTTTTGAATTGTTTCATAATTTGAGATGGATGTTTCATGACTTGAAGTTTGGGCATGGCAGTACAGAAAGGATAAACTCTGACTTGTGTTCTCACTGTGGTGAAACTCCTCTCACTCACGTGGTGTCAGGTTTAGAGGAAAAATACTGGGCAGGGTTGTGCTTGGTCCATATTTTTATAACATTCTTGGTGCACTAATAGCCAAAGTTTTCATTTTGTGTTAGCATTCTGTGTTAAGGGTTTTGTCAATGAGAGTGGTATTTACAGACTGTCTTGCCTGACTGTAGCTTTGCTGATTGATTATTTAAGCCCACATAAACTGCTGTATCAAATGAAAAACTATTTTTTACATCCTAAGATGAGGATGGCTTAGGATGCAGAATAGCTCCAAAGGAAAAGAATCTGGTGATTGAAATGCTAACAGATCCATAACTTTACTCCATTATTACCTAAATCATTTTGTAGATATTCAGCACAGTGTCTTTTCAAATCCTTTGTGAGCTCATTTTCTCAGTGCACGGGATCTTGATGAAAAGAATCAATTAAGCCTGGAAAGCTCCAATGGTATAAATATCCTTAGTAAATAAATTGTTATTGTATTAGATAAAACATGCTGATTTAAAGCAGTTGATACACCCTATCTCTAGTCTGTGGCATATTCTCTGGAAAAACTCCCAGATTTCCCGGGATGAATAATGCATGAGTGTCTCTGTGCGTGCTGGAGCTGGCTGTTGGGGCTGGGTGTGAATATTCTGCTCTTTGATTCAGGTTTGTGCTCCCAGGCAGGGGAACGTGGCTGGATCATCCCTGATGAGAGCAGGGCTTAATTCCGAGCTGCAGCCACGGGAAATCAAAGGGTGATGGGAGCAGATCAAGGCTGGTGTGGGACGTGCTGCAGTTCTGCTGTCAGTGCCTTGTCAGGCAGTGCAGAAATCCCCTCTGTTCCTGCCCCGTGCAGGAGGCTGCCTGTGCTCTCAGCATTTTCAGGTGTTTGTGCTGCTGTTCAACTCCTGCCCCATGGACAGCTTCGTGTCTTCTTATTTTCTCTAGGAGCAAATTTGAACATTTAGGGTTGCAGCCTCTGCAGTGTGTAAATATATAAATATATAAATATATAAATATATAAATATATAAATATACAAATATATAATTATATAAATATATAAATATATAAATACATATCTATATAAATATATAAATATGCATTAAAATATAACTAAATATAAAATAAATATAAAT
>JANRMJ010000026.1:17900289-17922967 GCA_025584955.1 Alethe diademata
AAGCTGGCAGAATCCTGGAAAAATTAATACTCAGGTTTCTAAACAAATGTTCTTGGTTTCACTCCTGTTCTCCTGTTGTTTCTTTCTACAAACTGTCAAAAAAAAAAAAAGGAATAAACCTTGGCAATATAAGGCTATCACTCTTAAATAGAAACTTTGGTAGGATCTTCCCACTTATTCATGCCTTTCAGGATTCTGAAGTAGGAATAGGATCCTGCCACATCAACTTTTACATCCAATTGATACAGAAACTTTGACTATTCAATTGGTAGTGATGTGTATTTTCAACATTTGCAGCCCCTGTGCCATAACGTATCCTTGAAATTAATTTATTTGTTTTTTCTCCCAAGCCCTTTTACTCATTGTGGCAAACTGACTTAAGATTCAGTCATATTCATTGTCTTTGTCTCTTCTGCCACTTCTTTAAAAGTTTTTTATTATTATTATTATTTTTGTGGGGTTTTAGTTCTGTATTTTTAGGAAGGCATGGATCACCAGCAGCTGCTGCACACCATCCCTCTTCTCTTTGGGTAAAGCACTAAGGAGTTAAAATTTGTTAGCACAGTTCTTGAGTTTCTTTGGAACACAGAAGCCTCAGTGGGTCAAGAGGTTGTCTCCTGGAAAAGACAAGTGGCATCAGCTGCTCTACAGCAGCCCTGTTCTCTGCCTCTGTGCTGGAATTGCTAGAAATTCTCAGAAGGGTGCAGAGGGTCTGCTGGTGATTCCCCAGCTTTGTCTGCAAGGGAACCCATTCCCTGCCCTTCCTCTTATTACAAGAAGTTGGGATGTCAGAACTGACAGCCTGGTAAACGCTGGGACAGCGTGTCAGGAGAAGGAAATGTTGTGGAAGAAACAAGGCACAAATAATGCACAGCAGGTCACTCAGTGCAAACAAACGGCAGAGATGGAGAAAACACTCACACAGGGGCTTGTGCTGCTGCTGTAATGGGAAATAAACAGCTCAGGGCTCCTGTCTCTGCTTCTGAGGGTGGCTGGCCACTGTTAAAATATTTAAATGTTCAAATATTCAAACAGTAAATAAGATGAGACCTGCTGTAAATGTTGCCCCTGGAGCTGAGCGTTCAGTTCATCTGTCTGGAGTGGCCTACATCACACCTGTGAATTATTTTCCAGTAAAATTAGAAAATTTTGTCAGCTTGTTCTCTTTTTCCAAACTTCATTACTTTGAAGGGTTATGTTTTAGTTTGAATTGCTGCACATTCCCTACATTGCCTCGAATTTATCCCCTTCTTGTCCTCTGAGGTTAAGAATTTTGGACACAGAACAAAAAACTCATGTATCTCAGGATGTTTTTAGAAAGAGATGTCAAATGTCGGCCAAATCCTGAAAAGTGCATGTATTTCTTAGATTACTGTTTTCAAGTGTTTTTAGGATGATTTCCTCCTTCATACGCTGCCCATCCCTCCATTTTCTCCAGGCCTGGCTCTGAAGTTTCCAAAGTGGGATAAAATCCTATAGAATATCCTATAGAATATGGCAGTGCTTGGGACCAGCTCCTTTCCCTGCTAGGAGCAGGTCTGACACCCAGCTGCTGCTTCAGCCTGAACCTCACTCCATGAAAATGAATTTTTCCTTTGGAGGGAAAAAAAGTAATCACTTTGTGAAAGACTGACTGATGGGAACAGAGCTCTGTTTCTGGAGGGCACGCACCAAGATTTTTTTCTACTGAAATGCAACATTTTTGTGTCCTGTTTATATCACTTAACTTAGCCAACATCAAAAACAATTACAGCAATTACAAAAGACCTTGACTTTTTCCTTGGGGAAATGCTGTGCTAGAAAACTCTGGTGATGTCTGGAGGTTTGTTTCTGTCTCTCTTAAAGCTAATATTTAGCATTTATCCTTGAGAAACAAACTGACAAAAGTGATGGGTATCTCCCCAAAGCCTGTATTTACTGTATCAACTGAATTTAAATTTCATTATTTCATTTTCCTGAAGTCTTTCTTGGGATCAGTCATTTAAAAAAAAAACCCTGATTGTGGTTTGTCACAATTGGAGCTGAAGAAGAATTAGGAAAAGGCAGAGAAAGACGTCTCCCACAAGGATCCATCCTCTTCCCACTCCAAGAGCCCTTCTCTTGTCAGAAAAGCCATTCTCCTGCAGGAAGGGCCAAAGTTCTTGCTCGTTGTTTGGACAGGAACTATAGCTGCCAGCCATCATCTGTCAGAATTTTCCTTTCTGTGGAGGGGCTGCTGGTTCCTGTTGAGTGCCAGGGAGAGGAACCTCATCTGCAGCATGCAAATACTGAGATAATGAGATTCCCTCCTCTTGCCCTGAACTGGGGCTGCTGTGCATGATTAGAGGGGAGTTTTCATTGCCTTCCTGGGAATTCTGAAGCAGATTTGCATGTTAATAGTAACGTTTTACTTTTTCTTTTGAAGTGAGTTCCATGTTTAAAATTGTGAAAGAGAAGCTACCATCTTTCAACATCTCACATTGACTCGGGGACTTCAGAGAAAATTCAGTTTTCTTCACAGTTACAAAGATTTTTTTTTTTTTCTCTGAAGTACACGTCTCTCAAAGGCTGTGTTGAGATCAGGAAAGTGAGCCAGAATCCTGCCAGCCAAATCTGTCCTTGGTTAGACTTCTGGATCTGCACCAAGAACTGAAAGTTGCATTGATTTTGCTTTACAATTTGATTTTTCCTAACAACTCTGTTAGTGTGTTATCCAGACCAGAGACTGTCTTTAACAAGAGGCCAGGAGTGGGAAGGGGAGGGGATGGGTTAGGCAAATCTCAAGGAGAACTTTCTTGTTTCACATAAATAGCTGTGAGTTGGAATGTTCAGAGGCAGGAAATGGAGAGGCAAAGATTTCTTATACTGATTTTTAAATCTGAGCAGCTTCTTATGTGCACTGAGTGTGAGAGATTACAGAGCTGATCTAACACCCCAAACCCAATTTTGGGGCCTTTTTGGGTATTTTCAGTGTTTTTCAGAGGGCTGAGTGTTACAGATGCATGAAATTAGACTTCATGTCCATAAGAAGTTATGCTTACCTTGTAACTGAAGTGATAGATCAGGTCTGTAATCATTCTTTGTTCTAATGATAACCCAGCATCTGAGATGGGTATTTCTTTTACGAAGTTGAAATCCAAATAAATAAAGTGTGCCAAAAGTGTATAATTACAGAAGATTTGAGAGTTGATTAAAACCGCTCCAGTTACAGAAGCTTCTCGCAACATTAATGATTTCTGGCCAATATATTTTGTACAGAATTAATGAGTGTCTGGGGTTATGGGTTTCTACATTTTGGTGTGGGTCATTAACACACTCATTAAAGCTTAAAAAGCAGCTTTTAGCTGCCAGATTTTTTTTTTTTTTTAATTTTTTTTTTTAACCTGGAAATCTCCTTTTGCTGAGAGCCTGGATGGGCACAGGGGATGCTCTGCACAGAGCAGGTGGGATGGACCCCGTGCCCCTCTCCCAGCCAGGTGACTCTGGCTGCTGTGACACATTCCCAGCTTTGTCCTCTGCTTCAGAACCCTCAATGGGAAAATACAGATCTAAAAATGTGGAATAAGGCCCTGTATGAAGTATTAAGAACAAAGCAAAATGCAAGTTTTAGTCATGACAGTAGAACTGGGTTTCAGTTTGTGTTGCATTATGAACTCCAAACAATATTCAGGCTGGAATAGGTTTTGGTTTTGTTTCTTTCAGTGAGAGCTTGTATTGTGTTTTAATGGTTTATGGTAAGAGGAATATTTATGGCAGTTGTGAGACTTCCTCTGGGTAGTATCTCTGAGAACAGACTTGGATTTTCAAAATTAATAGAGCTGCTTAATCATTTTTCCCCACTCTTTTCTACTCAGCTTTTCCCAGATAAACCTATTGATGGGGTAAATGATTCCTCTCAGAAAAAAATCCAAAAAAGCAAAGGAGGGCTTTGTTCCTTGGCAGAGAATAAAAGGACATCCAATGTCATTAGGCATCTAAAGCATGGTGTGGAATTCACATTTCTTTGTGGGGATGTGACTAACTCCACCAAACATGCTGGACCTTCATCCTTCTGGTGTCAGGAAATTTGGAATACATCCCACTTCATTCAGAATTGAACTTAGCTGCACTGCTGGCTCTGCATGTTTGCACGCTGTCTGTGGATATTTAATGTTGCTGCAAACAGAAGAAGTTTTGTTGCTGTGATGAGGTGATGTTTATGTGAATAACAGAACAGCCTGCAGTGGAAGGAGGGTTTGGGAAGCAGAATTAGAGCCAGCCTTGGTTCTCTCAGGGGGAAGCAAGGTCCCAGTGCAGCCTTGTCCCAGCTGGGGGATTGCAGGGAGCAGCCCTGCCCTGGGCAGATGTGAGCACATCTGGGTGCTGCTGGCCTGGGAGATCCAGAATGTTCCATTCAGATCCGAGTTAATCCTGTCTGATGTGAGATGGACCCTTTCAGATGCCCAGAGGAAAAGACCCACAGCACTGCCTGCACACAGAAAGGACCCAGTCTAACTCATTATTTTATGTATTTGCAGCCCATAGTTTTTCAGGCACCAAGGACAATTTTTTTGGTAACTTTATCAGCAAACTGTGCATCATTTTGTGGTTTAGAGTTGGAAACTATTTCAGTTATCATTTATATCCTTTTCTCCTTCCAAAAATAATCATAATACTGCAAAGTTTGCTATAGATTTTTTTCCTCTGATATACTGTATGACTCACATTACAGCAAGCTTGAGTGATCAGAGATTATTGATTTTTAGTTGTTGATAAAAAATTTCATAATAACAGTATTATCTCTGATATATGATTTTGGAGTGCATTGTCAAGGGAACAGCAACGTGTTCTGTGTGCTCTTCCTCGTGCTCATGTGCTGCCCATGGAAAAGGACTGATTTTCTGGGATTAACTGCTGTAATTTGTTTAAGCTTACTGACAGTGTCAACCTCTTTTAGACTAATTTATTTAATTTATTTCTGGGATGTTTTCTTTACTAATTTTCCTGAGTGCTGCTTTGTTTGTTACTGAAGAAATAGAACCATTAACCACCCCCAAAAAAACAAAACAAATTAACATTCTTTTCCAGTCATCCCTGAAGCTTCTATGCTGAGCAGGAAAAAATATGCTGCTAAAAATTCGAGGACAGAATAGATTAATTAAACAGGATAGGGAAGTGAAATAAATGCTACCACATCTGCTTGTACCAGAAAACAAACAGATTATTTAAGAATTTTACCACAGTTGCAGAAGAAAAGGACAAGAAAGAGGGCAGTCATGCTTAGGAAGTTGCCTATTCCCATGATCTTGATTCACTGCCATATTCAAGCAGGCATTTAATTCCCTATTTTCAGCTTCAGTTGGGTCAATCCTTGTGTTTTAGCTTGTTGGGTTTTTGGAAACAGCTTGTTAACCTCTGGGTATTGTTTCTGTAGAGCCTGGGATGAGAAGCAATAGGTTAGGACAGGACATTTAGTCCAAAGCTTTTGTTTTGTGGGTGCATCCTGTGGATTCCTGGTGGAAACCTCCTCCTGTAGCTGTGTCAGGCCACACACACAGCCAGGAAAGCTCTGCACAATTTGCATTTTCTCCCCCCACTAGTGCCATCCTAACACAGCAGTTCATCCATTGTTAGTGCTGATGAAATGTGGAAATCCAAGTTTCACCAATGATTTTTTCTGTCTTGGTTTGCAAGGTTTGTTTTTATAAATCTGATGGCATCTTTTTCACATCCTTAAATATCAAATACTACTTTTACTATATTAATGTTCTATTTTAGAAGCATCCTCTCCATGAGGAGTTCTAGAAAGCTCTGCAAAGAGCACACATGGACCAAAAGAAATTGTGCTTACTATGTTTAGCAAAACCATGCCTGAATTCATGCCATAATGTCATTTCTTGGGTGGTTGTGGTTGTGTCTTGGGACATAACCACCAGCATTTCATTACAGTTCTACAGGTCTGAATTCTAGTTTTCCACATGGATTGAAATTTGAGCTAATCCAAACCAAATGCCTCTGATGGTGGTTGGACTGTTGAGCACTTGGTGCTTTGCTCCTCACCATGACCCCAGTAGCTGCAGCTGTTTAGAATTTATGAGGTGTTTGTGGTAGAATTAAACATCAAGAATGTAGATCCCACTGCTGTGCTGCATAAATGGAGAATTGTTTCTAGTATTGCTGAAATGCCTGAACTTTGCAGATGGTTACAAATTTCACTTCAACATTACCAAAACAAATTCACAAATAATTCAGGTCAGGAGGGCCTGGATTCACTGACTGCTCAGCCCTTTGGAGTGCCACTTTGCTTTTTCAAATGTGCAAAGCTAAGTGGTCACTTCTAAAGTTTTTTGCTGCGCCTGATTTATTGCCATTATTTTTGTGACATCTGTGTGCAGAAACTCTCAGTGGAAGAGCTGTGAGTTCACCACAATTACCACGGCAGAACATGCCATAAAAATGGAGACAAGTGCTGCCTTTTGTTCCCAAAAAGGCTTCGTGTGTTTGCACTGCAGTCACTTTTCTTTTTTTTTCTGCTGCAAGAACTCTGTCAGTCCCTGAGAATGACATTTGATTTGTCGTGCTGGTTTGTAACTTCCTCTGGTAGTTGTGCTTTCTGTGAGCACAGTGCACATAGAACATAAACTGCACGTATAGAACATAAACTGCACGTATAGAACATAAACTGCACATGTAGAACAATGTAAACTGCACACACAGCATAAACAGTACATATAGAACAATGCAAAAAGATCATATAGAACAATGTAAACTGCACATGTAGATCAATGTGAACTGCACACACAACATAAACAGTACATATAGAACAATATCAACTGCATATAGAGAACAATATAAACAGCACACAGAGAACAATACAAACAGTACATATAGAACAATGTAAACATTGTTTTATAAAAATGTATATAGAACAAAAAATGTATATAGAACAATATAAACACACAGAGAATCATAAACAGCACCCACAGAACATAAACAGCACCCACAGAACAACATAAACAACACATATAGAACAATGTAAACTGCACACACAGAACAACAAACACACAGAACAATATAAACTGCACACACAGAACAGTGTAAACAGTACCTGTAGAACAATATAAACACAGAAAAATATACACTGCACACAAAGACTAGAACTGCACACACAGAACAAGACAAACTGCTCATGGAGTCACATGCACACTGTGTGACCCTTCTGTGACATTGCTTTTAATTATGTGATCCATGGTGGATAAATGGGGGAAATTAGCATGTAGAAACATAACCTTGTGTGCTGCTTTTGATGTCTTAGAGGCTTGTACCAGAAATATTAAATACCCCATTTTTAGCAGTTCTGTGTAAACAAAGTAGAAGCAGTTCAAGATAGGAACAATGCACCAGAAGTCATAGGTTATGTGTTGATTTTTTTTCTTTTTCCAAGTGACTTCAGGAAGACTCTCATACTTTGTAATTAATTGGCCGACGAGGGAAATCTGCCATTGGAATAAATGCAGTTCAAGTAGTCTTTCTTACCAGATAATATTTGTTGGGAAACCTTTTTTCAGAGACTGTTAAAACATGCATGAACAGCTACCAATTATTTAGTCCAGAGAGAGCTTTATACAAAAAATTAAAAAAAAAAAGGAAATTATCATACAATGGTAATAAAAACAGTGAATATGTCACCTAGGGCATGAATGTGTGTGCTTCTAATAACTTCAGGCTGTAAGCTGTCTGCATAATTAAATTCATCAATGTGCTTCAATATCAGTTTAAATAGTTGATTCCAAATTGAGAGAAACTAAACTTTATTTGCATGGAGTGCTGAGTTTCAAGTCTCAAAGTGACATTGGATGTTTATCCAGAATGTTGTTTTCCATTCCTGTGAAGTCTCTCTCTCTGTGATTTATAAGGATAAAACACTGATACAGATAAAGAAGCAGCTTTTCAGGAAGGTGTGCTGTTACCTTTGTTGTAACAGAGGGAGTGTCTGGTGGGTCAGCACTGTGTGCATGCAGAATTCTGGCTGCTGGGAGCTGGCTGTGCTTCAGGGCACAGCAGGAGTGCCCTGATGGGTTCTGTGACGTTGCTGGTGGGGCTCTTGTCACTGCCATTTGCCACTGGACAGGCTGCCAGGGCAAACAGTGGCTGCTGGGAGGGAGCCAGAACTGCTGAAATAGAGAACTTGCTGCTTTTACCTTGGGTGGGTGGTGAAGTGGAGCTGCTCTCCCTTGCAGCCAGAAATGAAGACTGAAACAAATGAGGGAAATAAGATGTGCATTTTAAGAGATGTGAAAGAATAAATGCACCTCCTTCTCTTTTTTTCTATTCTTTCCACCCCCTACCTACTGATGTATAATTCTTTCTTCCTGAAAATTGTCTTTTCACATCTGAAATGGCAGTGGTTGAAGTGTGCATCAGGCTGCATCTCTCTGTGTGTTTGCTGGTGTTGATTGACTGTTCAGGGAAAAGGGAGCTGCAGAGGAATGGAAAGACAGTGCTGGGTGTCTAATGGTGTGGATTCTAGATGAAAGTGGGAAAACACATTGGTGTTTCACAACAGAGGTGATAAAAGGAATATAAATTGTGGCTAAAGGATAAAATGTACGCCAGCTTGTAATTAAAGATATGTGCAGTGAATATCCTTCAAGCAGAGTTCCCCCAGAGACATCTTTCCTTTACATTAATAGTTCTGATGGCCCTGGATCATCCTCTCTTTCATCCTCACCAGTGGAAAGTGGTGTGTGTGTTTTGGGGCTTTGTCCCCCCCTCTGCCCCAAACTTTCTGAAGATTCTTCAGTAGCTGAAATGACTGTGACAGAATTCATTACCCTGCCTCTCCTGTGTTCTAGAAACACGCTGCAAAATTGTCCATCATGAGCAAAAGATGAGCAGTGCAGAGTTGCCTCATTCCAGTTTTCTGCCATAACCTCTGTTTTCTTCAAATCAATTCCGGTTTTATGATCCCAGACTACGCAGAGCATTTTACCCTGAAATAAACAGGAATAATTTGAG
Source organism: Alethe diademata (assembly GCA_025584955.1). NCBI lineage: Eukaryota > Metazoa > Chordata > Aves > Passeriformes > Muscicapidae > Alethe > Alethe diademata. Next base: position 17,909,266 of record JANRMJ010000026.1, read on the forward strand.
GGCTATTTCTCTGTTCAGCTTGGAGGTGAGAGCCTGGGCTGAGGCAGCATAAACAGCTGAGCAAGGAGCAGTTATTTGTTATTTGCTTCTAGCTGAGCTTTTTTTGCTATTGCAAAAAATTCTATTTGCTCTAGATGAGCTTTCAGCTCCTGTGCTCCTTCTGCGCTGCCAGAGATGGAGCCACTGCTGGGATCTGCATTTCTGGGAGAGGCACAGAAGGATTCAGAAGCAGGGACAGTGAAGGGATCATCAAAGCTGGGGAAGGCTGCAAAGTGAACAAAAAACCAGGTGGGAATAGTTTAGGGTCTGTGGCATCAGTTTGGTAGGAGCATGAGGTCGGGATCACAAAATCCAGAGTGCTGTGGTGCTCTAGATGAGATCATGAAGGTTTTAAAGCTGCTGGTTTCAGTAATCACTCCTGTGTAGTCTCCTCCAAATCTGTTTCTTCACATTTGTTGATGTTTGGAAGCTCTTGTTCCTCATTTGAAAGTCTTAACATTGCTTTTCCACAATATTGAGTATTGAGACAGAAGCTGTGCATGAAACATGATTTTTCAGTGTCATCACTATACAGTATTTTCTGAGAAAAAACAAAACAAACTCCAAACTACAGAAATCTCTCAAACCACATGAAAATCTCATGGTTCTATGTGGACATTTTATCACAAAGCTTAAGCACGTGTTGGTTCATTGGCAAGCTGGTCTTGATCAGGAAACTCAAGGGAATATGAGCCTTGTTCTAGAAAAAAACTTAGGCAATTTATGCTTCTTTTTATTGAGGTAATGTCTAATTTGTGAGGCTGCATGGGTTAGGTGTGAAATCAGATGAACTTCAGTAGTTCCAGTTACATTACACTGTGGCTAATGCCAAAGACACCCTGTGAAATGAAATTGCTGAATTTCACACATCACATGTACGTAAGAAAAAAAGGAAAAAATAAAAACCTTGACAGCCAGTAAAGAAAAACCTACATTTCCCTTGTTCTAGTGGCAATAGAATAAAGGATTTCTTTTCAAAGTAGTATTATGTGGATATTAAATAAACCCAACCATTTAATTCTATATTCTAAAGTAGCTTAGTCTCTTGCCTGTAAGATTCTGCCAATAAATTCAAACTGGATCAGATACAGCTTGCAGAATCTTTCAACCATTTTGCTCTCATTAGAAAGGCTGATGCAGTATTTCTGAGATTCCATTTTTTGGCTTTAATTAATTTTTTTTCAATTGCAGCATGCTTAAGTTTATACTGAGTTTCAGCCTGGTTATAAACATATTTCCTAAAAATAGATTTTAGAGAACAAGATTAATGTTTGCCATAGTGCACAGACTTATTAGAAGTTAATGTTTAAAAATAAGGCGATGTCATGGTGGTTATTTTGGGATCCTGTTCTCTTTTGTCTATCTGGTTTCCCTGAAGTTATGTAAGGCAGCTGGACTTGAGGAAAGAAGGTTGAGGAGGAAATCCATGTTCTGTCTGTGTGTTTTCTCTAGATGGGCAGTATTGAGTCCACGTGGGTCCAGACAAGGGGGGGGTTCAGGGCAGGGCCAGTGCAGCAGGCACGGAGCTCGGGGAAGTGGAATTCTCCTGATTCCTGCATGGCAGGCAGGGATGTGCTCCTTGGACAGCCCTGGGGTGTTGGCTGGTTCCTGCCCCTGGTTTCTGCATTCCCAGTTTTGTTTGGTGATTTCCCTGTGATTTTCTCCCAAGGGGTTGGTGCAGCATCACATCCAGGAATCCCTTCTTCAGGGTGTGTGAGAGCCTGGGGAGCCTCCAGCTCAGGAATGTGTGGGGACCTCGTGTTGTTCCCTGGCAGTGCTGTGATCTGCTGGCCTTTGAAACCTGGCACACACAGAGCTCCAAAACCCCACACAGCCTCATGTACAGGTTTGTGTTCAGGGGTCATTTCAGCTCTGAAGTGTTGGGGTTTCATTTACATTTGGTGGAAATCCTTAAGGCTGCTCTATCCTTTGGGATGCTTGCCCATGAACAGCTGGTAACTTGGGCAGGTCTTGTTTCTTACCTGTGATTTTGTAAATAATTTTCTGTTAAAGCCAGGCTGGAGCTAAGCATGTAAAAGGTGGAGTGTGTGGTTATGTGCAATGTTTTTGCTCCTGCTGTAGGTGAACTCTGCTCCTTTATGTCAGAATTCCCCCATTCTGTTCCTTTGTGACTCACATGCAGTGTCACCACTCTGCTGGAGATCCCTGAGTGTCACAGAGCAGGTAAAGGATCACCTGGCTGCTGCTGGGAGTAAAACACAGAGCACTGAGAAACCCACACTGCCTGTACTGTGCTTTCCAGCAAACCCTAAATCAAACTCCTGACGAGCCTGGAAACACGAGCTGCGTTCCTTGTCAAGCACTGCTCTCCAGAAAGGATATCCAATAACTGCACAAAATGTGCAGAATTATTGCAAGCCTTCTGGGGCTGCTCCACCAGAGCTGTTAGTGCTCAAGCACCTTGTTTTTCAGATTGTAAAGCTGCCCCTTTAACTCCTCTTTGAAGGACAAGGCTAAACACAGAAGCTGAAATATCTGCCAGGGTATTCATGCAGAGCACGTGTGAGTTCTGGGCGTATGAGGTGGGTCTGGGTGAAAAGTCTGAGCAGAAACACGAGATTGGGATTGTTTACTACAGACAGCTATTTACACTGCTGCTAATCCATCTGGGCTAAGCTTTTACAAGGCAGAGGTTACCCAGAAAAAAACCAAGCAATCTTTTGCCCCCCAAAGTGAATAAAACCAGCATTTTTTTTTTTAAACCAGAGATGATAAGTTTATGAGTTAGAATATTGAAGCTTTATTTGTTCATTCATTTGTTCTCTGTAGGTGGAAGGGAGATCAGAATTTTCCTCTGTAAACTTTCAAGTTCAATTGGCTATTTTTTTTCTTTTCAATTTAGATTTTTTCAAAGGAAAGAGGAGAGCATTCAGGCAATTTCCCAACACTATCTATATTTAATTTAGGATTAGCAGTAAAAAACATTAGCTTCACACCTTTTCTCTCTCCCTCTTTGCTTTTCCTGTCACCTCCTTAAGAGTTGTACTAAAGTGCACCTTGAAACATGTTTTATGGCATTAAGATCTGTAGGAATTCAGGGATCCTGGATTCCTTTAAGAATTTAGATGTTGATGATGATGATGAGAGATGTGTTTAACCAATGTGCAAAAGAAATAAATAAAATGCCAGAACACAAAAAAACTCCACTGCTGGATGTGTTAGGATGTGTTAAGTGCCAGTGAAGGGAATCAAATGAGAACAGGAGCTAAACAGACTCCCTTTTAGTTCTTCTTTTACTGAATTATTATAAATACACTCTGTCAGGTGTGAAATCAGCATTTTTGTTAGAGAAGTAAATAAGGTTGCAGAAAAACACTTGTGTGTAAAAGCATCTATGTAGCCTAGGGCTGTTGGAAAAAATGTGAGCCAACTCCACTCCATAAAGCCATTTAGCTATAAACAGATTCAGAGAATTTAGAAGTGCTTTTCTTACTGTTTTCTGGAGTGGGTTTTGGTAGGTATTTCTTTGTTTGTTTGGGTTTTTTAAGTGCTTAACTGTTTAATTTCTAGTGGCTTTGAAATAGTTGGTTGAAAACACTGAAAAGTCTCTTTGGAGAGCACAAGTATTTTAAAGAGCTATTAAAATACAAGACTTGACATTCCTATGTAATTTTCCCATTTTCTAAAGTTTATCTGAATAGGAAGATTATTTTTTTCTCTTTTTTTTTAAAGGAGTTAAAGGAGAAAATAATATTTTTGGAGAGAGAATGCATAAGGAAACCTGACTTGTAGCAGGCTCTTGCCTAGAGAGGTGAATGAGTTCTTCCAATGGTGCCTTGCAGAGCAATATTCTCATTTTGCTGAGGAGGGGATGCTGTGCCCTCACTGGGCACTCCTGGCTCGGGTTTGCTGTAGGAAAACTGAGGTTTGCTGCAGAATGCTGCAGTTGGCATGTCCATCTAGCCAGCACACAGAGAGGAGGATGGTTGGTTTCCTGTTTGATTTTACTTTTTTATCAGATTGAAGTGATTTGGTTTCCTGGAGCAGCTCTGGGAATGTTCTTCATGTGCAGCTGGAATAAACCCTGAGCAAAGGGCAGCAGCTTTGCACTTTGCACCCCTTCCCCAGGGGCTCTTGGCTGCTCCTGGTCAGTGCTGGGGTGTGCTCATCTCATTAAAACCCTTCTTTCCCCCACAAAACCCACTTTTACCCCGTGATCAGAGCACTGCTATGCCTTGGCCCAGTTTCAGCACACGCCTACGGATCTGCTGTTGAACACTTCAGTCTCCTCCTGTCTCTTTAAACTCATCTTTTCAGAGTGCACCAAGGAGAACAGTTTTTAACATCAATAGTGAGGAGCAGCTAAGCAGAGAGAACCACACAAGAATCTTGTATTGGTTATGCATAAAATTTTAATCATTAAGGCAAAAAGCACTTTTCATGTAAAAGATGCTTGAAGAGCTGTGCTATTTTTTAAATTTTCTCAGTTTAACATCCTATTTATAAAACCTTTAATGCATGTGAAATGACCCTTGGTAAGAGAATCTCAGAGTATATCAGTTCAGGCTTTGGTTAATTGTTCCCTATGTAGGGGGTTTAGATCTTAGTGTCATCCTGATTCTGATTTTAATTGTTCAATAAAAACACATAATTAACATAATGTTTTTTCACTCTTGTGAAGTTCAGTGTTTATAACCCTTTTGGTAGCAAGGTTCTGTTGATAACTAATGGAACCAGCATGCTGATTTTCAGTTGTGATGCATGTGCAGTTTGTAATAAGGGATATATTCGTTGTGGGCTCGTGTTGCTGAAGCTGTATTTCTACATTTCATTCAAAAATTATGTGCAATTGAGAATTGGAAGCAGTAGACAAATAGGGAAATGGAGAATTTCATTTCAACCCTTGAAGTTTCATCCAGGTCTTTTAGTTTTAGACATTGGAAAAGTTTTCTTTAGCTCTACCTTCATGTATCCATTTCTGAAATTGTGAGAAGTCCAGCAGAAACTCCTCTGTGCAGTGAATCACTGCTCTGGTACCAGTGGGGCAGTTCAAGGGATGCAAACATTACATGATCTAATATTCTGGTTGTTCATGGAGAGAAATTCATGTTTCTTGTAAGTGAAATTTCAATCAATGGTTTTCCTCTGGACTCAAAACTTTCCAGCATTTCCTGCTCAAAATGTTCAGCTGCACACAATTGCTAACACTGATTAATTATATGAAACCTATTAGTGGGGCTTCACCCTCACTCTTGATTTTCACACATTTTTGCTGCATGTTTGTGGAGATCAAGGGGGTGGCTTTCTTCACTACTGTGAATAACTTGTGCAGAGAAAGGAATCCATTATTTTTAATGTTGGGGCAGCTGTGTGATGGATGTCTAAAGCCAAGTTGTGTAATGAGGAATGTGTGAGCTCTTTGTGAGTTGGTATCTCTTAGTCCTAAATAATGTTAATATGAATAACATAGATAATATTTTACTGGTTGCTAAGGGAACCAGACTCACTGGATTTCTTTTTTGTTGTTACGGTGAAATTGGTGTGGATTTTAGAAAGGTCTGGACAGCTGAGCATGCAGCTTTCACACCACTTTCTCTGCAGATCATCCAGAGAGCTTGTTAGAAAAATACTTTATTATTTGAGTCTCTAGATACAGTCACTGGCAAATCTTGAACTTTTGGGTCTGTTTACTTCCTTCACCCCTAAGACACCACAATAATAACTTTACATAATTTTGAAAGAAATAATAGATTTTGCTTGGATTTTTATGGCAGTTTCAAAATACTTGATGAAGAGGTCTGACTTATCAACGATGTGTCAGTATTCCTGGAGCAATTCATTAATGGTGTGTAAATGGGCACTGGGCTCAGAATTGAGGCAGCAAACCCACAGGAGTCACAGTCCTTGTCAGTGCACGTGGCATTGTCTGGTGCAGACTGGTTTTCTTCTTGAAAACTTGCCGTGTTTCACCCATACAAACATTTCCCATGGCTTCTGTGTGCTTCTAAGAAGGAACTGTGTGCTGGCAAATAATTATTTCTTTGAGACAAATTTCCACGAAGGCAACTGCTCTCAGCATCTGTGCTGCTTGTGGCTGGAGAGTAGCTGTGTATTAGTGAGGAGGCAGAAGCCTCTCCCATCAAACTGGCTTTTGATGGCACTTCTCTTTCAGTCTCCTGCTTGAAGCTGGTTTCTTTTTAGTCTTGGGAGTTGGTCTTCTGTTGCTGCAAAGAAATAAAATCTCTCTCTAGCAGGAAAGAGATTTCCTGTCTCCTTAGGGCTGGTGCTGTGCCATGCAGAGGATTCTGTGAACAGACTGTTCCCTGATGCTGTAACTTGGCCCAGTTTCCTGCAAGAGAAAGAAAATTGTCTGTGGCTTGATATGGTGAATCTTGAAATCTGAGACAGAGCAAAAAAATCCCTGTAGCTGCCTTGTCCAGTACAGGCATCTCAGTGCACGTCATGCAAGAATCCCAGATCCTCTTGGTACCTGCAGCTTGAAAGTTTCTGCTCTTCAGCTCCTGCATTTTCTTTCCTGTACGCACAGCAGCAACACAGCTGTGGACATGTACCTGTACCTTCTCCTGGCCCAGAAGGAACCACCTGCATAGGAATTACTGACAGAGAGATGAGCTCTTTATTTAAAAAAAAAAACAAAAAAAAAACCAACAGAAAGCAGCACTATCACCACAGGCAGGGATTTGCTGAGGGTCTTGGTCATGCAGCTGCTGCCTTTGGGTGTGCAGGGAGGTTGGTTCAGCTCCACAGTGAATTCTGGATCATTTCCTTACACTGCAAGGGCATCTCCAATATCCAATTCACATTGGGAAGTGGCTTTTTATTAAAGAATTGTGTTGGCATTGCAAAGCACTAAATTTTTATTATTTGGATTCTGAGAGGTCTGGGGACGTTTACCAGCCAGATCATGGATTCCAACCAGACATTTGTCTGCACAGAGATTTCTTCTGGTGCTCTCAGTGAAATGCATAGTAGGATTTGGCCTGTCAGTTCAGTTCCTGACACACAGATGCCCAAATTACAGAAGCCAGCAGCATTCTTGATATCAATTGGATGTCTTGTTAGTGTTCATAGCTGCTGGGTATGGAAAACCACCCTGGGAAGACCATGCTTCATTTAGAACTAATCATCATTAATTTTCAGAGAGAAAAAAATGTCCTTTTGGCTAAAATACATCACTTGAGTTTCAGATTCTCTCACTCTAGATCTTGATTTCTGTTTCTTTGGGTAAATTTTTGGGTTTGGTAAGAAAGGAGAACTGCTGGCTGAAAACAGATATTCTCAGGTTTCTTTGAAACTGGAGTTGGGCTGAGACTGGAGGCACCTCTGCTTTCTCCTGAGCTCTCCCTCCCCTTCCACCTGCAGGTCAGGACACTGGATAGTGACAGGGTACCATGTGCAAGGGCATTTACCATGGGAGCTTTCAGGACAGAACAAACTATTGTAAACAAATCCACCTGTAATTCACATTACTCCAAGCTTTCCATAATCAAAAGGACAACGAGGTGGCTCCTTTGTGGGGTCACCTTGCAGGAAATATCCAAACCTTTCATGTAACCTGTGCAGAACCAAAGCCAGCCCAGCAAGAGAAGCCCTGCAGGTGTTCAGGTGTTAAAACAGTGCTCACAGTCACACACACAAACCTTGATGGAGGCTTCCACCTCGGTGGAGAAATGTAACTCAGCTCCCTCAGAGCAGAAATCTCATCATAGTTATTTTAGAAATGGGTATTTGGATTTCTGGACCTCTGTTCTTGGGTGTTTGGGGTACATCCACCAGTGTGAAGGCATTTTTCTCTTCCTGATTCAAGGAGTACGTGGAAGAAGCAGGAATATGGCTTCTTGATCACCATTAAACTTGGGGAGGAAATTCATGGTTTAGGCAGGTTAATGGAGGGGAAATAATCTTCTACAAAGCTGCTTTTCCTCTTCCCTGTCTCGTTCCAGCATTTTCTCCTTAAAACTCTTCTTGCCTTCCCCCTCTTTTTGCGTGTGTAAGTGTAGGGAAATGAAACAGCCTTAATGGTATGTATTTAAAAAGCTGCTTTATAAATCCATTTGCTCATGTTCATCTTCCATTCACACAACTCCCAGCCTCAGAATGTCAGTGGGCTGTTCTGCAGTTTAGCCACATTCTTGTGCTCTTTTTACTCGCTCTTTTTTTCCCTAGTCCCTCATTTTGTTTCATTCTGTATGCTCTCTGAACACAACTTTGGGAGCTAATGAATTAATATTTGAGCTGTTTAGCAGTCTGTTCTACTGCAGCCCTTCTATCTCTGTCCCTACAACATCCTGGAACACTTTATGTGTGGAATAAACAGCCTTTGCAGTCCATGACTTCAAAGCCTGAGTGCTCTGCTACTTTACTGAAAGCAGTAAATTTTAAGATAGATTGTAATCCCGTTGGCTTTTAGAATGCCTAACAACTTTTAGAAACTACAAATCATTACATAAATGGAATAGAACAGCAGTGTACTGAACGTGCAGACATTTTATTGTGCAACCATTTCATTGTGCAAGGAATTTATGTCTGTGTAATTCTGCTATAAATACACATCTGCCAAATATTCTTTAGCTTAATGTGGTACACAGAACTTTACCATATTAATTCCTTTCGCCCTTATAACAATCATGTTTTAATGTGAGCTGATGGAAGTTGCAGAGACTGCAGCAAAAGATTCATTGGATTCTTTAAAAGCCTCTCATAGCAGCCTATACCAAACCATATATTAAAAGTAAAGAAAGATTTTGTGTAGGAATAAATCTAGAATGCCAATAAGAGCTGGAAAGGGAGCAATCAGATTGCATCTTAGTTCAGAGACTTGCTTGGTACTGATGGAAATTCATAAATTTGCCACATGGGGAGAGAATTCAGTGTGGTCCTAATCAGGAAATGCTTTGTAATCCAGATAAAACTTGGATTTCAGCTGAGCTTGGCCAAGGAGCATCATGTACAGATGTTGTTACTTGCCTACAGCAGGCTGAGTCTGTCTTGGTGTGGAAGTTCAGGCAAATTGCAAAGTTTGAGTCAGTGCTCACGGGGAGCTGGTGTGGCTGGGGTGTGCAGGCCCCACAGTGGAAAGGTGGATCACATTTCTCAGTTATTATTTCAGTCACACTTTGGTGTTCCAGGGTAATCCACGAGCAGCCTGTGGTAAAATAAACCCACAAGAGGTGCCAGGTGAATCCTCTGACCTGAGACTCAGAACCACCCTGCTGGGTTCACAGCTTACTTGGAGTCACATCTTCGTGTTTTAATGCTGGAAATTCTCTCCTGTGCTGAGCTGTAATGGGATTAAGAGGCTGAAATGCAAACTCTGCTTTCTGAGAGAGAGTGTGGTGTGTGTGTCACATTTCAGAGCACTGGAGCAGGCATTTGTGTACAGCCAGCTATAAACTGAAATAGTTGCAAATATCACTTGTATAATTGTGTTTATTCAATGTGTGCATTTCTGTCCAGTACCAAATGCCATTTCAAGACACAATGCTTGTTTCTAGGACAGCCAGAAAAGAAATTAGTGTAATATTCTCAAGAAAAGTGGAAAAGGGCATAGTAGGTGAGCAGTTCCTATTTTAGCTTTTCCTTCAGTGAATAAAAAATACAAATCCTGAACATTTGAGGCCACTAATACATGGTTCTTCTGTTGATTTGGAGACATTACTGTGGAATTTTTTTTCAATGTGTGTGTCTGGGAACAGTTTCAATAGCATTTTTTCAGCATTATCAGCAGTTGTAGTCTCTGCAGTGTGACAAGGTGCATGGCAGCTCCTGTCAGATGCTTCCTGAACACAAAATGTCACTCTTTATCAACTCTAATAATCCAAATTGGCTCTCCATCTTGGCAGCCTTGCAGGCTCTTCACACAATGCTCAGCTCTGGGAAACATTCACAAACTTTTGCAAACCTTTGTTGTGACTTTCACTCCCTGAAGTTAATTTAAATTAAACACTGATTTTAGTCACTTAGGCTGATCTTGCAGTCACAGTTATGTATTTTTGCCATAGTTATGTGTTTTATATATTTGAGCATAAGCAGGTTGAACTGTCTCTCTTGTGAGCTGAAAAAATATGTGTATTTGTTTTCAAGTTCAGGTTTTTGTTGCTGCTGCTGAAATAACAGGCTGGGTCATATTGTAAATTCTACTCTGGGAATTGCTGAAGTGTTCCTGGGAGGTCACAGTTCGAGTCCTTCCTGCAGCACTCACACACAGGTATTTCTGCCCATTCTGGCCAGGAATTTAATGAGCCTGGAACTTTCCTCTCCATTTTTCTGCTGTGCTTTACAGCTGGTCTCTGGGTTATGCTGAAGGACAGAGGAACAGCAGAATGGGGATGGGAAATTGCACTGGTTCTGCTGATGAGTGGAGAATTTCGGTTTTTGCTCTTTCTCATGCCTTCCATGGCTTCTTATGGAAAAAGTGCCTCTTCTATTCCCCATCCATCACACAATTATTCAAACTGTTGGAGCAGGTAGTTCTCCTGCTCCTATTTGTACTGCTGATTTAGCTTGTTACCCAGCTCCTCCATGCCTGACAGCTCTCCCCTGGAAAATGTGTATTTTAAGACTGCTTACATGAATAAACTGCCTTTAAAATTCAGGGTTGGGTGATAGTACTATGAAAAGCCAACTGGGTACAAACACTGTGTGAAAATCCTCTAGTAGGAAGTAGCAGATTATTTGGATGAGATTATGCAAGTGCCAATTATGTGCCTTGCAAAATGCGAGTAAAAAAATCGTCCCTAAATTTTCCTGCAGGTTTGGGATAAAACTTAGACTTCCAGAGTGCATTTCAGAAGAGTGAGAAGCATATGTTATTGGAGAATATTAAATTCTTGGAAGAACTGAATGCAGCTTGGGGTGGGGGTGGTGTTTTTGGTTTTAGATGATTCCAGTCGGAAGAGACATGACATAAGAGAGAAAAAAAGGCATTTTGTGTCCAGATGAAATGTCAGGTGCCTTAATTTGCACTTGTTATCTCTCATTCTTTCAGTCAAAGAGACCACGAATTAACAGACTTTTAGGAACTGATGTTTGTTTTAAACCCCATGTCTCTGTCAGGATTTTATGCAAAGCTTTTAGGAAAAAAATAATCCTATTTTAAGAACAGGAGATCAAAAATTCAAGGTAGAAATCTCCTTCTAATTCTTTCTTGTTGTCAGACTTTGTTTTGTGAGTTTACGTCTAATTTCTCTTTATTTAATAGGAGAATATTAAACCTTTTCCTTATTCTGTGAGCATCATCTGTTTATTCTGGGAGAAAGGTCCTGAACCACTGAAAATGTCGGGGTTTTTATGAAACGCTAACTGATGCCTTTGGGCACATTTCCCACTTTTAGACAATGCACAAATGGATGCTTAAAATAAGCATTTCAAACAGCCACTGATTCTGCTGTGTTCCTCTGAAAATGTTTTCTTAGCAGATTAATTGACTTGACAAAATACATCTCTCGAAGCAGCAGTCCATAATGCTTCCAGTAAATGTCTGCAGCCCTCCTTTTCCGTGGGAGCTGTTTTGTGTCTGGAAGATTCTGTATAAATGAGGTGATAAGGAATCGCTATAGATAAGATGTGGTTTTTGCTTTGTGCAGGAACTTGAGCTTCACTCAGCCCTGACGGGGCTTTGTTTTCCAGACTTGTGCTGCTCTTGAGCCACATTTGTTACCTCCTTTGAAGTGCTAAAATTTTTCTAGTGTGTGCATTAACCTAGAAGAGCTTTATTTCTTTCTCTTTTGAGAAACAGAGGGTATTAAGAGTGTGAGTGTCATCTAAATGAGATCTGTATGACTGTGTAAATGTTAACTGCATTAAATGTGCTGCCTTGATATAAACACCTCACTTAAATCAATAACTTGTAATTATTGAGGTCAGTAGGTCTCAGCTCTTCTTTTGACCCTAAGAAAGCCCCCAGACATTCTCCTTTCTTACCAGCACAAAAGAAAAATCTGCTGAGCAAATTACAAATTGTGATATGTTCCTATTTGCCTGCTCGACAGTGTACAAAAATGAAAACATAATTTTCTTGCATTCTTTATCTAGATTTAAAGAGTATATTTCACTTTAAATGATGTCTGGCTCATCTAGTCTATCACATATGAGTAATTTTATTTTATTTTTACTTTGTAGAGCATATGTTTCTTCTGTCTGCAAAAAGTTCTGTGGATTTTCATTCCTTTCCCATTCTCCCAGCTTTCAGCTGCCCCCAGTTCCAAGCAAGCAGAGGTCATACAAAGTGACTTTTTAGAGTTTGTCTGCTGCAGTAGCTCTGAGGCTCACACTTTCACTGCCTGCTTCTCAGCTTTCACAGTTTACCTGTGAGATTCAGGGCTTCTCAGACATGGAAATGTCAGTGACACTTTGGCTCAGTGTCAGTGTTGTGGATTCTAGACCGGAGCTGTCAAACAAACTATAGTGCAAAAGGAAATGAAATTATTATTCCTCCACTTAAGATGGCAGATCAGAGATGTTTGCCTGTGTCTGGAACTCTTTGTGTCACAATACCTGTCTCATCCATGTGTAAATATTTTACACACAACTACTTGAACACTTTTCAAGAACTGCACTTGACCTAAATTCCTGCCAAGGGAATTTGCCCCCCAGAGCTCCTGGTGGCCCAGCTCCATCCAAGATGGAAATGAAGGCAGTGCCACTTGTGGAATACCAGAGGATTTTCAGATGGTGAGGGAGGCTCAGAGGGAGCTCACACACAGAGATTCAGAAGGAGAACAATGCAGAGCCCCAAGCACAGCATGAGAGGTCAATTCTTACCTTTCCATTTCCCAGATTTGGGGGTTTTTTTGGGTGGAAAGCAGCACTGGATGCTGTTCTGTTTCCTCTGTGAGCTGGAGCAGCTGTTGGGAGCTGAGGGCAAGCACAGGGGCACCTGCCTGGTCACTGGCCACTGGTTCTTCTCCCAGCAGCAGCATTGTCCCACCTGGATTGTCCCACCTGGATTGTCCCACCCGGATTGTCCCACCTGGATTGTCCCACCTTCCTCAGCTCCTGCACTATCTGATCATCCCAGCACCGTTTATCTCAGCAGAGCCCTCCTGGGACTGCACCTGCCACAGGCTGTTCCCTTCCAAACCTCAGCATCACCCTGGGCTTCCACAGGGCTGGGAAGGACATCCCCCATGGAACCAGGCAGAGCCCAGCTCTTCTGGAAGGAATCTCTGAAATAACTCAGCCCCTTGATCAGCAAGGTGTCAATCCATTTATCGTGAGTGTTCTTGCCGTGTCTCCCCAAATCCATTGTCATTGTCACTGTCATTTCCTTCCTCAGTGGGATACAAACTGATTGACAAGAAACAAGGGCTGGGGGAGGAAGGAATGCTCAGGAATTCACTCTTGTCCATGGATTGGCTTCTCAGCCTCTGAAAGCCCAGGTTTGCTCTGACTGCTGAGCCTGGTGATCTGCTCCTCTCTCTGCCCCCCTTCCTGCTCCCTTTGCACAACACCCTGCATTTCAAAAGCCCTGGGCATTTCCTCTCTTTATTACAATAATTCCTGAGGGCAAAAATTGTTCTGCTGCCCATTGAACCCAGTCACTGTCACACTCCTGAGGGGTAGCAGAGCGTGGTGCTGAGTGATGGGATTCTGAACCAGAGACAGAGGCATGGCACAGGCAGTGATGGCACCTTTCCTCAGCACGTTTTCATCCCACAACTGAGTTTAGAAAATACTGGAC
>JANRMJ010000026.1:17923067-17938518 GCA_025584955.1 Alethe diademata
GGCACCTTTCCTCAGCACGTTTTCATCCCACAACTGAGTTTAGAAAATACTGGACAGGTAATGATGGCACCTTTCCTCAGCACATTCTCATCCCACAGCTGAGTTTAGAAAATACTGTTCTTAGCATGATTTCTTCTGTGAGGAGAAACCTGCTCTCAAACATCTTGGAGTGCTCGGCGGGCAGATGATTACAAAATTGATTTGTGCCTAATGGACTTGGGCTTCCTGCAGTTTTTCTCTTAGTCTCTTCCACTTCAGCACCGTGTTCAGTATTTTTGGAGCTCTCCTGAAGTGTTAACAAGCTCGTCCATTTCCTCCCACCTCCAATTGCCCCTTCTTCCACAGCCTTTTCAAACCCTTCCCATGTTCTAGCTGAAAAATAGATGACAAGCACCATAATTAATTCTGGTTAATTATTTGTTGAAGAGAGAACTATGGAGCTGACACAGAAGCCTTTGCTGTAGGAAGATGCACTAATTTTGATATTATATCTCTATTACTCTGCTAATTCCCTGCATGCACCCCTCCCAGTCAGAATTCAATGGTTTGTGAATCTGCTGTGGTTTTATCATCGTGCTTGTAATTGGTCAATCAGCTCCAAAACTCCCAGGTATGAGTGACATCCAGCAGAGTGCTGGGTGCTTAAACTGCCAATTTGCACTTCACAGTGCCATTGTGGCAGCTGTCTTTCCTGAGAAAAGGAGGCAAAAAAAAATTTAAAATGTGCTTCTAACAGCAGCTAGAGACAGCTTCTGGTGAATAGTTGGAGGCATTTTTGTGGTGTCTCTGTAAATCTTTGCTCTGTTAGGCTGCAGGACAGCAGGGCATGGGAAGGGATCACCTGTGATGTTATAATCTCATTAATAGCTCACCCCAGCATGGTTTGAGCGCAGATATTCTGTGAATGGAAGGGCAGGATGGAGGGAGCAGCTGAAATTATCACCCTCCTGAAATGTCAGGGGTGCAAAAGCAGAGATGGGCTTTGTGCTGAAGAGCAGAAGCTGATGGGCTGCTGTTGTTTAAGTGCTCGTGTTTTTGCAGCCTCGGTCCGAGTGTGTGGTGCTGGCTTGCACATTTAATCTTCCTTCTGAGCTGCTGGGTGGCTGCTGGAGGAGTCAGAACCAGCACAATGTACAGTGCCACAAAAATCAGTCTGCATCCCAAAGCTTAATTATGGATTTGTCTGGATAGCTAATCAGAGGGTTTATTGAGTCCGTGGCCTTAGCAAAACAATTCCTGTTAGTTTCTGTCGGCTTTTAATGCGCATGAAGCCACACGTTTTGCACAATTAATATTTGAATAATTATCGGATAATAACAACATAAAATCATTCACATTTCCCCACTCCCCTGGCAGTCTGTGTCAGAATTTCTCGCTAGAGCTGAAGGTGAAGCCCATGTTGATATTCCATGTATTCGTGTTTCCCTTTGCCTGTCTCAGCCTGTGCTGGCAGGCTGGCACATTCTTGCCACATTCCATATTCAGCCTCCAGGAATCTCCTTCCAAACGCAGTGGCAGGGCTGCCTGAGCTGTCTGTAGAGCTCTGCACCTGCTTTATGACTCTCCCTTCCAGAAAAGAAATGGCAGAGATAAGTGGGGGTGGGTGAGTGTCAAAAAACCCTAAAATTTCTCATGAGATTTTAATTGGAATGTCCAATCTTTGCACACAGATAGATTATATTACTGTGGGTTATTGCACAATTTCTGCTGTCTTTAGCTCCTTTTGAAAAATTAACTTTCTTAGCTTCTGAAGAAATACGTCAAGGAAACAGGACTTTTGTTTTTTTAAAAATTCTTGTTGACTGCCTTTTTCCTTCTGCTCTTCTCCATTGATCCATTTCCATACACTGCAGGAAAAGCACTCTAAATGAATTGATAATTCCAGCTAATTTGAAACCAAGTATTTGGAAGATAGAAATGGCGAGCCTGAGAAAACTACTCAAAATCACGAGCTTGTAAATATTTTAAAGTGATCTTATGCAAAATTCATCCAAAAACGTGATTATTCTTCTTCTTTTCCATATTATTTTATATCTTCCTAAATCACTACCTCTCTTTCTCTTCCCTTGACCAAAAAACGACCAAAAAAAAGTAAATGAAGGACAGTATTTATGCAGTTACAGTTCTGGAAATCCAGGGTGGTATTTCCAGCCCTAGAGCCGTGCCAGTTTTCAGTCACAGTCATCCTCTGGCGTTCCTTTTCAGGTGGGAATAATGGCAGCAATAAAAGAGATGTCTCATTTAGCATCTCCTGCTGCATCTGCACACGGAATTGTTGAAGTGACAGGGAGCCCTGCTCTAGTGGAGGGGCAGGGTGCACATTGCCACTCCTGGAGCAGCTCTGGGCATTTCCACCTCTCAGGAATTCCTGGCAGGGGGATGCTGGTGTGGGAGCTGCTGCACCCACACTGCTGAGCGTTATTTATGTCCTAGAGTGAGAGGGGCTGATGAAACAGCTCCTGCTTAAAACTGTGTCTCCTGAAGTGATGTAGGATTCCTAAAATGACAGGAAACTCCTTTTCACCAGCCAGGTGAAATTTCAACAATATAATTGATTTTTCTTTTATTTTATTATTATAATTGAAATTAAAAATCCTCATGCCTTGTTGTCATTTGAGGTCCAAGGGATACCTGGCTCCTCTTTTGTGGATATGATCCTGATTCCCTTTTGAGAAGTGATGAGCTGTAAGTTGAGGAGCAAGAGCTACTTGCTCAGTATATCATCTAAGCCCATTTCTATTAAAATAAGTTAAACAAGTTCTTTTCTGATTCTACTATTTGCAGAGCGTTTCAACATTATCCAAATTTAATATTCTTTGTTGTCTCAAAGAGTGTGGAGCTGTTTCTCACATGAAGTCTATTCCATGGTCACCACTGTCCCCACCTACAGAAAGAGGGGACATTTCACATTAATGCTGGAGTCACAGCCTGGTGTCCACACCAGAAATATATTGATTTCCACGGTAACTAATTGTTTAACCAAGAAAGGGGAGGAGGAGAAGCAGCAGATTTTGGTAATACAATAGAAAATAAGATCAGGTCATAGGAGCCATTATAAAATCTGTGAAACTTTATTGTGTTCTTGTAAGACATGCAAATATGACCTATGATATATGGAATTTTGTGTAAGTGAGTGTGCTTAATAACCTATTAACAGCTCTGTGCTGCTCTTTTCTCCAGCCTGCACCTGCTGGGACAGAGCCCAGGATTCTGCTCTGAGTGCTGCTGGTTTTAGGTGCAATTGTTCAATCAGAATTCTGCTCTCTATTATTCATGAAAAACTGACTGAATTTACTTGTGATCTGATGCATGCAGTATATAAATATTCTCCATATTTTTTTTACCCTTTTTTTTTAAAAAATATGATGATGTGTAGCAAAAATTATGTGAAGACTTCAGTACATCAAAAGATGTCAATATATGAACCAGGTGCATTCTATAGTACAATAAAAATAGATAAAATTCAGTATAGATCAAAGAAATGTCATAAGCCATTGCTACATTTCAGAAGTAAACATTACTAAAAAATTTATTAAAATACATCAAAATTATTTCAAGGCATAATTTGGAAGAAAACTTGATATGATTTGCATTTGATTTTTAAGGAATTTTGAGAATAAATGAAATTTTTCTTGAGAGAGTCCATTATTTCTAGAAACATGGCTTCTGTATGACAGAAAAATCTACTGCAACTATAAAGTTAAAGGAAACAAAAAATGTAGGAAACCAAAATTGCTTTGACAACCTTTGCTTCATTGCCTTGCTTTTTTTTATTCCTTTCTTTTCCATGTTCTTTTTCTTTTTTGTGGAAAGTCACTTGAAATTTAAATATTAGATTTATAAATCAGGTTGTGGAAAACAGGAGGAGAGCCTGAAATTTATGGGTGATTTAAAAGTCCTTTTTCTCCCATTATTTATATTTATATGCACGTACATATATTCCAAACTTTTAATTGCTGAAGTGTTGCTAAGTAAGCAAATCAGGGTTGATTTAATGGTCTCCATGTGATATTTCCCATCTCCTGTTTCCCGTGGTCATTAAGTGGGGAAAGGATTTCGTGAGCAGTTGGTGCCAGCCTTGCTGCTGAATGTGTGTGACACAGGAGCAGGGTACAAAGATGTCACATCCCAGACAAAACAGACCTGAACTGTCATGGTTTCAACAACAAACAGGGATTTTCTATCCGGTATTCAAAAAAAAATATATATAGCAAGATATCCAATTTTATTTTGCATTATTTGGTGTGCTCTCCATTTCTCTTTAGAGCAGTATAGCAGGATAAATTTGTTAATTTTTAAAAATACCTTAGTATCAATTTTTGATGTTTATTTTGATGCTTACAGTATTATTTTGGTTTTTGTCTTGACTCTTCCACTCTGGCAGGTGTTGTCTGATTTTCAGTGCTGCATCTGCTCTTGCTTGTGAATCTCCAAACGGCCCAGCAGAGCCCCCCTCCCCTGAGAGAAGGGTTCTGGGGTGTGCAGCCAGCTCTGCCTGAGCTTTGGCCATGAGGCTGATGAGTTTTTGGAAGCCTGGTGTTTTCCCAGCTCCTTCATTCCCACCAGAGCAGTCCCAGGGGGTTCCCAGTGCCATCCTGTGCTCTGTCCCTGCTGCACCTCGGACCCAACCCCAGCTCTGGGTCAGCTCTGGCTGGATTTTGGCCATCAAATTGTTCTTCAAAGTCCTTCCTCCCCGCTGATGGGAGGGGTAAGAGCTCCCCTTCACGCCTGCATAACCTTTGTCATCAAAGCACTTTAGGGGCTTTTATTCCATCGCTTCATCCAGCTCTGGTGTTTGCCTTCTCCCTTTCTCTGCAGTGAAAGCAGAGCTCGTAGCTAATGTCCCTTAAATCCCAGAGGGACACAACGACTGAGATAAAATGAAATTCTTATATTTTTTGACTTCCTGACCCAACGTTTCTCTGAGAACAGAGAGGCAGAAGAAGATATCAGGGTTGGCAGGCTTGTGATCACCCGTGGTGAGAGGGTAAGGAGGCAGAAAAGCTATTTTTGTGGTGGAGGCTGCTGACCACGGCTTCAGTAGCTGGAGGAATCATAGCTAGAGGTTTAAATAAGCCTTTGTTTTTTTAGAAAAGTCAATGTCTGTTAAGGGTGCTGAAATTGAAAATTGACTAAGCCATTGACTTCTGGAGAAGAAAGGCATCGTGAAAAATTCTCTGAAAAGCAGGAAGATATGAGTTTTAGAACCAGAGGAAAATAATTGCCAAATGGAACTGCTTATTCTCCCTCCTTTTGGGGATTTGAAAGTCTTCCTGGAGGGTCTCCTTCCTGTCAAATTTGCAGCTCCTTTTGGCAGAGCTTTTGAGGAACTCTTGCAGAAATATATTGGCAGTGAAATTGTTGAAGCTTCTGGAAACAGTTGAATCTTTCAGTATTGCACTGTTGTTTTGTGGGATTAACTGTTTGTGCAAAACCAGTATAGAAAAAAAAACCACCTTTCCTCCTGTACAATCCTACAGGAGGCTCAACCCCAGTAATCCTCAGTCCTTCTAGACAATTATCCAACATTATTACTGTGTTGGGATTAAAAATAGTACAGGAAAGAATTAGGGGGTGTTTAGGACGATCTTGCATTCCAACAATTCTGTAAATCAGACTGAGAACCGTCCTCAGAGGAGGAGAATTCGAGGTCTGCATGCTCTGGAGGGCCAGGCTGGGGCTGTGTGACTTCCCCAGGAGTTTGTGGAAGAGCAGCCTTCCCCCATCCCCAGGCATCTGCGGTGTGGGATTTTTATTCTCCAAATTTAAAGGGCAGCAGCAAAGCAATCTGTTGTTTGTATAGAGGAGAGCGATGGTAAAGAAAGAAAACGCACTCGAGGGAATATCCACTCCACTCCAAGATGCCACTTGAAAAACAAGCAGAGGGAAATGTTTGCACAGAGGCAGGAGGGTCCCTCCTCCCAGAGAGGAGCTCCATTTCTAAAACTCCCGAATCTCTGAAAGGATGAGCTCTGACAGGAGGGCTTGACAGCATTTCCAAGCTCTGAGCGTGGCTGGGAGGTGATGTGAGGAGCTTTTCTCTGTCAGCCTGGGCTCAGAGGTCCAGGCCAGGTCTCCATCAGCAGATGTTGTTACACAGAATGATGGAGTGTTTCACAGGACATCTGTGAAGGTCGTTTGACTTGAGCCCAGTTCTGTTCACAGGAGTTGAGATAACATTCTGGCTGGGATCTTTTCTTCCTGGTAGCCTGCCAATGAAGTCTAATATTATCTGCCCCTCTTTTAATAGTTTCAACTAGATATTTCTGGAAAACATGCTCACAAATTTCAATTTTATTGAAGCTGGGATGGATGGAAGAAGAATTTAGAGAAAAAATAGTCTTAGCTAATTGTTGGCTGAAAACAAAATAAGCTAAATCATCTGAATGCTGAGGGAAAAATTTGCTGTTTAAAAAAGTATTTGATTTTTCCATGCCATGGAAAGTAGGGTGATTTATTCTAAGAGAATTTCTGTGTGTGTTAAATGCTTTGTGGTACCTACAAGTTGCTAGTTCTCCTGTGAGTAAATGGAGCAAAATAAGGCAATTTGGGGTGAACCTAGAAGTCCTGCTGTGGTTACAAGGACAGGTGCCTTAAGAAGGAACCCCTTGTGTCACCCAGCTTGGTGACAGTCTCCATTGGCTGTCTCATCTTTTACAGCCCATTGAACATAAAATATGGATTACTTACATAGTAGATCTTTTATCCATTTTTTTTTAAATTCTGCCTTTTGGCACCAAGTCTCTCTGACCTGTTCAACTGGTCTGAGATCTTCTCCTGACTAATGCCTCAGTTTCTAGGGCAGTTAGTTTCAGAACCAAATCCTGCAATCCTGTGATATTACTTTGCTGTAGAAACCTGCCAGCAGAATTTCTGTTGGAAGACATATGAGGTGCAATTATTACAGCCAGAGGCTGCTTTGTTCCTTTGCATGTTGCAGCATTTTTGGGAAGGCTGTGGCTGGGCACACACAAATCCCCAGTTTGCCTTGTCCTGATGTAGAGTGGGATGAAGTCCCAAGGTTTCTCCTTCTCATGGACAGAGTCAAGAGGAAATAAACTGCTGTTGTGCAAACTGAGGCAGGAATAAAATAGTGCAGGAAACCTCCAGTGCAGGGGCTGGGACTGCTGAGGGAGCACATGAACCATTTCTCCTAGAGATACACCAGAGCATGTGAAAATTCTGCCAGCCCTGAAGAGCAGCTTGATTGAGAGCAAGCCTGGGAATAAGGGAAAACCCTGCAAGGATGCAATAGGAACATGGTTGTTTACAAATCTCCTTTATTTCTGATCTCTCTCAGTCATTTTTAGTTCTCCCCATACCGAAAATTATTTGTTCTGTTGCATATTTTCAAAAAAATAAAAAAGGCATTTGAGCTTAAAAGCTGTTCTGATCTTTTTAGATGTGCTTGTTTTTAAGAAAAGGTCTAGATGGATTTTTGTCAAAGCTCCAACCCATTTGAGCTCCTGTCTGTATAATAGGTGCTGACTTGTTTGTCTGTACTCTCAGTGAGTATTGCTGTTTAAAATGCCATTTGTGCTTGCTGATGTTTTTTATGGAATTATGGGACTAAAGAAATAAGATTTACAAAAACTGTGGATTTTGGTCTATAGCGTAGCAGTCCTGAATTTAAATTTTCCTGTTCATTGTTGTTAAATGAACGATGGGTAGATATTGAGCACTCCTGTGTTTGGAGTAAACAGGAGAATGGAGCCCAAGAGGTTTTGTGGCAGTGCTGTGAGTGCCTTTCTCATTTGTTGTGTGCCAAGTGACCCTAAAGGCTGCAGGTCTCCCTCTCCCAATTGTTGAAACCACCCTGAAAGCTGCAGCCTGCACAGGGCTTTGATATCCCTGTTTTGATCCCGTCCCTAAGCAGTAAACTCTCAATTGTGTTCGATACTCTTTTCTCAAAGAGGGGTCAACTGCTGAGCAAACAATGCATTCAGGCTGTGGAGGGGTTGTGTGATCAGCCTGGCTCAAAGGAACCAAAACAGCCCAGGAGTTTGGGGGCATTTTACATCTTGTGCTGCATTTATTGCTGATCTGGGAGCGTTGGCAGGTATCTTCTTTCCTGGTAGACAATCTCCACAGGTGTGCTGGTCAGTGCAGGGATCAGTCAGTGTGCTTGGAGGGTTAAGGAATGAGTGTCCAGAATATTCTGCAGCCTGTGCTCTCTGTGGTTCAGATTTCAGTACAGTGCATTCCCATCGTGGGGACACCTTGTAGCTTCTAAAGGAAATGGGCTTTAAAGGTGGCATTTCCTCCAAATGAGGACAAGGTCATTGCTCTGTCCCAGCACCTCAATGTGAATTGTTCAGCAAATATATTTTCTGCTGGAAAAATGCCAGTTATTAGGTCCTTCCAGGTCTTGTCAAGTGCTTTAATCACTGGACCAAATCTCCTGCTGGGCCCTAGGGAAAGTGCCAGCAATTACAAGAAGTGGGAAACCTCCTGAAGAGAACGAGAGCTCTTCAGTCTTTGGGCACACCAGGGATAGCTCGGAGGGCCTGGGCAGGTATTTAGCCCTCCACTGGAAATAATGAGCTGGAAAAGGAACTCTATTGGGTGGTCTTTTAGTAAAAACTTTGGAACCCCTTTGGATGTAAGAGTTTTCACAGATTCAGACAGAACTGTACTAATTCTTGGAAGAAAAATAATCCATTACAGTCATACAGTCTGCTGGATACAGAAATATTTAAGAAGGTCCTGAGCTGCAGGTTGGTGTCATACAGGTGAAGATATCAAATATGTGATTTTGTCAGTGAGCAGGCAGTGAGCTAAACAGGTCAGTGTGGCTGTTCTTCCATTCCTGGAGTGTTTATTAGGGACAGCAGTGATACAACACCAGTCTGCCGTATCGCAGGTGAGAGCCTCAGCTGCAAGATTTACAGTCTGTATGTGTGGGCTGGAAAATGTTTTTGCAAAACATTTCTGAGCTATCTGGCTCTTTGTTTCTCATTACATTGAATTCTTGTTTTCTAGTCAACCTTTCCCTTAAACAAAAAAAAAAAAAAAAAAAAAAGAAAAAAAAAAAAAAAAATGGGGAAGGAAACTCATGGATAAAAAATGGCTCAGTGAATGTGAAGAGCAACTTTGTAAATAGGGAAATAAATGCCATTTTATTATATTTTAAGGTAGGAGGGGCAGGGCAAACGTAGGAGTGAGGACAAAGAGAAGCAGGGGATTATTTCTTAGAAAGAGGCAGAATAGGAAATGCTGCCACAGGTGCTGAGAATTCCTGTCCCTGCTGGAGAGTCTCGCTCACTCGAGTGCCCTTGCTGGGTTCTGTTTGGCAGCACTGGGGTGTGTGGGCCAGGCAATCCCACTGCAACCACAATTCCAGTTCTCAGCCCTGGAAATACTCCATTCCCTGGGGCTGGTCCCTGCCCCATGACTGTCTGTAAAACCAAACCACAGCAGAGCTGTGAGCACTCCAAAATCACCTTCTGGGATGTGCAATCCCCACCCCTTTGCCTCCTTTCGAGCCTTTTCTGCTAATTTGAGATATTCCAGAGTTATTCACATGCTGCAGCAGGAGAGAGCTGCTGGAGAGGTTTGACCTCCTGATCTGCCACCAATTCCCTGCTTTGCTTCTCTCCCCCATTCCTCCTTGCTTTCCCATTTTCTGCAGCTCCCACGCTGATGTTGAAGATTAAACACACGAATATTCCAGGAGAGAGTTTTTTATGAGCAGTTTAGTGGTGTTTTGTTGCAGTGACATTGCCATTTGTTTGGAGGGAATTCAATGTTTGATTGTGTTGTTTCTCTTGGTTTAAATGATACGTTTATGAACGTTAGTCATGAGCACGGACCAATTTATCTTAAGAAAAAAGGGAAATAGTCTTGATAAAACCTTCCAGCTTCTAAAGCTCTTCTGTTCATTGTTTATGTATGGTTCTGCAGCCCTGGATATTTTTAGATTGGTACTCCCATTGAAACTACAAGTTTTGAAAGTTTAAAGAATGCATTAATACATCTTTATTGAGATAATCTTTGCTCCTACATTGTTCCAGTTTCTTTGTATCTACTCATTTGGCAAACTTAAAACTTTGTATCTGTTTTGCTCAGCTTAGCATTCTTTTTTTTTTTTTTTTAGATTTTTCTGTCTTCAGAGATATAAATTTTGTAATGTAATAGCAGAGTTTGCAAAAAAAAAACAAAACAAAAAAACAAAAAAAACCAACCAAACAAACAAAAAACCAAAAAAAACACAAGAAAGCAAACAATAGTTTATTGACTTGGAATGACTCGGAATATGTGCCTTGCTGTTAGCTTGGCTAAAGCACATCACAAGAAACCTCTCTTTACTCACACTGGCCACTTCAGTGTGCTGTTTGCTCAGAATGCTCTTCTTGAGCTGGAACAGGAGTTTTTCATTTTTATCACCTCCTCTTTGCTTTCCCCAGGAGCACTGTTAGCCTAGCAAGCCCTGATGATTTCCATGAAATGCCATGATCAGTGAAAAACGACCCTGTCCCATCTCAAGGTGAAATCAGAAACGCTGTGTGCGTTTCCTGTGAAATCAGAAACGTGTGCAAGTGGAGATTTGGTATAAAATTCCACGTGCACGTGAAGCCCACCCAGGGGAGTTAATTTGGGTTTCCAGGGGATGGGAGCAGTCCTGCTGGGCAGTGTAAAAGGCTCCACGCACCCACATCTGTTCAAGGTTTCTGCTGCAGCCCCCAGGACGCTCACAGGAGTTTGCCATGCAAACACCACAGGCTTTTCTAGGTCATTTAGCATTGCAGGAGAAATCCCTGCTCTGACCCCATCTGCTGAAGCGTCAGGAGCTAAACAGATTGGCAGGGCAGGGTCAGAATGCACTCTAATCCTGGAGGACATCAGATGCTGTTTAGCCAATTCAAAGCAGCTTGACATTCCTTTCACCAGTGACACTTTATTTCTCTGTAATGGTTCTGTCACAAAAACTAACTGCAGCAGACAGATTTGATATGAATTTCCTGGAGTAGTTTCTGAAGAGGTGGACAGGGTTTAATTCTAATATATATTGTGCTCTGGTTGGTTCGTACAACAAACTACACGGCTTGGAAGTGGAATAAATCTCTGGCTCTTGCAGTTTTTCCTGAACACATTACTGGGTCATGAGGGAAGAGATTATGTGCTTTGAAGTATTGTGGTTTAGTAGTCAAATCACTGAGGTGATAGATAGGCCTCCTGCATTCTATTTTCATAAGTATTATTTGCTGTGAATAAAAATCCCATTGCACTTGCTCTGACTTCTCTCCTGCATTCCGTGGCACGAAGTGAAAAAGTGGAGCTGCAGGGAGGGAGGGACCTGAGGAGCCTCCCTGGGCCCTCTCCTTATGCAAGATGGAATCAAAGCACAAATAGATGCTGGCAAAACTCACGCTAAAAGATCTCTAATGATAGTAACTTCACACCTTCCCTAAGCAATCTGTTCCAGGGCTGCAATAATGTAATTTTTTTAGGCTGGCTTTTTAGTTCTTCTAACCATGAAAACAATGTGGTAGAGTGCAGGAAGGAAAGGGGTGGATTTTGCAAGGAGAAGCACTGAAGTTATTTTTTCCTGGATAGCACAAATTGCTTCTATTCCCATTTTTTGTTATGGTAAAACATCCAACCAGACTTACCAGTGGTGTGTGTGTGTGCTTGTGTGTGAATTCATATATATACATATGTATATATATATATATATTTATAATATTTATATGCTTGTGTGTGAATTCATATACATATATGTGTGTGTATATATATATACACATATATATATATATATTCACTGAAAACCCTAACACCATCAGCATTTTTTAGAAAAAAAACCCCTATTTAAATGGTTAGAGATTTATATCCTTGAATCTGAAGGATCAGGGATATAGACAAATTTATTTATTCCCAGCAGTTCTCTTTGCCCAAAGTTGAGCTCGTTAGTTTGTACATCTCATCTTCACCTTTAGAGATGATCCAACACTTTGTGCTGTTGTAGAACATTAAGAATTTGGCATTTGTGATTTGTTTTGTTCTTCTTTCATAGCAAATTCTAGATGGTTTACTTTACTTTCATCTCATTGGTTTTATCAGTCCAAAATTATCTTTTCTAAATATAATAGAATTGTATTAAATACCTGTGTTAAACTGCATATGAAGTCATTTCATGTAGAACATCCATATTTGAAGGTGTGTGTTAATGGTATTTCATTTTCTCCTGTGCATTTAGAGTCTCCTTTATGAAACTCATCAGGGTCAGTTCTGTGTTGTAAATCCTAGCAGAAGTTGCCTTAGTTACTGATCAGGCAGGAATTGAGGTGTATTTGTATGATGCACCATGAATGCATCTGTCTATGAGCTCATGGAACAATTACCTGTATCATTTATTTATAAATTGACCTGTGAAGTATTGTATGCAGTGGGAGAAGAATCTCAGCTTTTCATGCTGCTCAGCTTCAAACACAGGGTTATTTAGCTCAGGTACTTCAAGAGTTTCCTTTAATCTCCACAAACTACTGTGTTTCCAAAAGCATCATTGATCATCCATCTCCAAAATTGTTCCTCCTGTTAATGACTGCTGCTCTTTTTCCCCTCCCACCTTTTCTCTATTATACATTCATTTAGATATGCTAATTTTCTGATTGGTTTGTCTCCCCTCCCTTTGGGAAAAAAAAATAAGTTTTCACTTAGTTTCTTTTTGCTTTTCAGTTTTACTATAAAGATTGAGTGCAACCATAAATCCTAGGGTTTCAGAGTTCCTAGATTTTTATTTCTTTTTAATATTTTTTTTTATTATCTGCTAGTAAAACAGAAAAAATAGCAGCAATTTTGGCTAAGGCTCAAATATCAAACTCTATCCTAGCCTCTGTTTCAGGCTGTTTTTAATCCATAAAACAACTTGTTCAGTAGCTTCATTCTGAGAAGTCCAGCGTGGCACATGGAATATTTGATCTTTTTTGTGTCTTTGGAGTGCTCTCCTCAGCAGGTAACACACATGTGCTGCCACACACGACTCCCCAGGCTGCCTTAGGAGCTTCTCACACTCAGGATCAGCAGAGGAATGTAAAACATCCTTATAGTGCTCCTGCTCTCATTACGGAAAATAAGATTTATTTTTTTTAAAAATCATTAGTAGACCTGTATCCTCAAAAAATCATTTCCCATCTCAGGTTATTTTATTTTATAATTCTGTGCTGGGAAAAATTTGTTTAAATGCTTGGCTCGCTCAGACAATGTTTAAAATTTAATCTGCAGTGAATAACAGTGTGGAATTCTTTTGTTATCTGTCAGCATTTTATATTATCCAGCGGGAATCTTGTGCAACTTCACAGGAGACCCATCTGTTTTACTGTTCTTCTCATTATGCCAATCAAAAAGTCACTTCTAGTAGTAAGAGCCACACATTTTTGGTGGATTCACAGAAAAAAAAATGAGCCTCCCCTACCCTGTCCCATGAAGAATTGTTTTAGTTCTAGGAACTTGCAATTTCTGAGCAGCACCTTCAGTGAGTTACCTTTGAAGTCAGATTTTAATTACCTGATATAATAACTATTGACTTTTCTTTAGGGATATGCCAGTGTTATTGATATGACAATTAAAAGCAGAAGGATTAGTCTATTAAAGAAGTACTAATTGACTCTCATCTTACCAGGCTAAACAATTAAGAACTGATTGGTCAAAATAAAGTGAGCTGTATCTGTAATTATTGAACTCAGGATTTCACTTCTTCTCCCTTTTTTTTTTAATGTTTTTGCTTGAATAATCTGCTGAATTGATAGATAGATGTTTTCAAGTGGATTTTAATTGAGTAGCATGAATAGAAATTGCAGAAGGAGTTTGTATTTATTGTTGATGCAGCAGTGGAATGGTTTGTAGACAGAGGAGAAAGCTTTCCAGAGATCTGGAAATTGTTCCATTTTGATGGTGCTGATTGGCTTAACCATGTTTTCTAGTAAGATAATTATTCATTGTGCTTCATTTTGAATCTTATACCTTGACTCCCAGTGATGTAGTGTGGATTCTTCACTTTGCAAAGTGGATGCAAGTTGTGCCTGATAATGATTTTTGTTGGGAGTTGGTTCCTCTTGTCATGATGGGAACGTGGGTTCCTTTTGCCTGGGCACAAATGACTGCACAAAACACAAAGTACTCTGTTGGGTGACTTTGTCTTGATGTTTTCTGCATTGTCCTAACAAACACTGTTTTCTGATTTGAAGTAAAATCTCAAGTACTTTGTTGCCAAAAGGCACAAGAGTCATCCCTCTCTGTTTGGGAAAAAACAACATTGAAATCTTGAAAATATATGAAATCCAAAATTGTCAAAACAGCAGAGGTTTTATGGCACCAGAATGAGTTAACACATTTTTCTTCTATGCTATAAAGTTATAAAAATAATTTTCTCATTAGAGTTAAATTTTAGTTGTGTTGCTGATAGAGAATTGAAATGTTTAACTGCTAAATTGAAATTAAACTCCTGCTGACAGCTCTTATTTATCACTTGCAATAGTTTTTGTGTACTAAGCATTGCTCTCCCTTCTCTTCCCATCCAGGGCACTGATGGAGCTTCATAATCAAGATCTAGGAAGACAAGGTAGGACTTGAAGGATATAAATTGATGTTAATGATCTTATTTTGCTGACTTGGATTCAAATTTTGCCGATTGCTCTGCTGCTTAGAAGGCTTTGGATTCTTCTTGTGAAAGCGTAATGTGATTTTATCTTCATGAGAAAAGAACATTTTAAATTCCCTGCAGATTTCTATCCTTTCTGACAGTGTGGTACTTGCAGTTTTCACAGTTGCTCTGTTTGTCCTGTGTGCTGTAGGACAGTGGATGGCTCTGGTTTGCTGATGTTTGTCACCCCAGTCTGAGAGCTTAAGCAGAGATTTATTTTGAAAAAAAACCCCAAAAATATTTGCATTTTTAAAAAGTTTTCTTTTGGATAATTTGTGATGCTCACGGGTATTCACTGCTGCCTATGTTTTGTGTCCAAATAACAGGGCTCAAATTCTTTACAGCAGCCCAGAAAGGATTCAGTGAGCCAGGGCTGTGTAAGAGTTGCAGAGTGCCAGCAACTGCTCAGAGCCCCAGGCCTTTTTCTTTGGGGTTTTGCTGCTTTTTACATTCTGTGCTGGTGTTTTGTGCTGCATTGTTGTTTGGGAGGGATTTAATGTTTGTGTTGAGCACTTCAGGAATGGCTGAGATGCTCCAAGGTTGGCTGGAGGCAAAGCTGGGGTGAGGAAGGATGGATGCTGATCTTGGGGTGAGGAGATGGGCAGTGGCACAGGGGAGCCACAAAAGTGCCTCCAGTTGTGTCTCCAGGAGCTCTGTGGTTGATAACACATCAGAGGGGCAAGGAGAGCAGGTTCTGCTGTGCTCTAGAAATGCCTCAGCTGCTCTCCAGCAGCCCAGCTCTGTCCAGGGATGGTGGCAGGCAGCAGGAGCCAAAATCTGCCCCAAACCTGCTGCTCCATCCAGGGATGGTGA